>CM052166.1:208114-526982 GCA_028455555.1 Augochlorella aurata | reverse complement strand
AAAATGGGAATACAAAATAGGAATACAACTGATCGAAAAAATTATCTTTAATGCGGCAAGAAATGTTATGAACGTTTAAATCAGATAATAAATCTACGTTTATAAAATTCCAAGTTATAAAAACAAATATGGAAATATTATCTAATATATATATAGGAATACGGTGATTCCATCGTCTACCTCCTTATTTGACTGAAGTCAATTAACTGGTTGAGTATAACTAACAGCTGGCAACACCCTCCGTAATAAATCTCGTCTCTACTTTGAGAAGTTTAAATTCACTTTGGCTGAGGTATATGTAGACACACCTTGAACCAACGTGAATCATTTCGATTGCCCTCATTCAAGGGAACTTGCCGTGCCCGTTTCTAAAATAATTCGACTATCACTTCGATAACACATACGTTTTGGCTGAAAATTATTCTATTAAGTTCAAAGCTAGAAGTATCATACTATTATAATTTATGAATATACATGTCCTGTAAAACGGATCGATCGAACTAAATGTTGACGAGGTTCTAAAAGGACAGAGCTGACCTCGTAAAACAAGATGCATTGTTGATACAATGCATATATCGTGTGCAGTGTGCAGGGAATAACAGATTTCGGAATTGTTAGTTCTACTTAAAATTCATACGACATGGGTTGTAAAGATAAGAAAACATCTCTCGAGATATATCAATTAGTAAGTAATTCCGTAGAATGAAAAAGATATTAAATATCTCCATAAATAATGTCATTTTATAAAAAACATGAAATTCCTATTTAATCTAGCAAATCATTATTGTTAATAACAAAGTAGCTTTCACGAGTCGAGCCAAAAAAAGTAAATTATTTCTTCGTTACTGTCGCGAATAATACAATGCGTTTGCAATCCATTGTCATTACAAGTAAACAAACTGTCGTAAAGTAAGATTAGGAATGCAAACAATCGCGATGATACACTGTATAGACGTAAATTACCTGTCAAAGTACCTCAGTCATTGCATTCAAAATCGTTTTTTGAACGCGTCATTTTTCAGATTTCGCAGGAACCATAATATAATAAGAACAATCTAAAAGTAAATGCAGCTGTCTGATAAAGTTCTTGTTTTCCTCGTTTCGAAAAAATGATTACAGGTGTCAAAATCTTTCCGTAGGTCAATTTTTACGACGATAAAGCGCAGGAGTTGATACATAATTATAAAATCTACTATTTTATGTATAATTTTAAATTTTATTATAAACTTCTATAATTTCATTTATAACAAGTTCCGACAAGTTCCAGCATATTGCTTAATGCATAAATGCGTGTGTTCTTTGCATATCTTATGTACGTAAAGATCCAGATTCCACTTATCAGAAAATGTTTTTACATTTCTTATCGAGTTGTCATTGTCGCTGTTGTTTACGTTTGTAAAGACAAATCTATAGACGAAGGAATTTTCACGCAGTATAAAATGTGTTCCTTGCAGTAACTTTCATCAGATTCGCCTGAAGCATTTCACGAAAAACTACAAGATCAAGATGGCTCGTTTCATTCTTCTTTTGTTGGCTGCTTTTGTTACAATATCCATCAGTGAGTAATTTAATAAGTACGTTATTAGACGTTGCTCTATCATCAGCTAGGACATTGTTAAACAACTTAATACATTCATGCTGTCTTCATTGTAATTCAAACTTTAAAGTGATTATTACATTGGTATTACACGTGCACATACTCGAATCCATAAGTATTAGGACATACATTGATCTATAAGAAAATATATATAATCGATATTATGCTAGCAGTCTATGCTAATTTTTCAATATTTTATGGATAAAAATCTACCAAACGCTCGCACTTGAGTCGATTTAAAAACTGTCTTTTGATAGCAGTTTTTAGCGTTTGTGACCTAATGAATTATCGTAGGTCAGTTCGTTTAGCTTACATAACTACTTTCAATATGCTAGTGACCAATACTGAGTGACCAATTACTGTGCCTTCGGTTTGTTTCCGGGCGTAATTAACTTCATATTTATCGAATAGGACACGCTAAATTGTATTCTTTTATTTTGTTTACAAATTTACTTATAAATTGTTATTCATCTATTCTTTTATTTCTTTTATTTTTTAATAAATTGTTATTCTTCTATTCTTTTATATTTTTTATTTTTTAACAAATTGATTTTATTTTATTTCTTTATTTTGTTCATTTAAAAAGAAAAATTCAGTATGTCTTATTCGATAAGTATAAAATTAATTATGTCCGAAAACAGATCAAAGATACTGCAATTGGTAACCCCACAGTAATCGGCACCACTACCCTACAATTGATTAAAACAGTGACTTTGTAACGCAGCAGGTGTACACCACTGACTACAAGTCTAGAACCACTTGTTGATCTTCAGTAGAACTGTATCAGAAGCTATTGTTTTCACTGAAAACTGGAATTGTTAAATAAATCTTTTAAGACTGTTGAATTTGATCTTTCTTAAATTAGCTTTTAAGTAGTTACGATCGTTGACTTAACGATTATATCTTTACATCTGACAATTTATAGAGTACGGATTTAAGATAAAGCCTCTAAGATTTATGTTCCGGTAATGAGCACATAAACTTATGATCTAATACAAATTATGATATTAAGCAACGTGCTAAACATCAATTTTTGAACGCAAATTTATTCTTCACATAATATTATAAAAGAATGTGTCATATTACGACGTAATTGCAGAGGAGTATGAAATTTTACAATGTCTGAAATAGAAAACTGGTACATTTTATCAAAAATAGTTGCACAAAACGGGATCGATGATTACACTTCACTCAGTTTCGTTTTACACTTTCGTTGAAACAACCAATCGCGTCAAATTGCAACAAAATTGCAGAGAAATACAACATTGTGCAGTATTTAAAACATAAGATTGGTAAATTTTTATCCATTAAAAAGAATAGAGTTTAATTTATTTTTCGTAAGTGTGCCAATTCTCATGGACACTTCTCATAATATAATAAATATTATCGCCAACAATTTCGTAAAAATACTGATGCAGCTGTAATAAATTGTTGAATAAATTAAACAGCGAATGGGCTCCGAATTTGTCCGTTCAATGAAGAGTGGAGCGACTGTGGAACTGCCTGTCCAGAAACTTGCAATAGTCCTGATCCAAGACCTTGCACACTGGTTAGTATTTAAAACCTACTGCACTCTTCGAAGCGAGAAGATAGCAATTACTAATTCGGTATGCTTGCACTTTCGTTTCAGCAATGCGTTCAAGGCTGCCAATGCAAAGAAGGTTTGGTGAGACATGATAAGTGGGGATTCTGCATTCCTAAAAAGTGGTGCTGCTTGTAATTATTCTAATCATTGAATATGGCGCTACTCAAACTCGAATTCACTACAAAATAAATTTTACTCAATTATTTTATATATGTTACTTTTATAAATATTGAATAAATATTGCAACTATACATGTACTATGCACTCATTATTGCAATCATTGTATCCTGAAAAGGTCTTTCTCTGTATGCGATAAAAATATATTTGATATTACAAAGAATGACAAGTAGACGTAACATTTTTATAATATCAGGATTTCTAAAGGAAAAAATCAGAAACCAATCATACTGACTAGTCTGATAGCTTTTGTGTCAATTGAGAAATGTGTTTCTTTTTAGCTTCTGTTTTTTGAAATTTGTAAGCATAATTGTTGCGATGCGTACAGATTTGCAGTCTACTTATAACATATGTAATACGAAGGGATACGTTTATGGATTTCTATCACGAATATCACCGAGGTTTTAATGAAAAAATATGTATATAGTGCTTTAATGGGATTCTCTAACTATGTTAGAACAAGACTATGAGAATGCAATCTTATACGTGGGCTTCTTGTATGTTAATAACTGTCACATCATCGCCTACCAGACACGCGTCAGTACGCTTCAGTTAACCACTTCGCGATTAAGCTGCAACCATGAATTCTGTTGAACCATTGTCGCATTAGAGCAACCCGAATATCCTGCGAGCTGGTTGTCGAAAACGTATACTGCGAGAATTTCTTAATAAGCAAATCACGTATTTTCACGCGGATTCAAACTTACTCACAGTTATTTTCTTGTTAGTAATTTATAGACTATGGATTTTATGCATTATTAAAAAAATTAATATATCGAACACAAAAGATTAGAAATTTTTTAAGTATTTAAAAATACTATTACTATCAACTCTTTTGTAATAATTAAAGAAAGAGAGAAATGTCTTTGTAGCTTCTGTATGTTGCAATTTATGGAAACAATTTTTAACGAATAGCATACAATGTGAATTGTGAATCAACATTATGTGAATGTTTAAGTTAAAATGGTATTTGAAAAATAAAACTGTTAGCTTTTTTACAAACAGGAAGCCGTGGTAAAAAGTTGTAAAAATAATTTTCGTTAAATATTGTGTTCGACATTTCCTGCGTTGATTCAGTGAAGTATATCTGATTTCAAACAATTTATATAGAATTTTGTCATACTCCATAAATAATGACATTATTTCATTCTCAAATACTTTTGTTCTCACAAAAACGACTGAAATCATTATGACGAATTTCTGGTTCTTCTCTTATAGGAGGTTGGCTTAATATCGAATTTACTAATCACTTCAATTTCTCTACAAATATGGAACTTAGATTGGGGTCAAGAAGTCAAGTATTTGAACAACATATTTGAACAAATATTGGATGTACTTTATGGAATCCCATGAGATTTCCTGATTTCATTTAGTATTAACAACCTCAGTTAGGGGTCATAAAAATCTATATATTAAGAAGAAATAATATTCTCCGACGCAGTTCAATAGAAACCTATTAACCTGGACTTCATTTATACAAAATTTTCAACAATAAATAAGCGTCCCTATATGTAGATTACTTTTACCTATCATGTATAACTTTTCAAAACTGTATACAAAAGGTAAAGACAGTCTACGAGAAATACCTGCTATTACTTCTCTAACAGTGAAAATACAAACAATGGGTATTATTATTAATATAGCGAAATTTCGCTTACAAAAAACGAAAAATCTAAATAAAAAATGAGAAATGCGGATTTTTCAAAACTGTATCGTTTAATTGATAGAAACGGAGTTCATATAAACGGAATTCCACTACAATTAAACCCTTTTGTTTCGTCGAGAAGACTTGTTACACATTTTCAGTGTCATGCTTCCTTTCATTACTTAAAATATATTGTTTACGCCAGTGTGTTTATAATATCGATTTGTTTGAGCAAATAAATAATTTCATGAGAAAGTCGAAGTTTAGTTGCGATCATGCAAGGGTGATGAAGGTTTTAACAGTGAAATTTTGTGAACGATGTTTAACAATGCTTCATAGTGTGTATATCCGGGGAATTTTCATACGGGCACGTTGTACTCTCTATAGAATGCTCATAATACCTCGAGTTCCGTGATCATTAATTTACGGGTCACCATCGCGGAGCATGCTGGCGACAGGTAACAGACATTGTTGCCTCGGTGAGGGGTGTGTATTAATGTATCGAGTACTTTGGCCAGTTCGTGGATGAACGCGACTATGCAGCTCTTTACGTTCTCCACGATTATGCGCCGGAATTTCATACATTTACGAAATATTTTCATGATACTGTTTTCTCTCAGCCCTAGAAGCATCTCAAGGTCAGCTCAGTATTATGGAATTTATAGTATTTCGAAGAAGAGAGTAGGTATAATAATTTTTTAATTCAAGATTTCGTGCGTGTAGAAATATAAACGCATTTGCCAATTCTATTAGTGTCTGTACAGTCATTCATGACTATAATTAATCTTTTCGTTATTATTGATTATTGATTATATGTATCAGGAGAACTTAAGAATAAGCTTACATTATTTACCGTTTGAAATACGAAATACGTTTGAGTTTACTTCCAGCGATATTTAAACAATTTTACTGTTAACACAAATTCCTGTATCACATTAAATTAAACGACGCACTGCATTGTTTAAAAACAGGAATTTATATGTAAGATATATTTCATAATAGGTGTTAATTTAGTAATCACGTATTGGAATTCAGAAAACAATAGATTCCTGTGCGTTGTTCTGATATTCTTTAGTCTTTAAACGCTTTCAGGTTTCAATTCTGGCAGAAAAATGGTGTCAACACACGACATTACGTTACAGGGTGTTCGTCAGTAACAATTTTTTATGCGAGAATGATAAATTCGATCAATTAATTTGAAGAACGTTGAATTTGTATTCACCGAATCGTAGGTATCAGTTTTCCTGTCTGTTTTCCTGGAATTCCACTTAACTGCGATTGTGAGATCAGAGGAATGCTAGGCGCGGGGAACGATGTAGCTACACATGTGTGAATCTCGTATATATGTAAACCTGATCGTCTACCATTAGCTCCATGCACTGAAATTATTTCTCGTATTCACAGGATTTTCGAGAAATTGTGTAATAAAACACTTCCTCTTCTGTGAGTCCTTAATTACCAAACTTCGATTAGCAAAGCTTCGTTCTCAACTCGATGTTAACGTTGACGAAGGTTTTATTGATTTTATTTTGAAATTCCACTTTGGCGCTCGCGCAAAAACCATCAGCAATTGCGACACAACAAAAATGTGAACGGTTTTGCGTAAAAAAAATGTATCGGTAGCATAAATCAAATTTTTCTCACTGAAAGATTCGTTTTCGTGAAAATCCAATTTCGGTGTTTGTTGATTGCACTGTGCCCAACCAACTCACAGTTTTATGTACGGTTGGCAGAATCGATGGAAAGAAATTCGACGCGTGAAAATGTACAAAAGTCGTGCAATAAAATTGTTTTGTTTGAAACTTCGTTTCCGGGAAAATTCTATTTGAAAATTTATCATGTTCACCCACATCTCGCTTTACGATTGAAATTATACCAACGCATTTTTTGAAAACGACACACCTTTGCACGGCGAGTAATCGCTTATCGACAGTATCGAAATTAGTAATAGATAAATTGAAGTATGTACTTACTTTGGCATGAAGGGTGGATCCATTATGCGCACATATTTATTATTTACAGCTGTTCGTTTTTATTCGATAACAAATATTTTTTACAATCTTCGTTACTTACATCTGTCGCTTACGAGCTAAATATTTCTTGGATTTCCTAAAATTGCGTTTGGACAGGTTAGATCCTTGTTTCGTAATAAAAAATGATAATGTTCTATGTACAAGTATAATCGTATCACGTGTTAGCAACTAATCGAGTGATTAGAAAAATAAAGACTATATGAGGAAGAGCTTCCCTTATCCGAACGATGCAATGCTGTTGGAATATCATTGTCTCCGTGCAGTTTACTATTCGAAAGTTCGTCTATTCAACACAGGCTTTTTGTAACTACAGATGCATCCTTTTGTTGCGAAATAAATATGCCACGTTTACAAATATCGAACGAGAACAATCGTAAGCCATTCATCAGGCGTAGAAATTCATTTCAGACTATCTCAAACTAAAACAATCTATTTACCAAAAACATTTTCAATTCTCGAAATATTTATCATCACTTTTAACGACTATTGTTATGCGTATAACACATTATTTGAGATTCTTGAAAACTAAGAAGACTAACCTATTTTGCGTTAATAACTGTGTTGAATATGTTATACGTACCAAGCAACGTGAATAATTCTGTTTTATATTACATAATTTCATATAAAATATAATAGTTACTTCCTTAGGTTCTATCGTGTCTTTGTGCCTTTTTCAATCATAAAACAATACCTGAAATAGAATAGTTTCTATGTTTCTATTATGTTAGTTGATAATATTTCCATGTTTGAATAAAGTGTTCAGTCGTTATCACATTCTGTATTGCATTTTTACAATCTTTAGTAAAATCGAGGCACAAATTACAATTTATATCTCATTTTACGAGTAATTTTAATTGTCATCTGTTTCTATAATTTCTTTTCATTTATATATTATTTTCATTCTCTCCCTTGTAACCTCGTTATCATATTCTTCGTTACTTTTTACACTCTCGAAATTCATCTTCGATATTTTTTTTGGCTTCCTTATTACGGAATTTTCTGAGAATTATACTCTACAGTCAATGTAATAAAATAAAAAAAAAATATGTATCTGCTTTAGGTTTTTCATAAGACTATGAAAATCACAATGTGAAAATTACTTGCAACTTAAACAGAGATAGTAAGGACAGTCTGCTGGAGACGGATAATTTAATTTAACGTCGGATAGCGCTTTATACTGGTCTCTAATGTTTTATTAAACAATTCGACCAAACAACGCAAAGAAGATTTAAAAAAAAATGTGCAAAACATAGTAGTAGCAACGAATCCTACAAAACAGACGGGTATTAAAAGATAAGGAAAAGGAAAAGTAAAACTAGCACAATCCTCACAACCAATTTAAAATTAATAATGACCAATATCGAATTAAATTTTCGACTTGCCAAGAATGGTATCATGAGCTTAAAGTAATGAGGATAATTGGATTACTTATAATTAATATAACGTATTTCGAAAATATCTAACGTTAGGCGCTGCTATCATTTATTTCTTTAAAATTGTAAGCCACGTTATGAAGATTTATATTACTAAATATGTTTCTTTTGATTATGTAGTTCCTTTGACACGATGTTTAAGATTGTCAATGCAATTTAATTGAAATGAAAGATCTAGAAAGTACGTCGAACTTTTTATGCTTTAAACAAGCTTCTTCTAAAAATTAGTGCAATTTAGCAGAAATCAAAATATTCGAAAAAGCTATCAAAATGTCTATTTCAATAGATAAATCTCCTGTCAGAATTTCAAAGTTTCTATATAAATTAAATCTACTGTCGGGTTAACAAAATTTCTATGTTAGTAAATTAAATCTACTGTCGGGATAACAAAATTTCTATTTAAATAAATCAAATTTACTATCGGGAGATGATTCTTTCATTGTATGAAAATTCTTTCAGTTGATGATTTGCGTTTCCCCTTCGGTTCGGATATGGGAGGCTCGACCATATTAATTCAATAGTCATACACCTAATTGCGCATAATACCTTCGACGAATCGTTCAAGTTGTTCTCAATTCCGTACATATGTACAAGGGTCAGTCAATATGTAAGTTGCAAACTCCAAATGAAGTATTGATAGCTATTTTTTAAAACAGAATAAAGATATCGACTCTATTATTTTATTTTTTTTATATTTTTTTATTTTTATTTTTTTTAATGTAACGGAGCAAGAGGACT
The DNA here is from genome assembly GCA_028455555.1 of Augochlorella aurata. Lineage (NCBI taxonomy): Eukaryota > Metazoa > Arthropoda > Insecta > Hymenoptera > Halictidae > Augochlorella > Augochlorella aurata. The sequence continues at coordinate 517,774 of CM052166.1, read as the reverse complement.
AATCTTTTAATATGCAATAAATTTTTGTTTAGACAACTGCTATGAAGAAAAGAGGGGTTTCAACATTCTGTTAAATTGGTGGGAGTACTAACTACTGGGAGTACTAAAATTATGACACTCGGAATTAAATAACAATTAAACTAGTGATTACTATGTCACAGTACAGAATACGACCGATGCAATCGAATTGAATCTTCGAATACAACAACCCTAACTGACACTAGCACTGTATAGAATTCCAAATTGTCAGAGGAGTACCTCTTTAAAATCAAGATTTAGAACTGTAATTCACTGACCCTCGCATAACCATAAGTTCCACAAAAGATACCCGACCAGGAAGAAAGTTCTCGGTTAGAAAAAATCGTCGCGTTGTAAACAGTTGAAAAGAACGTTCCCACAGTTGTCGCTCGAGATTTCCCGTTCGATTAAGCACAAGTCCCTGGAATAGTTCTTTGTCATCAGTCGTAAAGGAAATTGAGGTTACCCACGCGGGATGATCTCGATGAGCAAGACTGCTGATTATTTAGCGTTCGATTTCTGGGTGAACCAACCCTGTTGTTGGACGAGCGCCAGGATATTTTTAGGAAAAAGTCATCCTGTTCGTTGCCGCTTTGTAACAACATTACGTTCGACCTCAGATTTTCGCTGTAGGACGCGTTCCGCCTGTACTAGACGTGGTCTTCCTCCTCCAGGAGTCTCACTACCTCTGAAAACAAAGTTATCCTGAAACTTTCGAAGTCTAGTGGTTCCATTCTCCGCCAGTTGCGCTTGCGATACCCTTTTCTTGTTAAAAAGATATCGCAATCGATGCTATCATAATCGAATTCCGAGGAAATTTAATACTGGAACGATCATTTGGTCAAAGGATATATATTTGAAAGTTTATGAGAATAACGAATGCTGAAAAGATTTAGTAATGTGTTACTCGTGGCGCAATCGGCCAGGGATTGATTTTACATATAAAAATAAGTCGAAGAAAAGTATAACATGTTTTTTATTTAAGGCTCCGTTTTCGAGACAAGTAGGTTACGAAATGATCAAGTGGCGCGTTTGGCTATCACATTCCAATTCTACTTCTCGTTATACTAAAAGCCATAAATAAATTGTTTTTGAATGCGTGTCGAGGAAGGAACAGTTATTTTTCGTATCAGTTCGAAGTAACATGGGACCTGCAGTAACTCTCATCAGCTGCAATAAAAGATAAACTCTGCAGAAAATTGTCTATCCTTGTTGATAATGTCCTCCACCAGATACCGGTGGAAGATAATTTCTCTTAAACTTTGTGATCCCTTGTGGAAGAACTTCGGATATTGTGGTTGTTAAACCACGGGTGGTTACTTCAAGAATATCGAAAAGATAAGATCACTTGAATTAAGAAGATAATTTTTATCTTCCCTTGAAAAACCTGATGCTCCACATTGCGTGATCTTATCGTTAAATGTTCGCCGAAAATTTCAGGTCATTGTTTAACACGTTCATGAATAGACTGCGGGTATTTATGAAAAATAAAGATTATCTACATCGATCGCAAAGCACTGGAGCCAAGTATAGAAATATTATTCTTCCTATGATAATTTTATTCAATTATTATATTAAATTATAAATGTATAAAATCTGCAGCCTTGTCATATAAATTATACTTATGGATAATTTGTTGGGATCGTAAAAGAATCATCTTCGATGGAGTCCTACTTCGTCAATTTTGATATTCTCACAATATCGCTCATCATATCTATGAGCATTGAAAATAGGTAGAATAATAACTGTAACTAAGTAGAAAAAATTGATCTTAGAAACTCGCTGGAATTGAATAAAACAATAACAATTTAATATACAGACTACATAAAACGTGATAATTTTAATGTGACGATGCGAGAATTTAATGTTTAATTTATCTGATGCTTTGAAAACAAAAATGCGTACATTTTCATTCGGTATTAGGTTTTATAAAATGCGTTTCTGTGCTGACAGCAGTTTAAAATTATCATGCTGCGAACTGTTACCCGTGGCATTTAAGTTTCGTGCCAGTGGAGAATGGATGGAATTATGAGACTCACTTGGCAATCAGTGGGTCGACATTAATAACGAACAAACTTTTAAGCAAGTTCTGATTGCGAACGTATCGAAAATGTGGAAACTTCGTAATATGGAACTATGGCGAACGATGAAAGTATGTGGATATAATTCCAGGATTACCGTTCAGCGAATTAATCACAGAGCTGAGTTATGAAAGTTACTTTCGTGTCTCAGCAATTCTGAATGAAGAGGTGTTTGCAACTTGTGAGCGCTTTATGACTGAATTACATAATGCAAAGCTCGTTCTTGTAGATTTTTAACGTAGCTCTTATTTTTATGGAATAATATAAAACAGCAGCTCCCACTGTTCCGTACACCTAGTGTTAAATTTTCTTTGCATTAAAATTAACAAATGTTTATTAGCTGTAAATAAAATTAATAACTGCATATTAAATTAAATGTAAATTAGACGGTCCATTATAACTTTCTTGTTTCATAATTAATGAGATCGCAACGGTACTTTTGCAAGTAATCAACTAAATTCACGCAAATATCGGAAATGTCAACAAATATATTTCTGCGATTTTTTGAGCGAAATACAAAATAGTTCTTTTAACTATCAAGCAATCCAAACAGAGTATACAACCCAGGAAAATTCAAAAACACTTAAAAAATAAAATAAAATAAATTTTACGATAAAATCCAGCATGGAAATTCGAAGCTTTTGAAAAATAGCACGGATGGGACATGTACTAAAAAATCATTTCAAACTGAACAACGCCCAATTTCGGACGGTTATTTCAACATAGCATTCAATTTTAGGAAATCGTTACTAACAACAGTTTTTATTAATATTTTAGAAGCGCTTTGAACGTAACAATTGTTTTCAAGAAATTCAGAATAATTAAATAATTATTACTACGTGGCGTCGTTTGCTGAAGAGATACTGGATTTCAGTGTGTTTATAATTGGAAATAGAATTAAACTTTCAAGATTAACCGACTTCAAGGTTTAATTAATCTTTAAAGTTTAATTAAATGCATTTAATCGAGGATGTATGAATAATAACGTGGAAAAATTTATAGCAACAAGTTCCTGAAGTACTTCACCGGCTTAAAATAGTAAAGCATAAATTATCTCATGAATTCCAGTAGAATAGCCCGAAGTATGCCTAGAGGCATGCTTCGAGCTTACACCCTGATACAGGTCAGAGGAACTTTTCTTTATGTAATCCAAAATTTCTGACACTGTTTATCGGACAGTTGCTAAAAATGATTCACCGTTCAAATCGCATAACATAATTTAATATAATTTCAACGTACTTTAAACTCAGATAATTCGAAACAATTTTGATCATTTAAACATTGAAATTATTATAAATTTCTTTACGTTTCCTTTTGTACAAAATTAAAATATGTATACATTTCTAGGTTCGATAAAAATTGATGATGTGAATATTGCAGAATCGGTTTACAGGAATTAAACCGACACCACTGATGTTATCTGCAAACAACGTTTCGGGTGGTTACAGGAAATGTAAATAAACGATCCAGTCACTGTAAGTAAACAAAATATCCATTTATTCTAAGCCCGTGGTAGGCGTGGCGGCTGCGGCTATTGCTTCCATCAGTCTAATCAACTCTGACCTACCCAAATTTGTTTAAAACTAACGACGCGACTTGCTCATCGTATTAGAGTGACATTATTGGACGAACACTGTTTATGTCATGTGTTAGCCCTGAGGAGATCGTAATTGATCTGTAGCCAAACATAAAATAACATAGGACAAAAATTTGTATTGCGTTGACGAAAATATAAATTTTATTTTTTTATAATTCTTTAATTTCGTATTTTTACCTCCTTTTGTACTTTTTTTATTTGTTCTTTATTTCTTTTGTTTTCATTACATTTTTCTAAATTTTAAATATAAATCCTCGAGAACTCGTGACCTTATAATGATATTCCAGTGTTCGGCTTTAATCGATCAAAATTTTTAATTTGATCAAATGAAATCGTCGAAAAGTTGAAAGGATATTTTGAGAAAAAAGAAGAAAGGATATTTTAACGTAATTCCGTAAAGTATTATCTTTATCATGTTTAGTATTTTAATATATTTTTGTGTCGAGGGTAGGAGGGCTTACTATTTCAGTCGTTAATTGCGGCCAGCAATTGCAAGCAATTTAATTGCTAATTGTGATTAACGATTAACAGTAGTAATGTTTTAATGTCTTGCTGAATTCTGCTATATTCTATCCTTCTTACAACAGAATCAATTTGTTGAAGAGGATATTCCCGAGGATACCATCTAATTCTATCCACGTGCGACGTCTACTGGCTAATGAGATTATGCGATTTCGTCGTTCTAGGTTTTTTTCTTTTCGATTGTCCGGAGAATAAGCTTTGCGCGGGTAATTCATGAAGGACTCACCAGTTCAGATATAAAATTCTCTTTGTTACAGACAACATGGTGCCACAATTGTGCAGAAAATTATTAAAAAGATATGGAGTGCTATCTGTCGAGGGATGATTGATGGACATTTGGAAGGTATCTGACGAACTAGCCATGCAGATATCCTTTAGTTCTGCAAAGCTTTCATCATTTTGGACTCATGAAAGATGTATAAGTTCACAAACAGCATTTAGTTTCTTCTGAAGAAAGTGGAAGTTTTGAAAGTTTTGAAAGTATTAAGTTTTTGACAGGTCTACGAAGGAAATCGTTAATGCATCTTCCTTAGTCGCTTGATTTAACTTATAGCGATTGCTATATTTTCAAAGAAATAAAAAGGCAGGCTGAGCGTTTCTTGTTCCTGAGAGAAGTAAAAGGAGCTATGAATCAGTCGTACTTCACGAAAGTTCTGCGGGGATGCTGTTCAAAATCTTAATAGTCATCGAAAAAGTGCATAATACTTAATTCATGGTGACTACTATTCTGACGACCTTTACGTGTTTATGTAAATGCTTTTATTCATAGTTTGCGAAAATCTTCATCATTTTTATATACTCTCTAGAATATTGAAACTATTGTTATAGAAAAGAAAATTTAATTTTTTCTCAGTTTCTTGCCAGACTTTAGTAACTGCTATTAGTGATACTCTTTAGTTAGCACGTTGCGAATTTATTATTATTATTTATTATGTAGAATGTTTCACGTTATTATAATTATATTATTAATTATAAAATATAATTATATTATAATACTTTTACTAAGATAATTTTACTTTCTGTTTCATTTGAAATATACTGATTTATTATTCATTCACTTTACAGAAGTGCAAGAAAATATTTTGTGTGTTTCTTTTAAAAATTAAGAGAACAGAATTTTTGAAATGTTGTGGCATTTGGTAAATCACAATTCAATAAGGAATTTTTAGAAACGTGGCCGCGGCAAGGTTAAGATCGTAAATCTCCTAAGACATAGTTTGATTATTCGACAGTGATTCGACATTTACGTCCAATGGAAATCACGGAAAATGGAAAAATGGATCTTGCAGGATGAAAAGCAAGATTATGCAGCGATCGGACGCATTCGAGTCAGTCGACAAAGGAAGGAATAATGCCTGATGAAATTAATATTAATAGAAAATTAAAGCGTATTACCCGATTTAGCAACAAGCGAAGCCTTTCCAAGGTAGATTGTCGACTCATTACCGCTCAACTCACTGTTGTTTCCAACCTGTATGGCGTTCCTCGTCGATGTCATGGCGACGTCACCGTCTCTGCACCCTACTCTGAAATTTAAATACATAGATCATCACGGAAAAAGAACGCCATTGCTTTTGCTGTTATTATTGCACGTACTACAGTGACTTTCATTACTATTCGGTCACCTTTTAACCAGTTAGCTCTTTCTTACGAATATACTCGACACGAAGAAATCGCAGGATTTTGTGTTATAACTTGTCAAAACAGCCAACTGCTTCAGCTAAGTAAATAAATAAATGTTAATAATAAAATGAAAAAATAAAACAGTCATTTCATTATAACTTAATTCTATATAATAACAGCTACACGTACACTTTTCAAAGAAATTGCAACTGCTAACTTGTATCTTTTTTAGATGCTAGAGAGGTTAACTTACTAGGCAGTCTACTTTAAAAAATTTACAATTGCTTGAAATAAAAGGGAAGATAAGAGACTCAAGGTTTTTACCTTTTTTATCTGAGCTTATAACGAAACCTTTAATAATGCGTTTTGTAGGTCTTTATCAGCTGAGGTTTTTATCAGCTGCAAACAATTGATTTCGCAAACAAGTAACAACAAAATTAAAAAAAAATGTTTTAGTAATTACACAGTATATTAATCTACTAAACATTGGAGTCATTTCGTCGAATTTCAAAAATGGTATTATTCGTTCTTAAAAGGTGTGCGAATATTAATGTGTATCACTGTACGTATTCTGATTCAAACTTTCATCAAATACCATTAAATGTTAGTGAAACATTTTTCAAAACATTTCTGCACGTGATGTACGCGTGGGAAACGTACACGTATAAGAAGCATAGAACTGTATCAAAAAACAAGTTCGAAATATTAATTCAGAATGATGCACCCGTGCACGAGATTTTTCCACATTATGTCAAATGTTTCGTAATGAAATGTGAAATTATTCTGCACGTGGAAATTATGAAATAAATGGGATTGACATTCTGAGCTTGCACACCGACGGAATCATATTTTTAAATAAGGTTTTTTCTCAAACGTTACCAAGTTGATTACGCTGGTTCAGAGAAACCATCACGCATTTATGGCAATAGTGGGCAGCTAAATTTTACAGATTAGGAAGATATGACAGTCTTGATATATTGTTTTTAATTATTGATATGATTTTACATGAAAATCCTCAGTCTAATTATTTGACTCCAAATAAAAATTTACTTAAATTCTGCAATATATTTTTATAGTTGCTAACTTTCATGGTTAACGTATTCAAATAGAACGTGGAAATTTCTTTGAATAATTGTCTTCTTGTTAATTCTCAATATTCTTCAGTGAAGCAATGCAATTATTGTTACCAGATTCAACAAGCTCTACATTTGTTTAAAATATACACGCAGTATTGGTACAAGAAAAGATGAATATATAATATTTTACTTTCTACATTGCTGAGTTATAAAAAATATATCTTTTTCATAAAAAATATTTGCAACTTCAGGTGGTTAAAAATAAAGGAAATAAGTATTGCCATAACGTATTGACTCAGTTAATGTTTTCAAACCTATTACGCATTGTCTTGTGAAAATAGTTTGAATATTCAAAGGAATTGTGCGCACGTTAATACACAACAGCAACTTTCAAAGGATTTCATTTCGATAGAAAATAAAGAAATCGTATTTTTTCTCGTCGCTTCGGCATGTTTCTGTTTACCTTTGAAATGAAAAAATGTCGCAACTATGATATGCAAAGGCATGGTTTCATTATACATACACAAAGATATGCTTTCGAAAATGTCTCTCCTATAATTGTCAATATTTTTTCAATTTCAAAATAATTTTCAAAATTCTGTACATTCCAAAAGTCATAAAAACTTATATTGTCATAATAATTTATTACGCGTGCAAAATTTAAAAAAAATTACAAGCAAATTGTTCAATAAGTTCAATAATACGTAGAAACTATATGGCCATGTAGAAGCTTACCTCACAATGAATTTAAAACGATTAAATTAATTATGAAAACTTCTAAGAATTCAATGTGCTTTCTGTCTCACACATTTTCTTCTACACAGAACAATTTTTGCTTGTTTCAGATTAAAAAGCTCGCCGTACATGTAAGTAATACGTGTATTAGGTTGCGTAATAAATTAATTCGTGTTATCTAGAATTGTTTTTCTTGTTAACCGTGATAAAGAAGCGTATCAAGTTAAGGATGGTCCGGAAGTGCTTCATCATCAGCATCAGCCTGTTCTTTTTCAGTTTTGTTACGTAAAATACATTTAGAGATGGGGTGGCAGATCATTTATTCTCATCATTTAATACGTTTTTATTTTCTAGAGGAGAAACATATTGAAAAAAGAAGAAAAAAATTTGTTACCTATATAGTGTCAATATTTTTGACAAACGTACCATTTAACAGTAGATTAAAAGGTTCAATAGTGAAGGTTTCAACCTGGAAGACAAAAAACGTGATGGTAGGCTAATAAAGACTATCGTCGACGAAACAGTAAACATGATCGAACAAAATTTAAGATAGACATCGAGAGATGATATCAATATTTAAAATGAAGCAGCAAGTAGCTAAGTATAACGTTTCGATTTCGCACCAATTCTTCTACCATGACAACATACGACGAAACACACCTTTAAATATGCGATCACTTTCTAGGTTGAATTTTTATATAATGTCTTACTGCATAAATCATGTTTTCCTACATTAATCATGTTTTTTTAGTCCTTGTCACAGCTAACTCATATTCGATTCAATTGCTGTACAATTCCTGCAAGGAAACACCAATTTAATTAATTCTAGGATGGAGGCAGAAGTTCGTTATACAAATGAAACAGCAATGCATCACGCTGACAGATTATTGAAAACTTTAAATGCGATTCTCTCGATTATATTAAGTCATAATCCAGTTTGATCTACGGCCAAGTCGACAGATCGTACAGTGTTGGTGTAATTACCATAGAATGGAACATTTAGGTTTGAACATTTCTCTAAAGACTATTTTTCCTGTTAATGATAGATCATAGACAGAATAATTACGTATGCAATCGAATGTAATTTTGAAATTCAGTGCTTTCCTGGAGCATTCTTAAATTGGAAGACTTTGTGCAACATGTTAGAAGTATAACAAAAACATATAAAAAAGTCCCAAAAGATCGCGATATACTTTTAATGCAAAGAAAAAGAAATGTTTCTTAAAACAAAAGAAAAGGAAGTACTTCACACTTAGTAGTTACTAAAAGGATGATGGAAGATCAGGCATCAAAATTGTACGCACGGTATTAATGAAGTAATTAATTTCATGTAAAAACACAAAGAAAATTATTACACAATCTAATACAATATATTAGCCGGAACATTCCTGCGTTTGTATGAGCATGTTTAATTATGCGTTAACGCCAACGGTGTAGATTCTATTTAACCGATTCCGGAACATTCGCAGTTTCCTCCGGTGATGGAAGTTCGGCGAGAGAAGCAAAAGCGTGAAGGATAGGTAAGGCAGAAGTCGGCATTGATTACCTCCAACAACGATGGCAGTTGAAAAGGCCCAGGAACGCTTGGCGGAACTTTCTGTTCATGAAACAGTAAGTGATGGGATTGCAGCAACTGGAAACATAGGCGAGTAACTGCACCAAGCTAACGCCTGTACTCCCGACCACAGAATATACCAATTCCGGGGCGAAAAGATACCAGGTATTGATCACGTGCAGCGGTGCCCAACAGATGAAGAACTCCAGCACAATTACGAACAGCATTCTGATCACCTGTAATTCATGCATCACGTATACTGACAGCACCGGCAAATTCACTGTTGTTTCGCTCCGCTGCTTGTCGGCATGCTAAACCACCTACGTACTTCAACCGGCCCGCGAGTTCTGCGACCCAGACATCTTAGAATGATCAGAAAAGTGGTTTTCTTTCAGTGAAACCAATCGTTGAAAGCTACTTTCGTTCGATTTATCGAGGAAAATACTTTGATTTTCCGCTTTTCGACGTATCGAGAGGATTTTCAATACCAGAATTTCGGGATGTCACGCTATTTCTGCATTCTCTTCTTGGAGATTATTCTTACTTATTCTATTATGATTATTCTTAAAAAAGATCGGTAATTTGTAATTTATTTTGGAAAACAGCTTGTTTATCTGTTTTTTGATGGATTTATTTTTGTTTAACTTCAAATTCAATATAAAAATAAGTTTTTGAAAACGTGATTGCACTATAATATAGTCCATAAACATCAATACGTGCCCACAACATGTACATTAATTTGATCTTTATTTTAATTTTGAAAATATGTAGATGGGTAAGAAGCTAAATACTTATTAAAAATATTAGTCTCTATTAAAACATCTCCCACTGTATATTACCTCTTCAAAAAACTGCTACAGAGATTGCAATTTACTTACTTACAATTAGCCCAAAGCTTAATCACTGCAACATTAATCATTTTGTCGATAATTAGGTTTCTAGGCACTTATTTTTTAATTTAACATTTCTTGTATATTGGTCTTCTGAAGCATAATCATAGACAGTTTCAACTATGGAGGTTCTAAACTTATTGTATACCACGTAAAACTGTCAATTTATTGTTATAAGATATTCATTGTTAGTAATTTCTAATGCTGTTAATACTGATATAATTATTCATGTTATTTAATAATTGTCTCGAGAATGTTTACAAAATCTGCTTTAACGTTAAGTGTACATCTTTTATTTTCATTTTTAAAAGTGTAGGGTTCTCTCACTTCCATTTGCAAACATTCTCTATTCGAAGTCTTAGATAACCTGTCGCTATTATACTAAACAGCTGCTATATAAAGGAAACATAATATTGTCTGGGAAATTCTTAAATTTTAAATTTCTCTTACTCTTACGAATCGATCGACCATATAACGTCTCACGACGAATAACCAAGCTCCGAGTTTGGAGCTCCAAAGAAGCTTCGTATAGATAATGTGTACTCCTACGTACATACATACATATGTACCAACCCAAGATAAAGTTCTCTCTGTTTTCTGTTCTTCTGCTGCGAAACCTTTGTCAGTGGCTACGCCAGTAAACGTTTTTTATCAAAATCTCAGAAAAGCCAATTAGGTGAATTAGATTTATTTCTTTGAGGATACATCTGTGTCTGCGAGGAAAATCGTCGCATGCCACAGGTTCAAACAGTTTAAGTTTATGCAATAATTGAGTTGTAAAATATAGAATTAATCAGAGAAAAGTATTACCATCATTTAATTAATAATGTAATTTAATACCTTGCGTACTTATTATTGGAACATTATCACTGAGTACTTTTACTTGTAAATATCATTAAAATATCTATTGGTTACTTAATATTATCTCAGATTAATTAATATTATTTCAGATAACAATTTTATCTCATTGTGATTACTTTCAAAAAAACAATTCAGGAATGACGTACCTTCTTCTTTGCCTCGATACTCTTGCCCATGTAATTGCTACGTATTGCATGTTGTCGGCTAAAAGGACTACTGCAGTCCTGCTGTTCCTCGTTAATAGTATCCGCAGTGTCTCTCGTCAAATAACTGTTTCCATTGGACCTGATTTGTGTCCTCAGTTCGAGGGGATACTCTGGCCCTTGACATTTGCCACTCGGAGTCCTAGAAATCCTCGATCTTGGGATACGAAACTGTTTAGAAAAAGAATACAATTTTTCCAACGCAGGGGACTTGTTAACTTGATACAACAATTTTAAAAGAAGTAATGTGAAAACGGTCATTTTAGCAGTCACTTTAGTGTTTCGAAAACGAGAGAGGAGGAAGTTCGAAAGGAATTTGGACATTTGGGCTTTCACCAAATGGCCGCAGTTAAAGCAGCGTGCAAACAAATGATGTTTTCTGTTTAATGTGGAACTACTGTTTCGGGAGAAAGGACTTATCGATCGTATATCACGGCAACTCGCGACAAAAGTGAGCAAACGGTCAAACGGTGAACCTGTCGGCAATGCCCGTAGCGATCGCGAACGAGTGTAAAGGGTCTAACAGAGTGAGCATGCTGTTCCACTAATACACATATGTATGCACCGGCATATGTACCAGTTATTTTAATTATGTTTGGTAAATCGTGAACTTTATGGAAGGTGACATTTTGATTAATTGCCGATCTGTATCTTACGTTATTAAAAGCAATAAATCGAAATAGTTTTGGCAAGAAAAAGTGATGCTTTTGCTTCTAAACTGGTGCGCCTCGTTCGCATCCTGACGGAGTCTGAAACTTCGAACTGGCTGCACACATAACTCAGTTAATTCTCAAATGACTTATAATTCCGTTTGAAGGGTAATAATTAGATCACGTTCAGAGTTTCCTTTTGTACGTCACAGGAGCGTTATAATACGGTAACAATTAGTTGCTTCTTCCAATCAACATTTATGAGAAGTATTTCAGTGCATTTCTTTTTCTGCGTTATAAGAATTTGAGAAATACAATCGGTGTAAAAAGTATTCGTACACTTTTTAGAATAGAGTAACTTTCCTATAAATGGACAAAGAGATCTGAACATTTTTGGGTATGTTATAGGGGTTAGGTTCCCAGGCAATGGCTGAAAATTGTTTTCAAAAATTGCAATTTGCTGGGATGATACAAAAATTAAAAAATCATGTTTTTCTTCTTATTTGATCTGAACTCATAATGAACTATCTTTCGTAGAGTTCGATAACTGAACATTTCATTATAAAAACGTTATCCTGTTTTAATACGTGTACGAATACTTTTTAAACTTTGAAAGTTCTTTCTTTTTCGGACCATCGTACTAATTTGTCGACTGAAAAATGGATTAATCTACCCATCTAACGGATTTTATGTATTTTATATTTTATATATTTTATCAATCCATTTTTTTATTTATTACGCTGTTAGCCTCTGCCTGCAGGCGTCAATGTTGTACCTACCCCCGAGAAAACAATGTGCACCCGCGGGAACACGAGTTGCGAAATAAATGATTAGTATACTTGTAGTATACATAAAGTGGGTTTGCTGGACGTTTGTTTTCGAAATCGCATGAGAGAATAAAATATGCGTTGAGGATGGTTTTTACAACCAAATCCTTTAAAGACGACTGAAAAGATCAGGAGCAACCCTGAAGTTCAATTCCATCTCATGCAACAAGAAATTTCGTGGTTCGTTTAACTTTGCTGGTTCACGTTATTACAATACATTACCCTCGTTTATGAACAATATCTCATCTATAGCAAACTTGAAGAAAACTTCAGCCTCGTACGTGTATAAGGATACATCAGTCACCATGACGCCACAATGCATCATCATCAATTTTGAGGTTTAGATTTAAAAGCTATTGGCATCAAAAATGCAGAGGATCTCGTTCATTCACGCCAGAATTTTAATCACTTACAAACATAACTTTTGTCCTTTTATTCTTGTACGATATTTTTCTTTTTCATAGTATATACAGTGAAGATGAATTACTATTAACATTGAAATCGTAATTATAATGATTTAAGAAATGTTGAGTTAATGAAAGATAACTTAGCATGTTAATTGCCAAGATACGATTTCTAAAAACTAAATTCAAAAATGGTCGCTAAACAGTTTGCAGGGACAATAAATGCATGAAACCCCCATTTTCATAAAATAAATATTAATAGTAAAAATTACATATTTCTTATATTTTTCAGCGTCGGAGTGGAAATAGAATCGTAGATGTACGAGATGCATTTGTTGTAGAATAAACACAGCAATGCTGCAAGTCGTTGTGTAATACCTTGTTGGTATTTTATCAGAAAAATTCATTGCAGAAAATGTGGTATTTGATGTGTATTTTTATGGTATGAGCACGGAAACACAGAATTGCTTCTGGAAAATCTGTAGAAGCTGAACAGCGGATCTCTCAGAATGCGTTTCGTCAGTTCGTGCAGTTATAAATACGCATTACTCGCTTAAACTGTATCTTATCTGCACTGTGAATAGACTCTTAAACCTTAGAAACAAAATAATCTTGGCAAAACGGCAAAAAGTCTTTTCCCATGCAACCATTAATTCCGAGCTGTTTTCGTCGTTAACGGCTGAACTTGCACGCACGTCTATTAAATGTGGAATTTCTAGCTCGTTTTGGCATAGTTATCTATGCACGTTGCTCATTTCATCCCTTTTACATGAAACTATGAATGTTTAAGGAATTAAATTCAATTTACTGGAAAGTAAATGCTTTTAATACCAAGAGATTAAAAGATTCATTAAAAAAGATTACGTTAGCTAAAATCACACAACTAGGTGACTAAAGTCAATCAAATAGATAGTTAAAATCAAGTCTTTCTTCGTGGTTGGATTGTTTTGCTATTTGTAATTAAATGCACACACATTTCTGAGCAATTTAAGAAACAATTAAAATGTAGAACGTTAAAGTTAGTGCTATATTTGATGAATTTTGTAGTAACACTAAATATTCTATTTTCAAAAAAATTGTTGTATTACTTTAACATTTAAATTACTAAAAATTTAAGCTGTATCACTTTCGTAAAAAAGATCAGGCAACAATGAACTGAAACTCATTTTAAAGCTTGAAGCGTCTACTATCGTAATCCATTATTCATTTTATTGTACAACTTTTTTGCATGATATTACGTGTGGGAAATTAAAGGTACCTTTTTCCTCGAAAATGCTACTAAAACGTTTCTTAAAATACTGTAATGATTGAATGTTACTGTCCGAGTTCCATTCTAGAAAAAAATATCAATTTACACTTTTAGGTAAAATTAAAATTAAAAATATCTTAACTAAATATATATTATATATCTATGTATATATCAAAAATTTGGTTTTGATATAAACTATTTTAAAATTTCAAATGAGAGTTTTGTGTAGTCTATGCCTGATAAGATTTTGAAAATAAAAGACGTTTTAATTTAAAAACTAGGACAAATTTTTATTGTAACTTTCGTTGCGAGCGTTCGTATGACGTCCTCGTAGCTCAATCCCTTTAATTAGTCAGATGTAATCCTCCAATTTACCGGTGGTTCGTGGATTATTGCTATTGACCATGTAGATCTACGTCAAACCACAAATACAACAAAAATACAGAAATAAAACCACAAACCACCGATAATCTGAAAAATAACATCCGACGCACCATAGCAGAGCTTGATCAGCAATTGTGAGGTGATGTCATAAAAAATTTAAATTTTATACATTTTTTGTTCGGTATAGGTTCAGATAAGAAAAAGATAAGAAACAGTTGTTTTTCTATTTTTTTGTCACTCTAAGTAATAGCGAAATTAAAAAAAGTTATTTTAATCTTTTTATAGTTAACTAGTCCCTCTAACATATAAAAAGATTGAAGTTACTTAGCTCAGATTTTAGAAAAAGTTATTGCGTTTCAACAGGTACAAAAATATTATAGTACCTCACTGTAATCGTAAACGATCGTATCAAAACTTGCAATCAAAATTTGTCCAATTTTGTAAATTCGAATATGGTTTCTTTAAGATACTATCGGTAGTTCTTGTTGAAAAACCCTACGTAACTGCCATAATTCAATAAATATTTGCACGGAGCTGTTTAGAAATATTCACAGAAGCCTTATGAAACCAGTAACAAAAAAATCGATTTTTTAAACTCTTGCTTTAAGTGTAAAACTTCTAGCTTGTTCCTGCGGAGTTATCAGTGCGCGTCAGTCATTTGATTTCCGTTCGGCGCAGTCATTTTCCTTACAACGAACGACGTTTTAATACCACAGGGTTTAAACTTTCATTAAAATAGATTAAGCATAAAATATTGTAATAACGGGAAGTTTAGAAGTGCTGAAAAATTATACAGCGATAGTTCGCGTTCTTTAAGTGCGGTTATTAAGTACCTAAGTCACGTTGTGTACTAGAATTAAGTTTCGAACTCACGCGTGAAGATATGGGATAAGGAATTACGTGACAAACATACGAATGATAGATATTCAGCCCAAATGAAAGTCGAATCATTTTCAGTTTTGCAGCGTAGATATTTTGGAAACAATGTAATTAGTGTCGATATAAAATGCAGCACGCTACTGAACCATGTAATTTTCGCGGCATTAGTTAGAGTGCCCTTATAATGCACTTCTCATTTACCTAACTGATACAATGGAGCAATTTTGGTGCACTCTCTAGGCTCACAGAACATTTTAAAGTATCCATTTCGTTCTATGTTCAGTGTACGTGCCAGAGAAGTAACATTTAAGCTGCAAAAATATACTAAATTTTCATCTTCAGAATTTACCCGCTGTAATGAGAATATATTTCTTATCGACGAGAATTTTATTTCGCTGCAACAATAACAGGGTTCAATTATTCATTTCTTCAGGTTCAATTACTCAGTTATGAAACTGCATCGTTAACGAATTTTCATTTGTCTTTATTTATGAATCTGTGGTAAAAAATGTTATTTTTTTCTCGATACGACTGTTGACAATAGGGTATTACGTAACCTAAAATTTCCACAGTATTTTCTTGCAGTTTCCTTTGATGTTAAAATTCGTGTTTACCTTACTACGGGTTAGTTAATTTCCTATTAGTATGCATTGTTTCTGACTATCGTACCTTAGTGTATTTTCACGGAGGATCGAGAAAAGAACTAGTACACGAAATAAAATATACGCTTTTAGATAAGTCGTAATGGTGTAACTGTATGCACGCACTATTTTATTTGATAAAAATTCTGGAAGTCTTCTTTACAGTATTTACATTTGTTTAAAAAGAAGAGTTCCGCGATTTCAACTGAATTTGTAATACCATTTACTCAAGTTAGGGAAATATTTTGAATAATAATAAAACCAATATAATTAATTTAATTTAGCATCCTCCTAACGCGAAAGTTTCTTAATGTTTTTATTTTTCTTTAATTATTCCCATCATGTTAAAATACCACAAATAAACGAATAGGCACGTCTAGAACCTACTAAATTAAGAAAATAATGTTTTGAATATTTTATTAATAATTTTTATTTGCTTGCAATTACTTTTTCTAAGTTAAAATACTATAAATAAGTTAGTAGGTATATCCTAGACGCGTCAAGTGAGAAAGATAATTTCGGCCAGGGAAATCGAGCAAATACCCCACTGTGGAACGGCCAGTTAAAAACGGTCGAGAATATGCTTCCTCGATTCTCATCAGGAATTCACGAACCAGATTCTCGGCCTGACGATATTTGATTGCAGTTTCTCACCCTGGACGATATCCTGTGCGGTGCGTCGTTGCAGTATCCATGGGTAGTGGAAAATCCTCGCCTTAATCTCGAGGATGCGCTGCAATCATTCAGGACAACCATCGTGCTCGGTCTTCCATCACTCCTGTCGTACGATGAATTCCGGACTGTTCCACTGGATTCTGTTCTCTCGACTGTAATGCGGATTTGTTTCGATCAGGTTCCTGTGAATAATGCTACATGTTCTATAATCCTAATGCTTCACTTAACTACGGAGTTTCGTTTTAAAGTAGAAACGCGTGAACTCGTGAAAAAATCACGTCATATTAGATTTGTCTATCTGCTTACGTTATCTTGTTGTTTATGACACAACCTTTTTTACGGCCTTATCGTGTCATATTTTTCCGGAAAGGATTTTTTCGAAATTCCGCACTTTCGTTATTTATTTTATAACCCGAGTTTATTCATTTAAAAGAACAGAACTTCTTTGAAAATGCATTTATACATTAAAGTCTCGTTTGGAAAAGTGCATATATATATATATTGTGTAAGAAATAACGAATCATTGTTATTCGAATAAAATATTCGACTAAAAAGAAGCCACAGGGAAAAGAACTTCCTGGAAAAGGGAAGGTGATTATTGGTGCCATTCGTGTCGCAGGTAGAAGCTACGAATACATTGCGAAACTAATTGGTCGTTCCAAAGGCGCAATTGCGGACTACGTTACTAAGAGACGTAATCGCGATGAAAAGTAGCATTCAGGTCGACCGACGAAGCTGTTTTCTCGTGCTGAACGAAAAGTACTTTACGCCACCTCCAATTCCACTAAAACCACTCACGTGAACATAGAAGTAGTATTACTATTTAAATGTATCGAAAGTACTTAGGATACCAGTAACAGTGTAATCGTAAATTAAACATACGCGCGACATATACGTCTGTGTTATAACTGAATAATCGAACGATGAATGAGAAGGTTGAGACAATCAGATTATAATTTATGTGTGTGAAAATATTGTGGATGGAAGTGTTAATATTTAATATTATCAGTAAATTATTATTATCAACGCCTCGCTCTGGTGTTGCACAGTATGTTGTTCTACTATGGTGAAACAGAAGTACACACAAGTGACCGTACGATTGTAATGTTCCCAGTTTACGACTTATGGAATTGTTAGGGGCTCGGTACCGAACTTTGATACTAAAGCTTGAACGTGGTCGCGGAAAACAATCGTAAACATTCTCGATGTACTTACGACGTCGTTGACAGCTGGATGTTTGTCGCATTTCCTGTCGTAATCCACGCCAAAGTTCTGCAGCGATTAATGAGTAAGCGAGGCTCATTACGATTAGAGGGACCAAGAGCAATGTTCCATCCAAGAACAAATTGTAAGCTCTCTCGGTGCCCACGTTCGGCCATTTTTCTCGACATTTGTGCCTCCCTGAAAGAGTAAATATCAGATTTCACAGTATAAAATGAATTTATCTGGTCACAGAACTTCTGCGCTTTTTTGTAAGTTAATTTTTGCGGAATGTTAAACATTTTAACGAAGGAATATATTCGTACCTCCACGTATACTTTTAAGCTGTGAGACAATTAGAATGGGCGCGTTCCACGTGAGACTAGCTATCCACACAACAATGATCATCTTGTAAGCGTGGAACTCGGTTTGCCATCTTCTTGATTTCAGCGGTCTGCAAATAGCGAAGTACCGCTCCAATGAAATTGCGACCAGTGTCCAGACTCCTACAGATACTGACACAGCTGCAATAAAGAAATAAAGGATTTCTCTACAGCGGGAGTACCACTTTATTTACAACTTGTTGCAATGAAAATGTTTCGAGACTCGTGAAGTTTAAATACGATTTAAAATCGTGTATAATTTAAATATAATTTCAAATGATTTCGCACCAGTTTAGGTCAATTTTAATTTTGACATAATTATACTTGTTGTCAAAATTACTTCCAATGGTCATATATTTTTAAATAGCATGAAATTATTAAGATTCATATTTTAGATTGAAAAAAATTATATTAAAATATAATTATATTTATAAAATTATATATTAAAATATCATTTTTATAGTTGACTGAATAATCGTGTTTGCTCTTCTCAATTGGAGAGAATTTACTGTACTTGAATTTTGGGACACTCTGTACGTAGTAAATACATAACAAACATTATTATGAACTCGTAAATTCATTTCAGAAAGGGTAACATCACAACCTCATTTATACGTAGGATCTTATTGCTCCGGTATAATTAACTTGTTTGACAAATACTGTAAACAGTAATTATGCATGTTAACAGACTGCATGGTTTCAAATATTTACTTTCCCTGGTAATCCATAGGAGAATATTTACCTGATTAAATTAATAACTTGATTCCTGCCTATTTGGAAGTTTTTTGTTTGAATAACAATTGCAATATCCCGTTTTATTTTACTTACTTAGATGAACTTTTACATTAAGTTCTAGATTTTAAATTCATTCAACGAATTAAAGTTTTATTAAGATGTATTTCATTTTCCAGTTTTTGTATCTCAATATGTTATATTATTATTATTATTATTATTATTATTATTGTTATTATTGTTATTATTATTCATGTCATCATTTCAGCGTTGGAAAATGTAGGATTCACGAATGTAAATCTTCAGAGACCAAGAATTTGTTACTTTTAATTAATGCAGGCTTCCCCATTTTAATATTCTAGTTTCTGAAGAGACAACTGAGAATGGTTTTAATTATAGGTTCATCAATTTCAAGAACTGGATTATGTCAAGGTATTCAGAATGAAATTCCGACTACCTTCTTTGTAGCTGTGCAACATTCATTACCGTTCAGATGATATGTTATTTTAATTGTACGTATATATATTTTCAGATTGAAAATGAAATTGCATCACACATAATTTCGTTAGGAGAAATGATGACGCACGCATTCGCAATGTGTCTAAATATTTTACCGCGGTAGTTATGAAAAAAGTGACTTTATATCTTATCTACTTCAATAATAATTGGTACCGTATTTAACAGTACATTAAAGTATGAATTTATCAAAAGTATTTAGATTTACGATATTATTCTAATCTTTAATGCAGATTCTGTTGTATTAGTTTTACGACTGTCGATGTTTTTAAAAATTTGTAGCAATCCTATCTGTTTCCCTAGTAATTATTCAGCATTTAAGTCTCCTTTTATTCAAGTAAACTGATCGTCGGTCGCTTTATTCTTTCAGAAAGGCACATTCCGTAATGAATATTCAGTAGTTTCTGTGGTTGGGAGATTATGAATGCAATTGTAGAATCGTTCTTTGCTATATTTTTTTAACTTTCTTCCACGCTATGTTTCATTTCCCCTACTTCTTTCCAGTTTAACTTAAGTTTTTATTTATCCCTTCATACGGTGCAGTAGCTCTCGCTTTATTACTGGTAGAATTTATTACGGGATTTAAGGACCAAGTTACCGAGGAATTGCTATGTTGAACATTGTGTGCACCGAGTAGAACAAATGATTAATTTTTCATTCTTTACAACAATTACAGAAGTATATTTGTGCGATACTTTGTTTACCTCTCACACGTTTGTAGGCAAAAATGATGCAATTTATTTAATAACCAACCAAAAATGTGTTATAAAAATATTCTTCAGTTCATCTACGACGTATTACCCGGTCATTGCAAAATAAAAAATATAATATATAATACTAGAGAGTTGTACAGAATTAATTCTTCTAACCTTTCTATTATCTTAATTTGCAACTATTCAGTTTTGTTGCAAATGCATAAATCCGCAGTCTATTAATAAATTGCTTAAAATGTTTATGTGCGATTAATATGCAGATTGTTTCAACGCATGGTTGCATAATGTAGCGTGTTTAAGTAATTACTTCTGTTAACATATTTCTTTTGTGTATCTCCCGTGTTTATTTAAATAAACTGATAAACTGAAACACGATAATTAAACACATTAAACACACACAATTATCCTTTTTTGATTGTGCTACTTGTTACAGAACATCCTGTACACTATAGTGAAATTTATCGTATCCTTTATTGCATTGATTTTTACAGGCGGTGCTTGTAGTTACGAATTGTAGTTTATTGCACTGTACGATCGGTGTTTCATGGTGTTTTTATCTACTACTGCTGCACGTCCATGTGCTCTGTGTTATGGGTGTTTCATGTCGTGAATCGTACGACCTAGTAGCTTGATTTAGTGTCCACTGGTTTACTGTATCTCTGGCATGGACATTATGGTTCACTGTATGCAAACTGTTTATCTTTCAGACTACAGTGGTATTTTATGACTCGGGAGAGTTTCATGCTTCGTTTTTGCAATTCAATAGCGTCAGTAGTGTTTCGTGATCTGTGATTCATTAAATTGACTTCACTTTTCGAACCAGTCGGTTTCATGTTAAAATAAAATGTATTTAAGTAGATAGAAAGACTGATTAGAATTAAGAAAACAGTACACAGGTCGGTAGAAGCATAATACAGTACTGGAAATATTTATTTCATCGATTTTAAATTTATTACTACAAACGAACGTTTATATTAAATATTTATTTATTTTAACTATTTTAAATAGTATCTACACAAATTTATTTTAAATAATGTTTAAATACCATTATTGGATGCAGTATTTTTCAAGTTTTTATTATAGACAAAATATTATAAATAAAGCAGCGAATATTATATACACCGTTGCTGTTCTTAAACTAAATAGTTTCCCAAAAAATATGAAAACAATAGCTTCGCCAATCAATTAATAACGCTGAAATTATAAATATACTAGATACAGTATTCTGTATTTTATCTCTGTTTTTATCTTTGTTTTATCTCTGCGCTTTTATTGGATGTGTGATAGTTAGCGCCTCCTGTTTCAACGCTTTCATTAATTCTCTATTTAATAATAGAATTGTCCGAATACTGATTCAATTGCTCAGCAATAATTCACTGTGAAAACTATCGGAGCGGATAAATTGCCTGTCCTGCTATAAACGTCGGCAGTGGTTGACGTTGCATTATTGGAAAGCTCGCTATGTTACTCGCCTCTCTTTTTTCCGAATAGTTTTGCTGTTGGCCTGTCTGCGTGCCTCGTAAGGCTTTTAATTACTGTAGTTCTTTGTGAGGACATTGGAGTGATTCCGAATCGATGTTTCCGGAATTTCATATTACAGTTTCAGGGAATAGATTCTTTAGATGAATCTGTCAGCACTGCTCTTGCGCCACTGTATTTGGAGTACCTAGACGTCTTATTAGCAAAAATAATACTGTGAAACTAAAAATAATCTACGACTAGTTATGAATTTATTTCAATAAATACTTTAGTCAATCAACAGTTTCAGTTATGGATCGCCAAGTTATTTCATGTAATACAATTTAACAATTTCTTTGAAAACTTCTCCTTTTTCAAAACTTCCATTAAATGCGTCACAGTAATTCAAAAACTAATTAGTAATTAGTCATACCAAATAAATTTCCAACAGATAAAGTCTTAATATATATGTTAATTATTTGTGCAAGTGCTCGAAGAAATTTCGAATTTTATTTTACAGTTCCTTCATTCTCTATTTGTTTCTTTTACAATCCTATTCCGCGTTGAAAAAGGATGTAACAAGGTTTAAATTTTAGCCAGCTAAATCTAGATCCGGACCAACATAAAATGAAGAAACAAATTAGAGAGTCCACTATGATGCATCGCGTGCTGTATTACGTATCGTGCTGCAGCGCTAAAATATTTTAATCTAGGTTCGGGGATAAATCTTTCTGGGGCAAGTGAACATACTGAGACGGGCGGAAAGTACTCTTGGGTAGAGCTTTTTGCAGCTCGTGAGATTCACGCTTCATTGCCCATTGCTTTAAAGCCTCGATCGTAAATACAAAACGAAAGAATGGCAATTCTATTTCCTCTACAAAATTAATTTTATTCCAACGAGGACGTCGTTAAAAGAGCTTTATACATTAAAAAAGAACCGAAAATAAGTCGGCTCCTTAATTTGGAAATCATATTCTGATCGCAATGTATTAATTAATTAATTGGCTCAACAAATATGAATTTTAATTCATTACAGTTTAATACAGACACGGGATAAATGTAATTAATGTAGCACTGATAGAAATCGTAGTCCGAGTGATTCAATACTGCACCATTAAAAATTTTACAGTATTTGCAAAACAAAATATTCGAAATTGCAATATATACGGTGTCAAAATGAATAAATAGAAAAAGCTATAGTCGCCTTACAATTAGAAGATCGGTTAAATTCTTACAAATGGCATTAGAAATAGTCTCCAAGTGATCTATTTGACAATTTGACAGTTAAATTTATTTTTATATCAATTAGAATTAGAATTTTTAATTTTTATGTTTAAAGTTGAAAGTCACATTGTAATTATTTCCTCAATGCTTATCTTAATAATCACTACAATTCTGTATTAAAATGAAAATATCACTTATTTGTAATGTCATCTGAAATGATCACATTTTGATTGATTCTGACCCGGAATGAAGAAAAATTGCCGACGCCTATCTATGAATTTTGTAAATCTGGCAATCCGCAATATCCGCAATGCAAAGGCGGTCTAGTGTTTCACTAGAGAAAAGAAATGGCAAATGCCGCGTTCAGTTCTCGTCTCGAAAACAGATCGTTTAGGAAAGTGGTTCAACTTTTCCAAATCGACGCATATAATTCACGCTTACGTTGGCAGTGTTTAGTTTGAGTGTGAAGGCAAACCTTCAAAGTTTCCGAGATTCCGAAAATGGCCAGTTTTGACTATCGCTCCCTATGTTATACTCCGTCCACTGCTGTGCAAAGCCGGGAAGACGGCTTGTAGCGCGACATAGTGAATGGAGAAGCGTTTCACTGCGGCAACCTTCGAAATCCTTTAGGAAACGATAGAACACAACGAGAGGACCAAGTGGAAGCATAAATAATGTGTGAAACAGACCGATATTCGCCGAATGAAACTCGCCGACAGAGAACCGGTGATAAATGAAATCCCTTACGGTTGCTCTAGTTTACTCTCACTCGATATGCTCTGTTCTATCATTGTTTGTCACGGGGTCCTAACTAATCTGATTCGCGTGGGTTAACGTTCCAGTTAACGCTTTCGCGTCGTATGAAGGACGATGCCCGGCTCTGGGTTTTAGAGACCAAACCAGATTGTGACGGGCTATTTTCTAATGTATTAACGAACTATCATATTTGTATATTTCTATTTCCTACTATTTGTATCGTTTCTGATATATTAACAAAATATTCCATTTTACATATTTCTATTTTTTATTATTTTGATTATTTCTCTATCATCCCTCTCGTATGTATACAGAATTGAAAAACAAAACAAATGTTCGGAACATCGAGAATCATAAAATCGGACTACCTGGTCTTATTCATTTTAGGTCGGATTCACATCTCTGCGACGACACAGTGCACACGAGTCTAAAATCCTCTTGAATTTCAAGGCTTGAAAGGATCGATTTTATGGGGGGACGCACATCGAAGCAAGCGATGAACCGTTGAGCAGAACACGCGAATGTTCGTGCTCATACCACACCGCACCATAAAGAAACTCAAACAATTCTGTGTGTCTGATTTATATGCCTTCAAAGGATTAATTCGCTTGACCATCTAAAAATACATGAGAAAGTATTACTATGTTCTATGAAAAAATTGCTTCAACAGATAATAGATTTACAAAATGTATGTATAGACACCGATGGACATTTTTCTGCGAATAACACTGTTCAGTGAATTCTTCAAGATAATTACACTGCATTTTCTTACTTCATTGCAGTTCTATGAAATCTTATTTTTAATAAGCAAAATTCATGATTTTATATAATTTATAATATGAATTTATGTGTGAAAAAATCATATTTGATTTTCATATATGATTTTATTTATTGGGAATAAAATAATCTAATATAATTTTATATAATTATGTAATAATATAAAATCTATAATAAGAATTATCTTTACATATAAATTTATAATAAAAATGATTTTTTATACATTTATAATGAAAATTTGGATTTTGTATAATTTTCTATGAAATTACATAAAGATATAAAATTCGTAATTAAATGTGTGAGTAAATTTATATAATACACGTAAACGAATTTAGTAATATTGAAAAATAAGGTGAAGATCGAGGTTCCCGCTTGCATACGTTTTAAGATCCATTAAAATGTTCAATTGATTATATTATGGACGATGTATTATATTGAACTAATTAAATATTATATACGTTAAAACATTTTTCCACAGCAATATTGTAACTCTAACAATAGAAAACAGTGTTTAATTAAAGTCACTTTAATGTTAGAGCACCCACTAACATCACAGTGGCACATAAATTTTGTTTTCATGTCCAGAAACGACGCAAGCACGCGGGAAGCTCAATCATTGTGGATCGTATCTCCTGCTCAACCGATTTTCTAATATATTTCAACGGGAAGTGATTTAGCTCCGAGGAATTTTACCCTCTTTTCCTCTCACTCTCGCACTTACTATTCGAACAGATGGCCACTTAACTGGGAGTCCTCGGAAATCTCACGTTTTCTTTTTACAACGAGACGTAACTTACTCGCCTCAATTGAATACCTGAGCGGCTCGGTAAGAAGATATCACTGGCAAAGATAAAAGATTTCATTTAATTCAAGGATCTTCTTTCATTCCCTTGACGATAACATTCGTTAGAATTAAATGGTACTTTACATCACTTGTACGGGACGTGTTAATTCTATCTAATCTTGTGGTATACTTATCGATAAAGTCAGCATGAAACGTCCTGGAATATGTACTGCATTTAACAATTAAGTGATCAGGAGAATATGTTCTTTTATAATATTTTTGCCCAAACATTGCAAACAGGTATGCCGAATTTGGCGGAGCACCAAAAAATTAGATGTGTTTGTTACTTACAATAATACTGAATTTATCTAGACTCTGTGTCTAGAACTCGCACGGTATCCAATGTGTTAAAGTTGATGCCCGGAGTGCTGTCCATTAGCGTTAACACAATTAGCTGTGTAACCGCCTCTAAAATGTGTCGGCTCTAACATGTTACGCTATACTCACTAATTAGCAAATTGTTTCAATAATTTCAAACATCCAACGGTAACAGTGTTTACAACCGCCAATGTGATAGTCACAACTAGTGTCTGCACAATTATTCTGATAACGTAAATTGAATGCAAATATAAACAAACGGAATCTGAGTGATTATCGTACGCAATGCGCACATCTGTAAATTATTCGGATTATCACTTCGAACTGCGAAATTGAATGGATCGAATTCAAAGAAAAACGTAACAATTACATTGTTATATTTGACATTTATTCTTACTGAATCGATGAATGGAAATCAATTTTGCTTTGTTGCGCTGAAAACGAATTAAAATATAAGAATTTAGTGAAAATTAATTAATTGGAACAGGGCTGGTGTAACGGCGTAAATAAATAGTTCGTAAGAGTGCCAACTGTTTCGTATCACTCGAATAGTTTCGCTCGAGAACGAGCGCAACAAACACCAGATTTATGAATAGAATGAAAGTCTAATGAAAATATTTGACTTGGGATTAAACGCAGACGAAGCGAGAGTGTGCGTACGCGTAAAGAGCTCTTTAACTGAAACTATTTTATTTGATAAAATAATATCCGGTTAAAATATCTTCCATTCCATAGAGTGTTCACATTGGGTGTGCGCATATATTAAAAAATTACCGTAGAATTATCGTGGACGTTTACACATAGAAAAGGAAATTTGCATTTGGCGGGAGTAATATATCGAGTGTCACAGAGATTAAAATACGATTAAAATATTATATGTTAAAATGTCTGCAAATCACTTACTAAAAGCTTCCAAGAAGAATCTGACTTACAGTTCATATTAGTTTGTTATGATATTAGTAATTATTAATAGGTTAAATATTAATTACGTTAAATAATTCTACTTGATTATAAATACGGATTTCTTTATTTTTGTACCTTTCGTTTAATCAGTGTGTAATTTTCGGGATTCCTTCTAACGTATTTGTGATAATTAAAACGTGTGCTAAATATTGGCTTCATCTCATAATTGGTTTTGTAATTAACAATGTATCACTTTCTCATGTATCACGCGATTATCGATATTGTGATACTGACTATGTGTTTCTTTAATATTTAGTAATTCAAACCAGTGTTCCCTAAATAATATTTTAGAAGAAATTTTGAAATATTAGTGAATTAAATGCAATAGGAGGTTTAATAAAATTGTGGTTAATGTAGTTTTTTGCAGTGAATATAAATTATGAGATTGCATTGCAATTATTAGATTTTATGCATTTATTATAAAAACAAGTGGGAGAAATGCAAAACTATGAAGACATTAAAAGAGTTTCAAGACAGCATTAGATTGTCTTTGACTTATTTAAATTATTAACAAAAAATATACGTTTTCATCTCATTTCTGTATTTAAAGGTTGACGTTGAGAAGTCTTTTCTTGTATGAAGATCCGCAATCTAATCCGCAATATTATCTTATTGCTTATATAAACTATGAAAATATTGCTCCAAACCGAAAAGTAAGATTTGATATTGATAAACTTTATAAATCATGAAAATTATATTTACAACTTTAATTGATGGCATTACACTATTACAAATTGATTTTTGTTATACAATGTTGATATGTATCCACTACTCCCTTGTACGCCAAGTAAAAATGTATGCTGGTACATTTTCTTGCTTCGTACTTTACGAAATTGAGGCAGTGACTATATGTATGTTAAGCCATTTACTGCAGTTCTTTCTTTGAAATGTTTTTAAGGACACGGATGCGCATTGTCTTTCACATAAATCCACGAGGAGACAGTACGAATGGACTGAAATCTGGAGACCAGACTGGTGAAAACACGCAGTTTTTTCTGCTGAATGGTGTTTTCAGGTTATTACCCAAAACTATTTTGGATAATGGCGTTTAAAAGAAAAAGCATTTAACGAGCACAAAGAATTAACGTGATTCGCTATTAATTATAAAATGCTCAGTTACACACATCGTGAAAACAGATGTACTACAATTTTAATTAAAAGAGCTTTAATACAACAAATTTAAGACATTTGTTAGGAAAATCGGTAAAATAAATCTTTGATTTGTATTATTCTCAATAGAGTGATAGAATAATATCAAATATAATATTTAACCTAATTTTAAGTTCTCTAAGTCGATTTAAAATAATTACAGTTGTTTTAAATATTGACATCCTTTGAATCATTACGCTTACTATCTTTTTCCTATTTTATCAGTTTTTATAAAATTATTACGAAAATTAAACAACTCAATGTCTCAGTTATAAATATTAACTAACAATAGTCGAAGAACAGGTATACGCATACGTGATTATATTTGTTAGATTTCAATAATTGGTTCACTTTTAATGCATATTTTGTGCAAATTGTGCAGACGTGCTCGTAGAAGTAATTCTCAGTTGTTCAATGAAGACTCAAAACGCAATAGGTACTTTGTGTGGGATGGAACTTAATTAAACAATACGTACCCTGGAAGTACGATATTAGTTTGCAAAGCGTAATCCCAAAGACGAAATTCTTCAGAATCTGGCCAAGTAGAGTGAAGGGCATACAGAAGACACCGAGCAGCAAATCCGAAACTGCCTGGAAATTCAGAAAACGAATTTCAAACTTCTAATTAATTTGTAGGGAAAGTTGAAGTCAGCTAACATCGTGATCAAATTAATAAGGGTCGTTGTTTTTAATTAAGTGGAATCAATCTTATAGTAGTTGTCATTACCATGGTACCACGTCTATTATTTTATCGAACAACGTAGGGAAGAAATGAATAATAACAAGTAACAAGCACTATGTTTCCTGATTTCATGCAGACTTTCTAGATAATATTAATTAACAATTTCTTATTTAGTGTTTAGTGTATTGTCTTCTTAGAAAATATAATTATTTTTGTTTCGAGATCGTTGCTTTTTTTTACTAAAAAATCTAAATCCCATCCTTGGACAATAACATTCTGTTCCATGCATTCCAATGTCAGTATGGCAGATAGGTAAGACAATAGTTTGTCCAATCTCCTCCAGGCATACGTAATTGGATCCGCTTCAACAATCACCCAGAGTTGTAAGAAAATGGCCGAGATTCTCCTCCCGAACATTTCTCGAAAAAGACGAAAATGAACGCGGACATGGAAAAACCAACAGAAAATTAGGGAGATTTCTCGACCCTAAAGTGTTTGCCAATCTAATGCACATAAGTAATCGGGGCGCTGCGAAAACGTTCCCCTACTTATGCGGCAAGATTCGCATCCATAAAATTCAACAAATTTTGAATTGAACGCAAATGCAGATTATACGATCTAATTGTTTGCATTTACTTGTCTTTCGTTTATGGTTGAAAAGGACGCGTGAAGGAAAGAAAGCTTTACTGTCTTATCGTATCTAGCTCTGGAAAAGCAGAATATATGTGACATAGTCGAGTGATGCGTCCGTTGGATGCCGAATGCGTCGCATATGAAACAGGCTCTGAGAAAACCTATTTTCCTGTTCGATAACTTTTCTGTCTACTGAAATTGTATTTTCGCAGCGCAGAATTTCAGCGGCGCGGACAGATAGCGTCGAAGCCGATCAAGATTGTCGCGACACGTTCAACCGTGAACAAGTCAACTGGCGTTAATTAATCGGAGCATTTCGTTTGGGCATTTGCGTGTCTACACAAGACATCAAATGATTATCGCGTAGAATATACCGAAATGTTATTTAATGTTTCGCTTATCAGAACTCTATTAACACTAAATTTAGCAAAAGCCTAGTAACAGCTCGATAATTTTCTTTTAAATAGTAATTCAAGAAGAAGTTAATACATAACATTAATCCAAATAATTTCTTGAACTATGGATGAAAATGTTATCGTCTTCGACGAATTTGTTAAGCCAATTATTTTGTCAACTTATGATGAAAATGTGTAGGTCGAATACAGAACTGAAATACTTAAAGAATTTAAAAATACTATTGCATTAGTTTCAACGCAATACAATAATTAAAGAAACAAAGAAATGTTTATGTAGACTTTATATCGTGCAAATAATGTAGGCAACTTTTATTTTTATATTTATTATACTGTATTAATTATATATTTATTACATTAAAAGGAACTTTAAGGTTCTTTAAAATAGCAACGACGAAAGAAAAATTTGTCATACTGTCTTTATGCCTCGATATAACTTATTGGCAAATCATTGAAATTTTTATTACTATGAGAGTATTATTCTTGAAATTAAAATATTAGTAAATTACTGCTTTCGAAGAGTATGAAATAACTGTCGGTTCGTAATTGTCAAAATGATCATATGAAACAAAAAATAACGTTATTGTTTTTATACAGTCGTGAATATAATATTCAAGTTTTCAAAACGTAGAGATGGACGTTTCCATGTTTAATTATTTCTTATATTTACACATACGAATATAATAACATAAAGTCATAAATAAAATATGAAAAATGTTTATTACTTCCAGTATAGTATTTAATTTCAGGTAGCACTGAAAGGGTTAATTGACTTCATTAAGGTATTTTTCATTCGAAAAATTCAGTGTTAGGTCATTCTAGATATTAAGAGGAGCTGAAAATATGGAATAAAATTTTATAACGTCCAGTTCAATTCTATTTATACAAATTCATCGAGGAGTAATTAATGCATATAGCTGGAGGATCATTTGCACAACAGGAATCCAACTAATTTTCACCAGTCCCTACAACCCTCCATTCAAATAATTAGAATTCACATTCACATGAATTGAATGCATGAAGCGATTAATGCTTCGAATCTTACTTGGATAATGAATTTTCGAGAATAATAATTGTCTAATCCGTATGAATTTATGACAAATGTTAAGCTGTACGAGTGTGTTAACATGATAACATTAAACCAATTAACCATTCATGTCAAGTGAACTAATTATGAATAATGGTGAATAAGTCAATATCCAAAGGCATTATTTTTCTTAGAACGTAGAAACTGTAGAACCTTTCAACGAGTACAGTGACCAAAGGGTTGCCCGGCAATCCTTTGAGTGGTAATCTGTTTCCTAGTTGGGCAGGGTCTTTCTGCACGCCGCGATTTCCTACATTTGTTTCGAGTCTTAATCATTTTATTTCGAAGCTGTCGAAAGATTGATTTTTTAGAACACGCGTTCATCATGACACGATTGTTACGAAAATTATATTGGTACATTTACTGTTAATTATCTGACAGCCACGAATCAATTTATATGCATAGTTCCATCGATTGACCATTTTATGAATTAACGTGGAAACTGTTTGCTGAAAAAGTAGACAATATTATGAAACGAATGCACAGCGTGCAGTGAGGTATGCAGTAACTGATATTTATTACATCGACCCAATGCTACAACAGCAGGAAATTCAACTTATCTGCGTGTGCATACATTATTGATTCAACACATTTAATCCCTTAATGTTTAACATACTGGGTGATTCTATTGTACGTCACTTATGTGTGACACATTTGTTTCTGAAATTACTGATGCGTTAAATGAATAATTAATGCTTGATATTGTAAAATCTAATGATCGAAAACATTTTCATGAATTATTATCTTATTTTATGCTTATAATGCAAAGTGAATGCTTAATAAATATTTATTTCTTTTTATCTTAGGAATTACACATCTGTAATAGAAGATTTTACAGTGATACAATGATACAATGATTACGTATGATTCTACAATGATTACGTTAAAACATTCATATGAAAAATAAATTTTTACGCAATTATATTTTCTTTGAATTGCTATTTAAAATTGTAACTCCTTCGTGTTTACAGAGCGCGAAATATGTTTAGTTGAACTCTGTTTAAACAATTTTCTATTGAAAACGTAAAAGAGAATGAATCATGTTATTCTTCTGCGATTATTACCTGCGAGTGTACCTGCATACCATTCATAACGTGATATATTTGTTCGGTAATCATTCTCCTAATTAATTATGGTATTAAAATGCAATCAGACAAAACCTTTCGATGGACGAGGAGAAGTTTAAGTGGGAATTAAATGACGAATAATCTCTGCAATAATATTACATCACCGTAAATATGTGCAAACATCGACGAATATCGTTAAATTAGTAAATTGATCATACTTAAAGAAAAATTCAGCAAGTTTAATATTATTGGAGTTGTACCATTAGTAAAAGAATTATCGCAGTAGTCACTATAATTTCGGATATGAGCAATTTTCATCAATGATAATCTAATCACGCGTTCTGTATTTTATCTAGATATGTACATGCAAATTGCATGCATTTATGAGCACGCAAATAGGAAGTTTTTATATAAATAACCCACAATCTGATCATTGCATTCTCTATTTCCATTTCATTTAGCAATTAAGAATACTAGACTGATATAATGAACGTTTTCATTAAGCAAATTCTGGTTACTAAATCAAACTGATATGATTTCGGAATTCTAAGTTAATATATTCACTAGCATGCATTCAGCTTATCAGATGCGGCACACTAATTATCATAACAAGGCTGTAGATTTCCGCTTGAGTACGATTGCAAAAGCCTCGACATTTAGTTAAATTTCATACATTTTCATTTTAATTCTGGATCCGCAAAAACCAGCAACGAAGAGAATGAAGTTTAACTTAACTTCTATTTCGAACAATTCTTTTATGAATTTCCAAAGAGGATTCCACAGTCTGCTCATAACTATCCGATGTCGGAGAAACGGGATTGAAATGATCTTCCCTTTTGTAAGCGTATAACTTGCTTCAGGTGCGCGTCGAACTTTGAAATATGAAAGTTTCGAATAAATCTAATAAAACTGGAGTAGTGGAATCAGTTACTGTAGGGTAGCCAATTACTTTAGTTTATTTTAAAGTTATTTAAAGTTATTTAAATTAAATTAAATGAAATTGAACATGTGCGAGATGATGGTTCTTAAAATATCACAAAAATGGTTTCAAGGTTTTATCATCTATTAAAGGTTAGTATTCAGGGAGGGAGCATAATAACTGACCTTTCTTTATTAGACTTGGGCAAATTTTATTTCAAATAAAAATAAAAAATAACTATTTGAAATAATTTATTCTCGATCGTTATTTTCAGTAGCATCGTTTGAAAATAAAAGTAATATCAATCCCTTGAGGTCCGTCAACAGGGCACAATATTCGTCTCCCATCTTACGTTGCACACACTGCTATTTTTTCGTAATAACGCTAAAAAGTTGGAGTATGATCCTGCGATGAAGAATAATAACGTACGCTTATCGGAAGAACGAACACATTTGAACCGATCGTTTCGTTACACGTGTCAACAGTTCGAGAAAATTGCGTGTGCCTTCGAAGAAGATCCATTCAGACGTTGCACCTGAGGCTCCAATGATCGGGTAAGGTTACTGTTGTGTCGCGGTATTTCACCGAACGACAGTAGAAAATTGATCGATAACAAGTGGCCGATGTGACGGCGCGAAATGTATTTTCATAGAGATGGATAAGACAATGGTAATTCTTTTTCGAATGTTTACGCTACAAAAAATACTCGAAACAATATTCATTGCTACACTGGAAATAATCAGACTGGCTATAGCAATTTCGAGTACTAACTGAAACGTTGAAATCGAATTTAACAAAAGATGGAGCGCGCAATGGTCAACTCTTGTACGGCTTGCGAAGCGAGCAGAACTTTTACGACCTTCTTCCGAGAATTACGGTACTTTCGTCGCACTCTCGCTTACACACTCATTCTCACCTTGTCACTCTCATTCCCTTATCGTAATGATGGGAAATTTCAAGAAGTTCTGTTCGCCTGGAAGATCTGCGTTGTCCTGTTGGGACCTATAGAATTGGCCCTGCGCGCTTCGAATATAGACGCCGGTAAAGGACCGATGTGTTAGGATACGTAGGTAGATATACGGATGGGCTCACGTCGTTTATACCCCCAAATAAGGGACACTCTTTTTCTCATTTTAAAGACTTCAAACTATAATTGAAAACAATAAAAAAATTGATTTTTTGAAAATTTTAAACTATCCTGCCCTTTTCGAACTGGATAAATCGTTGTGTTGTTCACACGTGACTGTCGTGTAGGATGGACCTTGTTATGCTTGGTGAAAATTTTTTTGCAAAATTTTTTCAGCACACTCCTCAGAATTATGTCATTAGATAAAAAATGACCTGTGCAAAACATCAACACTTTGTAGATGTTTAATTATGACGCTTGAATGTATTTTCAAATCGTTATCAAAGTAATTTATTTTTTGCAGAACCACCAGACTAAGTAGTATTATCTCTTACTACAACTAGATGTGGCTAGAAATTATGCGAACGAAGTTAATTACAGCTTCAACAATAATTTTGGGTAGCAAAAGAAAGAGTAATTCAATGTTTCTGAAAATTTCAATTTTTATGCATTTCTTTATAAAGAAGACTAGGATGAGGAATAAAATTTAACTCACCAACTAGGACATTCTTTATGGTAAAAATAAAGTAAAAGGGTTATTAACGTTTGTTATTATACATGTGTTTTATATTTCAAAAATGTCCAAATACTATAAATGTATAGAAGTCCGCGTTCCACTGATTGCTGACAAACTGTAAGGCAACGCAAATTGAAACAAGTTGATTACGATGGCGTGTCATAAAATAATTCATACGTTACAAATTGCGTCATAAAACACGTTATATGTACCGTATACAAGCGGTGTAGTAGAAAACTGTTAAATCGTTTATATGGCAATCTTCCGGATCGCTGCTATTCGAGGATATTCGATGCCATTCTCTCTGAGAGAGAGAGAAATATTTATTCAGGATCTGGTATTCCACGAAAAATATATTATATTCAAATAAAGAATTCTTCATACACTCTAATATGATAGGGAAACATAAAACAAAGTTATGAACAATTACATACGTATATAACAATCTAATGACAAAATTCTATGTCTTACTACATGAGACTTTTATTTATTAGTGATAAATTATCACTATAACGTATAATTAAATAGCAAATAAAATTGAACACTTTATTTATGTAAATAATAAAATATAGATTAATACTTTATAGTTTCAACACACTTACGTTTTTAATAATAAAATTCAAAAACTTATTAATAGATTAATGTAAAAATTAATTTGTCAAATCTGAGCAAATAAAATGTTAATTAGTCAGTGCGGAATTATAATATTGTTACGGCGGAATGTCGTAGAATGTTTATAATAACTGCTGCGCTGCAGCGATATTCTAAAGTGACGAATGATAAACGGTTCTTCACTCGCCAGAGAAGAACGATTGAATCCCAAAC
The DNA here is from genome assembly GCA_028455555.1 of Augochlorella aurata. Classification (NCBI taxonomy): domain Eukaryota; kingdom Metazoa; phylum Arthropoda; class Insecta; order Hymenoptera; family Halictidae; genus Augochlorella; species Augochlorella aurata. The sequence goes on along the minus strand of CM052166.1, from coordinate 482,602 downwards.
GACTGCGATATTAATACTTTAAGACCCGTTCTCGTTATTAAACTCGAAGAAAAATCCTCGATGCGTTCGGTAAACACGAGATCGTGACATCGCAATTTTCTACGAGAAGGATCTCAGCGAAAAAGTTTTTAATCTTCCGCGTCCTTTCGTTGCTACGAGTTCGACGATGTTTCCAAGCTGTGCGACGTGTTGATTTGCATCGCTAGGGGCTCTGGGAAATGCATACGAAAATACGAAAACCGCGATAAACAGATTTCTTTTCGAATAAAAATCGAACAAGAAATCCTGTTAGCATCACATTATCTAATTTATGCTATTAACACTAGAACTGCCAAAGCAGTCAGAATGTCTGGTTTCTGATTTTGTTTTTTTTACAATTCTTGACACCATAAAAATATTTTTATTAGAAATTTTGACACAAATTTTGTTGCAAAAGTTTGTCCAGTCTCTCACGAATGTTCGTAAACAGGAATGCGTCTCCTATAGAAGCGAGCAGAGCGTATTTATGTTTGCAGTAAAAACTCTGGTTGTCTGTTTGCCTTAATATCGCTTTCTGAAAAAAGGCTGTGTGAAAGAAATTTCTGAAAAATAGTTTTCATACTATCATTCGTATACTATGTGTACACGTTAAGTAAATAAGTTAGACCAAAAAATTCTCGTTCTTAATAAAGTTTTATTAATCAAAAAATATAAAATTAAGTGAAATATGTAACTGAATGTAGAACGAATAGAGTAATGTAATTTATAATATTAAATATGTAAGCGATCTCCAGCTTTTGATACCGAAGAAAAATTTTCATTTTCCATAAAATTTCGCAATACAATAATTAATTGATGACAAAACGTATTTTCACTCGAATAATAAGATAATGAAATTTGAATGCACTCAAGTTTTTATGCTAGTTAAAATATTTCAATATTTATTGTACGAACGAAAAAAGAATTAGAATTGAAGTTGCAATATTCGTTCTGGAAATGATTCAATTACATTCTTCAATGCACTTGCTCCACGGATTTTTCTATTTCTTTATAACACCATAATTCCTGTTACCGTAGTTCGTACACTTAAAGCATCAATGTTTCACGAGTCGCTTCACCTCGTTGAATATTTTCGCCATGCATTTCACAATTCTTCGTAATATCATCCTATTCGTCACTTTTACGTTATCGTATTTCTTGTTTCAATTAAAAATCGAATGTGTAGGATAGAATTGGATACAATTCAATCGATTCCCACAAAATGTTTTAACGCGCACAAAGTAATACGACTGTTATAATGTAATTAATTGATCATAATAATGAAGATATATTATCGCCTTTTGTGTTTTATTTCTTCAAACTATGATTAAAGTCCACGTATATTTCTGATTTATTTACCTTCCTACTGGCTATCACGCCACAAAAAATATCGACAGCGTACATGATCAAGTCTTGGTTTATTTGCAACGGTCCTTGCAGTGCAATATAATGCTCTGTCCCTACCCTATTTTTTATCACAGTTAAAGTAGACCAAAGCGTTACATCTTACAATTATTTACTCAGACCCTTCGACGAAGGGACTGTGAAATTCAATTTCGGCGAGAAACGATCAGTATTGCGAAGTTTACCTTCTAAATCTACAGTATTTTCCTCGAAAGAGCGTCGCCAAATTTACATTGGATTCATTTGTGTTGAACGTTCGTTGGGACCTTGCCTTCATGTGGCAACTCAATTTTTAACTCCTTTTAGGCGAGCATTTAAGATTGGTTATAGTTGTAATATAATAAATATAAAAAAAGTATTTCAGAGACTTTTGAATGGCATGATTAAATGCTGCACACTACTGTTAATAAAATTCAAGGTGACCATCACATTTCGATTAAACAGAGAAATAGCAAAACATTAATTGTTGCAGTGTCTGCTCCTCTTTATGTCAAACAAATTACGGTGAATGATTTAAACCACTCTCACTGTTGAACCTGGGTCTAAATAGACCCGAGCCCGGTTGGTCGATTGTTGAGGTGTAAATTCACTAATTTTCTTTCCGTAGATACTGTAAAATTATATAAAATAATTTAGTGATTAACCATTTGCACTCGAGTGGTGATTGTAAAACGCCATTAAAAATTGTTTATATCACGTTCAAAAATATAAGGTACATGTATAGAGAGACTTACGTTAATTATTGTCAGTTTAAGCATGTTATTTGCATTTTTAAAATGTTCATAAACGTAAAGTTCATCGCAAACTAAACACATATTCTTAACATATTTCGACGAACTGAATTTGTGCAGTTCGATTTAACTCGTCTACTTTAATACCTTCGGAGAGAATAATTCTTCACCACTTATTCCTGCACTGTCCATGTTTCGTAAAGCTTGCGATATACTCCCTATATCTCGCTGTCAATGCAGGTTTCCGTTTCAGTTTCAGTTTTATAATATTCTCACATGTCTAGAATACACGAGGAACGTTCCGAGAATTGGCTTCTGCTCCAGCTTTGCGAACCCTTTGTCGATATGAAGCAAGTTCCGCAATAGTGATACATTTTTCTTGAGCAGAAACTACGGTTGGTCCTTAATTGTTCTTTTTCTACTGTAGCTATCTATACCTTCGAACAAGTTGCAAATAACTTTCCAACATCTCTTCATGGACTTCGCAACTTCTTAAATTGATAAATACTACCTTTTTACGTTAAAAATTAGTTCAATTGTCCCTTTGTTTGATTTCGTTCTTCGTTCCATTATTATAACTAATAAACTCAATGGTTTTGAGATCGATTACTTACGAAACACCATGTCTGTACGAATTTAAATTTGTGCAACTAAAAATCATATTAAAAGTCTCTTGTATTGTAGTACAATTTTAATTATGAACAGAGAGACATTGTAGTTTGCGAGTGTGAGGTAATTTTGTGCAGAAAACACGCATTCACGCGACACAATGGATCAACAAATGCGAGTAAAGGCTAGAGGAGCGTTAACGTTATAGTTTACTCACCAAATTCAACAAATACACATTGGTGACAGTCCTCATCCTCTTGTTGCGGGCCAGTGTAATCAGTACCAACGAATTTCCGACAACCGAAAGTAGGAAAATCGTCCCGTATAATGGAATAATTAAAGTTTCCAAAAGGCCGTCGTGATTAGGTCTCGCATTGGCTGCTAGTGTAACGTTCACAATCATGGAACTCATTGTTGACAGTTGCGTTACGCTGTTAGGGAATGATTGATCCGCGTCCGTATTACCGAGGTAGTCGATGGATGGTATTGCGTTACCAGACATATTGTAATCGAAAAACGTCATTCTGATGCTGTCCATTACCGTATTTCATGCCATGATTCTACGCGATCAGTCTCGCTGATTTATTCTTCTTAAAAATATCAACAGGTGAAGGCAAACGTTTGTTCCATCGCGAATGCTTCTATGGAGCGTAATTGTGCTGTAAGATCGTTCAAGTCGAACTTTTTATGCTAATCTGTGTTTCACTGCTTTTACGATGTTTCTAGCTTCGGGGCTGTCCCCAAGGATTTCCTCGCAGAATCTGCAAAATTAGAGAATAAATCAGTGTAATCAGCTTGTTTGTTATTGCTGTGGTACATTTACAAGTGGCATTTAGATTATTTTACAAATTTATTGTATAAACTGTCCTTTAACACTAAACAAATCGGACACTAAAAGTGGCTGATGTATAATACTTTAGAAGTATATAATAAGGCGACTGCGGATTTTTGAGCAAAATAAGAATTGCTTGCGAAAATTGCAAGGAATAATCACCTTCATAGATAAAAAGTAATACATCGATGTTTTAAATTGCTTTTAATCTTTATACTATTTTATATTGCAACTACCCAATTTTGCTATAAATGCATAAAATCCGCAGTCTAATGATAGGATTGCATTCATTTAAACTTTTCGTTTCAGTGAAAAAATGTATTCAATTATTTTCTACGAAAGCGTTTCTGTAACTTCAACAATTTTCAAATAAAGTGTTAGTCTTAAGTTGTATAGTGTTAAGAGATATATGTTTCCCTTGTTTCAAAACGGGATTATTGAAACTTTTTAAATGCATTCTAAGTGACTGAAATGGCAGGTTTACACTCTGACAATATTTCAATGTTTTCTCAAGATTTACATTGATATTTTAACTATGTTTAAATATCGTGTTATTACTGTTCATCTTCCCTCTTCTTATGGTTCATTCTATACACTGAAATTTCATTATACCTAGCAGAAATATCCCTGTGATATTGATTTTCCTTTTTTACAGTCCAAACTATACATTTAACATTGGCAGAGCATACAAACCTCCTACGTGTCTGACGTATTCATTATTCAACTGTCGATATTTAATTAAATTCATATCTCCCTTAGGTAAAATCTCAATAAAACAGAAGTTTATAAATGAAGTTGAATTCATTAACAATTTTATATTATCATTTTGGGTAGTTCGATAGTATTATTCTAGGTATTATGTGGGACTTGTGAAAAGTTTGGAAAATGTTTAACAATTAATGCAATTTAGATTATTACAAAAATAAGCGTATCTTTGATTAAAGAAAATAAGATAGATAAAATATGACTTGGCCGCAATAATTGGAATGTGACTCTGTATACGCGTTTCCAGTACCTCGTATTATTATCTAAAAATCAGAGTGTATTTCCTTTATTAATTACAAGATTTCTTGAGGTATTAAGTAGTTCAATTATAATATATTGTCACTGACAATTACAGTAAAATGTGAACATATTATATTATTTATTTCGACTCGAAAGTATACAGACAACGAAAATGCATCCACGGCGTTATATATTGTGTATTATAGTAAACATCAAACATTATTTCGGTATGACGAAATGCTCTGACGAAATGTTCTGACGAAATGCATCGCGAGAGATGGCCTGACGGAAAACCGTTCCGAAGCGACAATCAACGACACCGATAAAATTTTGCATACTCATGACCCAAAAACAATATTTCACCCGTAACTTTTTTTTTTATCAATAGTTGAACGTTGTGAATAAATGCAAACAGAGCCTGAAACTGGGATGGAAATTACGTTCTGTTCAGTAACTCGGAAACTATTATGTCTCCACATACAAGATGCGAGTATATATGTATATACTTTGAATGATGTAATACCTACGTAAGTGTTAGTATAGAAGTGCGAAGTTTATTTAATTTTATCCTGATACAGAATATAGCCAATATAGACAGTTGTACTGGTATTGCATAAAAGTGTTGTTAAAAAAACTAATAATATTTCTCCTATATCAAAACATATGAATTGTTAAAAAGTTATTCGTATGTCTGAATTTATTTTTAAAAATTATATGATTCTCTAGAATTTTTTTATATAGATGTAATGGCTTTAAATATGTTCCGTTAGACCTCGCAGCAATTAAATATATTTTGTTAAATCTTATAATAATTAAATTTATTTTGCTAAATCTTAAAATAATTAAATGTATTTTGTTAAATCTTACACAGCGCAGAGATGTTTAGCTACTAAAATTTAAAAAAAAAATCTGTTAAGAATGAAATTAATGGTGTCCTTTAACTACATCTCTACTTTCAATGTAACAAGATGAGCATTTAGAATTACTCATGTTGTAAGAAAAATTGCATCGATCGCTTCTTAGACTGGAATTTCTTGTAGCGATATTCAACATCAAGTGACTCTAAATACTCGTTCTTCTCCACTATCAGGGAAGTAATAAGGTTCGCTTGTAGATAATAAATCTACAGGAAATTTCAAGGTTGCAAAACGAACACATCATCTGTAACAGTCTCGAGTTGCACACGTAAGATTTTCTGGAAACTGCCCTGCACATTTATTTGGTAGCATCCAAAACTTACAGTTACTAAGGATGCCATGCAGCGAATCGTATATCTCCACATTCTGGATACTATCATGATAAATGCAGGCTAGAATATAATATATATATACTCTACATGGCTTGTCATGAAGTTATTGGCAAACGTGCAATTTGATAAAATGTGTGAAAAATGAAGAGAACATGTATTATTGTCGAAACTTTGATGAAACCACGAAACAACAAATTCGTAAAAACGTAGAATGTTAAAATATTAACATTACGAAATATTATAATAGACATCTTTATCATATTTCACACAAACAATTACTAATTTCATGAACATGATGGTATGATTCGCAATTATTTGTTTCTAACATGAACTGCAAATTATGTAAAGTTACTTTTGCTCCTCAAATTAAATTAATCTTTTGCATTCTAATGATATCAATAAAAATTGCTACACCACGTTTCAAAATAATGTTGATACTATCAAATTTGTTTATATATAAAAGAAACTGTTACTGAACATTGCCAATAGATTCAATTTCATATGCATAGTTTCGCATGTAGACGGTTAAAAGTGATTAACGGAGAGTGCAGTGACAAAGCAGCCCCCTCTCATGAAAACATAGATGCGTTCTTGTTACAATATCTTGTAAGAGCAGTTTGCGGTAAAACATGAAAGTGTATCGATCGTAATTCAAGGCACAGAATACTAAAATTTCTGCTCGTTGCAATGAAAAATCGTTATTGTTGACTTGCCAGTGAAATGATCGGTGCGCGCAGGAAGCTAATGCGTTTACTTTTTATTCTGCAGGAAATTTAATTAAAAACTTTTGCGAAATGGTTGCACTCAGATGAACAAGAACTATACTGGGAAATGTTTGAACTCACGAGGAACTCGGTAGTAGATTATTTATATTTACATTTCAACGTCTTTCGCGCATTCCCGAACAAAAATTACCGAGATATCTACAACGGTTGTAGAAAATGTTCTTACACTGATCAATTTCGAGGGAAACTTTATACAATTGTGGTCAAAAACTAAAACAATGAATTCGTACACAGTATTTCGTCAATACTCAACGCAAATATTTATACAGGTTATGAAAGTTAACAATAATTTTTGTTTACTCTACTCCATCTGTCGCTGATAACAATATTTAATTAACACTCTATTGTAATTTTCGCCAATAATAATATCTATTTAATACTCTTCTGTTGTTGATAATATTTAATTAAGAATACTAAATAAAATGTTAGTACATTCACACAAAATCTCACTCATAATATTGTTACGCACGCAAATAACAATCTGTATCGCCATTCAGTTCTCATTCGTCATTCGATAATTCCATATATCGATTCTCGCGTCTCCCACATCGTTCAATTATTCAATTTAATAAAAATACAATTGCTCACGTTCGTAGCGGTTTCGTTCTATTATTCGACGATATTACATTGTCGTTCAAGTTTGTTTCATTTTCGATCGCAATATTTCTTCCTCAAACAAATAGCATAATTCAATGAATAAATAAAAGAAAGCTTGGGAAATGATGGAATCTTAAGAAATTATGATATTTGTAGATAATTATGTTGACTAGTAACATTAAGCATGCATATACGAAAGGTGCTATTGGATTTCAATTTGAGTAATGTTTATTTCTGTACACTAATGAATTCAATAAAGTTTCTGATTACGCTAAAATGGTTAGCCATCATTTGAAGGTGATACTGATCTTGACGCTATAAATATAGCTTTCAAACATAAAACATTTTTATATGTATAACAAGCATGACGTAAATATTGAAATACATTTTCATTTATTTTTTAATTGTTTCTTATAAATTTTGTATGTGACACATTTTTTTATGAAAACATTTTTTTTTAAATTGGTTAATAAACCAAGATTGTATACAACTTTTCTTGCAATTTATAAGTTTCCACTTAAATATTCCAGTGCATTGGTGAAACCTCGGTGGCTGGAAGATTAAATTCGGTTCCTCATTTAGAGAGGCCGATACGGAAGAAACCTGGTTAATGTTTCCCGTAAAATGTTTTCACAGAGGCCGGCGATGCCAATGAAGTTTAATCCTAAAGACAGCGTTATTTATAAACGAAAGCCGCTAAAACAGCAACGCGGCAAAAACTAATTTCTCTGCAGACCTTCAACAAAAACCAGCGTTTATGAAACTCGCGTATTCAAATATTTTTATCACAGTTTTTGCGTATTAAAATATTTTCTGTGCATGTTTAGTAACGATATTCGATATTCTATGCGACAAATGAATTTAAATTAATTGCACAAAATAGAAATTAACCGACCGATCAGTTATCAATGAAATTTTATACATTTTTATGAGCTATCAATTCATTGTTTCTCTTGAAATTAAATTCCATTGAGTGTCAACACAATGTATATATATTATATAATATTTATATATTATATAATATATAAATATTGTTTTTGTATAATATATAAATATTGGTTTTGTTGTAATATGGAGTCATTCGAATATTATATTATTATTGTTTTACTTATTAATAATAAAGTAGTATTCGAACCATGTGGGTAAACATTTATACTAAAACTAATTATTATTGTTTTTCTATTGTTGTCCAGTCTTCTCTTTGCTTTGCTTTCGCTGCCAAACATTTTATTCAGAATAAATGCATACAATTAACCATTTGATTGCTCGAACAGCATATGTATTGATTGAGCGGCGTCGAAAGTGCAGTGGAGTGTTTTATCATTTCAGGTGATAAAACATCATTTATCCGATTGTATACTTTATTTGTTTTAACAAAGATGCCGAAGTTTGACGGTTGATCGGATGAATCAAAGTTCGTTCTACTATTTCTGTAAATATTTAAAAAATATAACGGAAATGGAACTGATTATAAACTATTAAAAGCAACTAGCTTGCACTGCCTTATAAAAGTTACAAGACTATATTTAAACAGATCTTCTGTAATTTTTATCAAAATATGTGAATGGATAAATAAAGGCATTAACGGTCTTATTAAAGCTCTGCGATTATTAATGCTCCATGAAAGCATTCGATCATTTTAGTAAACAATACTTGTTTTAAAATCTGATGTTATTACAGAATCGATAATGGGTCATTTATCTTAACATCCAATGAGCCGAGCAACGTATTTCAAAAACAAATCTAATAATAATTTATCCCCAAACACAGCAATAATTACATAATTAATAAATTATTTAATTAAAATTAATAATTCCTTTATGATTAATTCCTTTATGATTAACTTTCTTCTTACACTGCTATCTAAAATTAGCTTTTAAGTACCACATGCTATATTAAGAAAACGGTGGCGAATGATCACGCGAGTACTTGATACATCTACACACCATTTTTACTTTCGCAACCTCGTAAGGTATTTGCCTGCCGATGAGCAATCTCTTCAGAGGTACGACTGTACGTTAAAATGATACGATAATCAAGAGAGAAATTAAGGGAAGGCCCCCATTCTCAAGGTATTAACGATTTAGTCTCCTTGAACTGAAGCAATACGTTGGAAGGGTGAAATGCCGGAACTGTCACGCAAAGGAACAATGCCTAAGGTGAAGTTTGTTTAATTGTGACAGCCCGATTACTTCAAAGATGTAGACTCATATCACGGTATGATAAAGTTCCATCTCAAAGTGAATACGGATAACAGAGCAATAGATGATTTAGTCCAATCGCTTAGTTTAGACAAATTGATTTAACTGATTTCGGTTGAACCGATTTTGGTTGAAATTTCATTCAATCGATTTTGGTCGAAATTTCATTCAATCGATTTTGGTTGAAATTTCATTCAATCGATTTCAATTTCGTTGGAAATATCGGCAGTTTTACTTGCATAAACGTCTTAAATCTAGAAAGTATATTATATTTTATGATTTTTGACATATTTTAGTTACGTAGCAACTTTTAAATCTCTTTTACGTCTTTAAATACTATGAAACAACTCTCGCGACTCTTTCAACTTCAAACAAATATTTCTCCACGGTAAGTTAGTAATATTAGTAATTTTTCATTGTTTGATTTTTGTTACTTAAAATTTGGAGAACTATGAAATGACAGCGTTTAAGAAGAGGCTATTTTTTAAAGGAAAAAGTTTTGCTTTTTAACTTGATAATTAATGGATCCGGATTTTTGAAAGACTTTTTTAATGGATGTAGAATCTTATTACAAGTTTTGAATTTAATTAATCTGGCGGTGCGCGAGTTTTCAAGAATGCTGTAAAATGAGAAGAGGTTTTTGGAAAAACCAGTTGAGGCTTTTTACCCCGGTCTTCCGCTAAATGAATGCAATGTTTTGCTGCTTATCCTTAGTCTGCTGCGACTGTGGAACCATGAAGCAAACCTTCTGCAAATGATGCTGCTTTTTCAGCAATCCATCTGGCTAATTGCTTAACTGTTATGCTTTCCTTGGTAGCTTAATGCGTTTGAACATTAGCATACTTGAAGTGAACAATATAGGTACTGCTTCACGTATATTTTAAACGTTTTTAAGACGATCGTTGTACTCATAGTGCCTATATATTTGTATGGTGTTCATGTCTAGAGAATCTATTTTTCGGTACTATTTGTTTGTTGAGACCATGAAAAATTAAGAGTATTATCGAATAATATGCATATACAATTGTAAGAAAAATGTTGATGATATGTATCAAATGCTATAAGCAAGAAAACTTTAATTAACCGTTCACTCTTGTTTAGTTTATCCAAATATTATAAAAGTGGAGAAATAGATATTAAATGTAACTATAGATAACTAAATGTAAATATTACATTCATGAAATTTATACAATGTTAATTAAAGAAGTTATTATAATTATTAATCTAATTTAACTTAAGTGCAAACAACAATATAATTTAGAGTCTCAATTTTCTATGATTTCACACAGACAATTCTCTATTATTGTTGTAAAAATTCATGGAACCCGATATAAATAGGAAACCCCGATCCTTATTTTTAGCTTAGATAATTTTTATAATTACCGTCACGATTGTAAGAGCGTGCACGGGAAATAATCGTCAGCGATTCGAATCTTTTTACTCTCCGGACAGAATGAACGCCCGACTAAACATAAAATTATCACTTCCAACTACAGTTATAAATAGATGCTGGAACCTATTAAAGTTCTTTCTGATACATCAATTTTAGTATCAACCGATCAGTATACAACTGCAACTTGTCAGGTGAAACTTCGTCATGCAGAGTAGATATAAAAAGGTCACGGGAAGCACGACATACTCGTCCTAATTGCAAAAAGAAACAGCCGATGATGACGAAGCGAAAAAAAAGGGAAACATTGCCTGTCCATGAATAAATCGAGTGAGATAAGTGTGGTGAAAATACAATTTTTTTTTCTGTAAACTTAAGTATTACACGAAAAAGCTTTGTTAAATGAAATGGTTCAGTTTAAGGAGGTTATAATATGGTCACATTTTCTATGTATATAGTAGAATTAATATAAAATGTTAGGCTTAAAATATCTCTAAATTAATACTTTTTTGACATGTTATTTTCCTCTAGAGAATATCGAGCTGCATCGACTAATACAAATATATATGATTTCATTTAGGACAGTGGGGTTGATCTTGAAATCTCCGCGATTGCATCACCTTTTTACTTTTATACTGTAACTCTCTTTAAACTAAACAACTTCGAGTAATAAAGTTGTTTCATACCTCTGAAAATAACGAAGGGTCTTTATTTAAGAAGAATGTAATTTTCAGATCATCCGTCATGCATTGTGGTAATTCGTGTAAAATATCTTTGAAATATTTAGAACACGAAAATTAATTATCCCTTGTATGATATTATGGAAAGGATTTTCATTTAACTTTTTAATGAATCTCAAGTATTCAGTCGCTCATTCCACGGCTTTAAAAGGTATCAAATTTTCAGCGCCGAATTTCATCGATACGTATAACCTGTAATTAATAATTACTGAAGAATTATTAAATTCAATTTCGTCCATTCGATCGTGTTCCATTTACATTACCGCGATTCGCAAGCACAGAACAGACATGTTTATCAGATTGATGATAGTCAATATGGTTAACGTTGGATGCCCGACATCAATGGAATAATTTACCAGTTACTTTAGCATGACATAGTTGTTATCGTCGACACAGTTTAGTGACAGTTAGGTGTTTATATTAATGGCAATGAACAGGATTTGTAACATCTTTAAATTGTCATTAGTACATATACTATTATGTGCAGCACTGGTGACAAACGCCAATTCGATAAACACAACTGGTCCTAACATATCAATTCCAATAATTAATTACAATTTATCGATAACTGTTAGATCCAAAAATTAGTCCGGTATTTCTTTATTTAATCCTTAATCTACCTTTACTAGAAAAGGTATCCGTTTATTAACATTCAAGCCGCAGACCTTTTTTCAAAAATATAAGTACGTTCAGGATCATTTACAATTTTACTTATCATATTTTTTTAACATATTTCTAAAGAAATTCTAAATACGTTAGTTTTTCTATAGGCCTTAATGGAGCAAATGTCAATTATTTATCAGAAACTAAATAGTTAAATAAAAATATTTATACTGTGTGTTAAAAGAAAATATAATAGTATAATATAGTATAATATAGTAGAAATTAATCTGGCAATTATGTTTGCCAGATTAATTTCTACAGATGCACGTAATGAATAAAAGTATAGTAAAATCTCATAGTGATCCGACAGAGACGTGGGGGAGGTTCTATTTCTGATCACATCAGTTACAGTCTGTTGGCTGTTGATCGACTTTTCAGTTGGATTAAGCGTCTTCTCTGGGACGAAGTTTCGTCTACTTCATTAGGGAAAAAGCAAATTGTGTCAGTAATTTTATGTAGATCCGAGTCTGCATAATACAGTGAAAATCCAACACAACCTTACTGGGTTAAGAACATTAATTTCTTATTCTTTGATCATAGCTAGTACAATCTTGTGATTCATACTGTATCATGAATGCTAATTTTCTTGTCAGTCGACATAATAATTATTCATTTCACGCTCGATCGCGACGTTCATGATTTCCGTAACGTCGGCACACATAAGCTTCAACATCGAATGAACAACAATGCAAGCCACAATTTTAACGACATGGCGCTGTGAAAACTCACTTGCAATGACTGTTGAGATTTTCGCATACAGATTTCAGTTATTTCAGGTGGCGAATGTAATGTTCAATGAACCGTTCTGGTCTAAACGACTTCAGGTATTACAAGTTTATTATGCATTACGGTACTTTATGTAAAATAAAATCAACTAGGAACCAAATAGAAACTTCATTTTTCCTTTAATAATTTTAATAAATTGGCAATAGTACATCGATATTCCTCAATTTAATAATTTCTCGGGTATTTTAAATTGCATCCACGCATCTTCGTCATAAATACATAAAGCCTGTAATTTAATGATGAGTACCGTTTCGTTGATCATCGGCAAAGCTGCCTACGCTTTCAGCAAACATGGAAGCATATTTCGAAGAGCGTTGAAAAGTATAGATTAAAACCAAAATAATAAATTTTAAACTAAAATTAAGAGCATAGATTAAAATCCAATAATAAATTTTAAGCTAATATCCAAAGTGTAGATTAAAACCAAAATTGCAAACTAAAGTCCAAAGGATGCATTAAAACCAAATAGCAAAACTAAAAAACAATACAAATATTGATAAAAATAACCTCACATTACCTTTTCGTTTTGCCCAATGATCCACAGTCTAGTTATTAATACTCCTCCCTTTATTTAACCAAAAATATGATAATAAACACTTTAAAAAATATAATTTTAAATTACCCGTTAACTCTTCACATTTTCGAATCATCTCGATTACACCATCAGTTTCCATTCGACCCACACTTTTACTATTGTTTCTCGAACATTCGTATTTCAGTCCCTCCATTGTATCTTCATATTCTAGTAGCATGCTCCTGTAACATGTACATTCTACTATTCTTTTCCTGGATAATATCCTACAAGGCTTGGAACACCCGAAGGTAAAGAAAATCCTCTCTTTATCCGCATATGTCATCTCCAACTGTAGTAAATCAAGAAGTTCATTTTTTCGGTTTGCTTTTTCAGATTATGAGTTCTCTGTTGGTGCTGGTTTGACAGAGAATCAAGGCAACCAGCTGTTGCAACGGAGCGGATATGTTTTATAACCATGTTTCATTTATTTGTTCATATCTTCTTCTTTCGTTTCACAAAGTTACTTGTGTTCCGAAGGAGCTTACGCGAGCTTCTTTGAACTTGTTTGTACTTATTTGAGCTTGCTTTAAATATTTTGAATTCATTGGCACTCATTTGAACTTGTTTGAAATTGATTGGGCTTGTATGCACTTCGTTTAACTTCTTTGTACTGTTGTTTTAACTGCTTGCACATTTTTGCACATAAAGAACAAGCCGTAGCAATAGCAATTGCATTGGGAACATAGTGCAAGAAAGTATTGAAAAGTACAACAAAAATATCGGCAATACTTACATCAACAATGGCGTTAGTAAAACAGACAGTGACGACAGACGTTTGAAATGTTCAAGAGAAAACAATTAAGACTTAATTGAAGTCGTTTCCACCGTTCCGGAAAATAGTGACCATTGGTATTATTGAATTCCCCACAGGAGCCATTATTTTTTTAAAGGTGCTTACCTTTAAAGGATTTTTTTCTGAATAAAAGTTAGACAAATTCGGCGTGTTAATTTTAGTCTCCTACGTGAGAGGCTACGTGGACCTCAAATTAGTTTATTCTTGGCTTAATCCTTTACGGCGGGTTCGTGTTGGGGTTAGCACAACTTCGTGTGTTGACCTTCCGTAGTCGAAAACAATTTGTCCCAATAGTTCAGAGAACGTAATTCGAATCGAAATTGTTTTCAATGTCGTCGAGTAGGAATTGGTAGTCGTAAAATTAATTTAACAACGATTTCAATGTTGTAAACGCTTTTTTGTAGAACAGGTTTGCACGAATGCCCACCGTATTATATTATAATACAATGGTTTTCATACAATTCACTTAATACGATTAAGTGAATCAAGTTCTGTTGGGATCTACTGATGTAAGAGGATTGCGAAACTAATTAGAGCAATCAGTTTTGCCTTTTCTACTGCAGAGTTTTATTATTTATTATTTAATAACTTAATACTTTTTTAAATATATTATTTTATACAAAATTATGACAAACGTTTCTTGATCTACGTTCTGGTTTACTTTATTACACCATTCGATGTTAGCTTTAGTATGATATCTTATAATTGAATAATAGATATATGCAATTATTCAATTATTATTTAATCAGTGTATTGTATTGCGGTTTGTAAATTGTTGCTCATACCATACGTCGTTTTCGTTATTGTTAATTATATGAAATAATGTAATATTATATTAATAACGTAATATTGACCGTTTCCATGATGTTACATTAAATATAATTAATTATACTGCGCCAATTATGACATTCGACAAATAGGGTGTTCTGATTATCTAGGAATTTCGTGGGATTAGTGTGTCCGAAGCCGGAACAATCAGACAACGATATTTAGATGTCCGAATAAGCTGCCTTCGCTGGGTTAATATCCGTTCTATGTGCTTGGAACACACATGTTTGACTTCAAAAGTCAACCACGTTCGCAAATACGTACACAGCAACTGTCCAGTTCATGAGTGTCGGCGAGTATTAGATACCGCGATAGTCTTGTTCGCGTGTCCACATGTATCAGCACATACAAACACTTTACGATCATCTCGTCGATATTCACCAATTTGCAGTGCGCGCGCTATGATTATTACCCTCATTATGACGTCGAATGGTGACAAGACACTAACGGCTGCTTTTGTATACTGAATCAAATTGGTTCGAAAAACGAACTCCTCTCACGGTGTCATATTTCTTGAAGGCAGTCAATCAAATTCAAAGCAATCGTGCTTTCCATTAGTAGTGACATTGTTATTTTGTTACAGGTAATTTGTAGAATTCTTATTTATCTCAATTTTAAGGTTACTGGATTTACACTGATAGTCTTCTGAGTCGTCCATAGATTGATTAGGTTCGTTTCAAAAAGTTTCTGAAAATGCATCACTGATCCATGAAAATCGAAAAAAAATGCTTGAAAAGCTCCAACGTTTTGCGTAGGTTGCCATAGGCGCTCTTATTAAGCAAACCTCTGCACGTCGGTATTGGCAGTTTGCCACAGGTCACGGATTTTAAATTGGCAACACCTTTCATGCGTCACAGATGATCAAAAAGCAGATAGCTATGCACGTATATGTATGTACTCTAAATCCTCACCCGTACTTTCTGTTAATTTGACGGAGATTTTGAAAAAGTAGTATATTCTGCACGACGATGTATTATTTGCAAACGATGTAAGTGAGTTATCATGAAATTAAATTATTAAATTACTATTATTAAATTAAATTACTATTATTAAATTAAATTATAATTATTAAATTAAATTAAATTATTTATTAAATTAACAAAGTGAAGTAGTAGTAACGTTTGCAGATCTCTAATGGTAAATTAAACCAATTCTGTACCTGTTCCTGCTCCATTCCTTCAACTGCTACAAGAATCTCCTCTGACCGCATCGTGCTTTAGAAGAGACAAGTAAACGGACAAATTACCATAATTCTCGTTGTAAACTTGTTCATAGCTTTGTATTACAATGATGAACGCATCAGAAAGCAGAGCAGTGCCCCGTTGCACATTTGACCTTCTCTTCACAAAGATTAATGACATAAATTTCAAACGAAATTGTTTGGTAGTTCACGCGGCATATCGACCGGAGGAGCTTCTATAAAACAAAACTTGCTGTTTAAAAGAGTGGACACGTATGTTCTCAATGCATAAGTTTATCTGTTAAACAATCTTAATTTCTGAAAGACGCATTGTGCTTAAGAAAAGTAATTGTTCAGACGGAGAAGATTTTTTCCCTAGGTAATACTTTCCGAAATTTCAAGGTTATTTACATGTATTTAAATAAAATAAATTTTTATTATGAAACTGCGAATTTGATGTATTTATGTCCTTTTATTAGCTATAATTTTGAAGTAAAAGTTCAGAAGAAAGTATACATTATTTTAATAATTATACTTCAGAATGAAATATTATTTCATAGTATTGAACGCAACGAAGAGATTTCATCTTTAAATGTTAAGTGTCCGACTCCTCATAATATAGAGGTGTTGTTAATATGAGTGACCTTTCTTATATGCTCAGCTGGATGATCATAATAGGATCGACGTTAATTTCGCCAAACTTTTAGGTCAGATATTATCAGATATTATCGGATAAGATCTTATCAAACTGTTAGATCAGATATCTGAGCAAATGAAGCTGGGTGCTAGTATAGCGAGTTGTCTTTTCATTCGAGTTTCAAAGAACTTAGTAGTTCCAAAGTTAATATTAATTTGGATTAATATAAGTTTCTTCGATTTGATGTTAAAGACACGTGTCGTGAGTCTCGGGATAATTCTATGTAAACAAAAAGAGTTTGTCTTTGTTTTGTAACAATATAATAAAGAAGTATTTTACAAGAATACATACGCAAAATGATATATATTGTCTACATTATAATCGATCCATAGTATTCATTCTTTAGGCATATCATCGTACTACCATTGCTAGTGAAAAATATGGCTTCGTGACGCATTCATTGAGACACCGAGTATAATAGTATTATGTACTCTTTACTCACTGGAATTATGCTGGTTGTTCTTGCAAACAATGTTGGTATCTATTGAGTTGTAGTCCTTTCATTATTTTATTCCTTACATCTTGCAAATTCTTTGATATGTCCTTCTTTCTAATTGTTTAATTGTTGGAGTACACTTTAATTCAAAGAATTGCTCTCGACATAATTAGTAGAAATGCGACAACTGAGTGAGAAATCCGACATTGTATGATAAAGTAAACGTTACCATGAAAGATTCATTTACGTTAACAATAAAATGCCTGACAATGCGTTCAACTTGTCTCTTAAAAGTGCATAATTTCTATCGTTCGAGGGTAATAGAACGCCTCGAAGTTTATTAAAACTGGAAAGTATTCATTGAGAACGGTTTATAAGGCTCAATAAAGATGAAATGTGTTGCACGTGCCAGCGTAAACTGATTCTTACGTAATTATATCCAATGCACCTATTAGAAAATCGCAGTGATAACTGTTCTTCGTAATTGTTCTTCGTAATTGTTCTTTGTAATTGTTCTTTGCAACTGTTCTTCGTTCTTCAGAAGTTAATTCGCCATGCATATTCGTCGTCACAAAATGTTTCGTTTCCTTTTTCATCAGCGATTAACTCTTTCACATTATTTGTTTATATGTATTGTAGCGTTACATGGCGCCCCTTTCATTTTACGGATTGGCATTCCCAAAGCCCAGTCTGTCTGGTAAAAGATTTGAATTTAAAACGAAGTTGCAATTGATTAATTGTGCGGGTCCCGAATTAATCCATCGCGGTGCCATAAATTCTGCGCGTAACCACTGCGGTTGACTATCGTGAAAACGAAACGGAAATAGATTGTATAATAACGTCTAATAACGTACAAATGACCCGAGCACATTTCTTGCCGCAAGGACAAGCCAGTTGGTGCTGTTGGCACCTCAGGTTTCCGTGGTTGCTATGGGCTAACCGTTTCGCGTTGTTCCTAAGATTTCTTTCTTGAGAAAGTCATTATCGGGAACGTTCGTTTTTCCACGAACGAGCCCGAGTGACCTTTTCTGCGGTTGTTTTACGTGTTCGGCTTCGCGGGATTTTCATTTTTGTGCTAAGCAACGCATCGCTGAGTCTTTGTTAATGAACAAACGAGGAAGGGAAATGTATGCAAATAAAAAATATTGGAATTTCAGGGCTATTCTTTTTCTTATATGTTTATTATAGTATGAAATCCCAAGAGCATTTCTTAATAGAAACATGAAAATACGTAACAAATTTTCAAATACTTATAATAATACTTTATTCAGAATTACCTAAATTCTTTATTGCAGCAAAGTAACTCTATCGGGGCAAAGTTAAACCGTGAAAAGAGAGTGCCATATGGCTGTAACGATTTTTGTGTAGGTGGATTCACCTCTGTGCAGCGAGGATTGCCTCAACCTTGAAACGGAATTGGCTCTATCACATAGAGACAGTACATATAGGTTCTATTATCCGCAGCAGAGAATCTTATCGTTAACACTAGTTTTCATTCTGTTCATTTACGTCAGTTACTTCAGCAGAATGATTGATACATGGAAAATGGAAAATCCTTGCGCAATAACTATTCGTTATTTATTTAATAAATTTTTTATGAAATACGTATTAATTACCGTGATACTTTCTCTTCTTGTTTTTTACTGAATGTTATGTAACCCTCTACAGGATTATTAGATCTAGACAACTCTTACTTTAGTCAAAGATCCACAGATATAGATCACATGAATTTGAAACAAAATGACTGGTTCTTAAGAAACAAAAAAGAACTGATCACGCAATCTAGAACAACGAAGAAAATTGTTGCACAAAATTGCAGCAGGTAGTTCACGCAATTCAGCCGATAGATCAACGTAGAAATGAAATTCGGTCTCTGGACAAATAATTCTGTTTCAAACAATGAAAGCGCTGGTGTGGTCTCGTTAAATTAACTTGACGCGAACCGCAGTGTCCTGCGCTGATAATAAAAAGGAACAATGAGAACAGAGAGCACTCCGCAGGCAGATGTTAATCGAATCCGAGAAGCATTCTCTCAAAGTCCGTAGAAATCAAGCAGACGAGCATGATTCGTTCCCATGGGATACGTTAAGAAGATTGTTTACAGGTCCCCAGCGATTTATCTCGGCGAATCGAGCGGGATTCCGAACACTCGAAAGGACATTGAATACGCGGTTTGCAGAAATCTTCACGCGTGTTGAGACTGCTTAACATCTACGATATTGATTTCACAGATGATGAACTTTTGCAATTATACGTTCGTACTCCGTAAGCAGTTTTATCGTACTCTTTCCGTGTTGAAAGTTATAGGCCATGGAAAACCCAACGATGATTTAAAATCGCCGGGCATTGTTCACACCTGTTCACGAATGGCATGAAAAGTTTTTGGCACGCTATTCATGTCTTCGATATAACTACGAGATAACTTCCGGATGAACAATTTAAATTCGAATAAAATCCGTCAGTTTATGTTGTGTCCGCATTCAAAAGCCTTTGTTTTATTATCCAAATATACAGGGTGATCCACCAAGATCTGACATCTAAATTACTGGAACACTGTTTCATCTATAGAAAAAAGTTTCAAACAAAAGTTGTTGGATATGGAACGGAGTACACGATGACATAATTGACACTTTTCTATATTGCTTTCTTATCAAGATTTTAAGGTCTTCTTGAATTTTTTTAATCGCTGTGTATACAATTTTAGTCTACTGATGGAAAGAGTATGCAACACCAAATAAAAAATTATAACACTATATGGGTTCAAAATCCAATACTTACAGAGATCTTGATCAACTTATGTTCATTGCAGATCAAAATGAAAATTTTGGCAAAATGTAGGCCATTCTGGACACACGTGTGTTAGATAAAACGCTTTTCTTTACGAAGACATACATTCGGAGGAAACCGTAAATGCGTTTCTGTTAGCCCAATTAATTTCCAGGCGAATAAAACTTTAAAAGAGGATTTAACGTCACAACAGCGTCACAATCTCTTGAACGTCTCAGTTAAATACTTCTGACGACCTACTTTTGATTCACGCACCTACTGGAAGGAATGAATTGCATTAAATGCTTTCAAATTATTGAATGTGTTGCAAATACACGATGGCCAGCTACGCTAACGAGTTTTAAAATCTGACATTTTCCTCTTATGGAACTTTAAAACCACTATATTTTTGTGCGTTGGGTGAGTGGTCTGGTCTCCCAACTAAAGGAAATATTGTGGTGCATAATGTCTCTCGCTAAACACTGCATTATTTCTTCAACGCTTTTTCCTGGAGATACAAACTCGTTAACGTTTCTAAGTGTAGTTTATTTTAGCAACATTATAGCAATAGGAGGTAATATTGTGCTATAATTTATTTTCATAAGGTCAAATTGCAGTAGAATTTTCCAATAGTGCGGATCACGATTCTAGCAGGTCAAATGTCCCAAAACGAACTGTGTTACTATTAAACAACAGGTTTTATGCATTTATTTTTATGAATACAATTTACTCAGCGTGTTAAACAACACGATTGAAGGTACATTAATGATTTAATTTAGCACCGTAACTCTATTATCAAAACATCTATGCCGTCATTGGTTCGGATAATCGAGGTTCCACTATATTAACATTTCAAGTGTCCGGCGTGTTTGACATACTCACCACTACATCCCTTACAAAAAAAATGTCAATATTGTATTTCCTACAGCATTCACAATACGATGGCAACGTTTATAGGAAAAAGTTATTCAGAATGGTGAGCTTGACAACATACTTCAAGGCCGAGATCACCAGGGCTGCTTCCCCTAAACACATTTACCGGTTTAATCCGTTCTATATTCTCGATTATGGATCTCTTGCGTACAATACCCGAAAACTTTCTCGAAATCCACGTCCGTAGGTTTTCGAGTCTTTCGTACAGAAATAAACATTAGAGTTTACGCGGCAGTTCCTTGTCATTCTAAAAGGGAATTCCATTCAGAGCGTTTCGCATAGAACGGAAAAGGTGACATTCCGTCGGAGCAGAATCCAGTACACCGGAGACCTCTCGATTCGAGATTTCCTAGAAATCGTTTTTTCGAAACTCGGAGATGCTTGTTTTTGTTCACCTCGAACGCCGTTTCAGTTTTTAAACAAAAGCTTTATTGTTGATAGCACGAGTCGTATAGTTCCAGCACAGTTGAATGAGAACAGAGAGCATTGAATAACGGCGTCATATGTATGCTATCGACGAAATTATATAGACTGATAAGAGTACGGTAGCGTCAATGTAAATGCTGTGACTTCGGTACCAGGCAATTTTTCGACAACTTCGACAGAAGAAGGTTGATCTTTCTATTGATTTATTAGAGATAACATGTAAAGGATAAATTGCACGATTAAGGGGACGCTATACATACTGACTAGTTTATTAGAGAATGAGTGAAGAAGGTTTGTACAAATTGAAATCGATTGGAATGATAAAAAAGATTAGGAAATTATTGCAATTAAAAGCTATCATAATTCGGAAAGGTCACAAATAAATAAAAATAACTTATATGCATCTTGCAGCTAATTTAAAATTAAACTTTCTTGTAGCTTCACCCATTTGCAAGATATTTGCTTGGGCAGTTGCGGATGAACATCCTGTATACTTCAAATTCAGGTTTAATAATAAGTAGAAAACATTATGAACTTAGAATGGTAAATTTTTATTTAATAGCACCTTGCGTATACCCGCGAATAAGAATATGAAGTGTCAGAAATAAAGCAATTTAATATCTGACAGCAGAATGTGTCCGAGAAGAGAGAGATATTATTTTCATGCATCCTGGAACAAATTTAACATTTAACATTTCCGGGCTGTTTCTGTGTATATCTTTATTCTACGCAGACATACAAATGCACATCAAATTCTTCACATTGGTAATTTAAATAATTGTTAAGTTTTCTTATGAATATATTTATTATAAACATATATTTTTGCTGATTTTATGAATAATGTGTGTAGCACATGATTTTGTCTGAAAGCATCATTTATTGAACATGAACTCGTTTTTCAAATATAACAAAAAATATTTGTAAACAAAATATTTGTAAATATTGGTAAACAAAAAATAAAATCCATAAATTCGTTAAAACAGTAGTCAAAAGAAGAGCACCTAGAACGCAACAAATTATTAAAAGAAAGAATATAGTAAAAAAAATTCATAAAAATGAAAACCACATGAAATAACTCAATAAATTCGTATTCAGTGCACAGAAGTCTATTCAAATTGCTTGGTGGCAACTATAAATCTCTAAACTCGCCTGACTTCCGCGTTATAATAACAAAGTTAGTTTTGTACATGCTTTCAGTTACTTTATTGTACATACATACGTAACAATTTCAAAGTTCCACCTTGCAACAAGTTCTACAGTCATTAGCTCCATTTAGTATTTACAGCTTAAGTGGCTGAAACGACAATACATTCCACTAAAAAATCTATAAACACTCTACATTATGATCAATGCAAATTGTTAACTGCATTCGCGTTGGATTTACAATTCAGATTTTCAAGAGAATAAATACTTGACGTTTATTAGCTTAACGCAATCAACGTGTAGGCAAACAATTTCAAGTTAAGGGGAATTGTTTGGAAAGTTACCATCGTGCAAGCGGGTCTACTTGAAATTACAAACTTTCACCAACATAGTTATGACCGACAAGAATTTGCCAGAACCTGCTTTGAATGACAGCTATATTAATCGATAACATTGTCAACATTAACTTTGAGACCATACATTTGTGTACAGAGTGCGGAGAAGATTCTGTGCCTTTAAAAAATGCTCTTTTTTCTCTGCAAATATTCAGTGTCCAAATCTATTCTGTTTTTTGAATTCTTTTATATATTATATTGTATTGTATTGTATATTTCTATTCCATATTTCGAAATCGGATACTGAAAACAAAAGGTAGAGAAGGCGGTAAAAAACAATTCAAATTATTGTCATTGAAGGTAGATCTCCCATCCATCATTTACGACGACGAATGAATTGGAACTAGCTTTACGAAATACATGGAATGAAATTACTGAAATTAAGTCTTTTTCAAAATTATCATTAATAATTTTTTAATCACATATTTCTACACATATCTTCACATATTTTACTCTATTATCTAATATTTCTTACTATATTTAACATGCAGTTTTAGATAACACGGTAATTGTACTCTATATACAATTTTAAAAATCATGCTAATTCTATGTGAAATACAAATTACATGACAATTGAATTGAATAAGAAATTAGAATATTGAAGTAGAAATAAATACATACATACAATTAAATGAAATTTTATTACAATTTATGGAATAATTCAGTTATTTTGCACAATTCTATAACGGTACATAAGCGGTTAATTAGAGCAGCACAGGAACAGCATGCGATCGCTGTCTGGTCGAAAATCATTGTTATGCAAAAGGTAGATGTATTCATATTTAAATTACACATTGTGTAAGCTGCTCCAACAAACCTCATTCTAGATTACAGGATAAGTATAATAGAAACGTTCGGTTACAAAACAAGCACCGGAATTGATTTCAAAGTTTTTGTTATGCTACAGTAAAACCTTAATTTGTCGAACAGTTGTTATTTTAATAAATATTGTGGATATGTCTGTCAACATCAAACTAGATACATCGACCTATCACTGACAGCTGACCTGTACACCGTATACCAATACGATGAAAAGTGGCCAAATATATCGTTTCACCAATTCAAACCAAACGTGAAATATTAATTCCATCAGGTAGCGAAACAATAATCAAAGTTCCAATGGTTAGTGAGGCTGGCGAATCAATAGTTTGTGATATTAAAAGGTGAAAACATGACATTTTGAATTATAGCGTGGGTTTACCGTAGTGTACACAGAGAAGTCCTGTGAAATTTAAATAACGTGCCAGGATATCCAATAAATTCCAATGGAAATGATGCAAACAGAACAGTTTCAAGATGACAAAATGAACGACATAAATGATCAAGAAATTATTCGAGGATTACAAAGATTTATCTTTTACAAGAGACGATATTTCAAATAACATTCCCACGCAGTCTGAAGTATTCGTAACATCAGAGAAAGCTATCATGGTACAAAGCACAGCAAAAAAATACTATCGTGAAATTACTAATTTCGAGAATAAGAAACCAAAAATAAACTGTAAATTTCGCCATTATATTTCGTATTTGAATTGTTCAAATAGAAAATCCAAGGAAAACTGCTGTTTCAATAATTACAATTCGAAAAGTGTTAAAAGTTTTGATGGATTTAAATTTTATTTTACATCTAGAACTGGTATAAAAGCGAATTTTAAAAGGGCGGCCCACGTGATAATGTAACTTTTAAAATATTACGTAACGCTGCTCGCTTTTAAACTTGAAAATAATTCAAAACAGAGACCGTATGAACTCGCTTTATGCAATATTCACAGCTTCTTAATAACTTATAAGTTTCGGTTGACTTTCAATACTACAAACTTTAATACGGTAAATGAGATGTTCGCGAAGCGCTGTTTTCAGGATCCAGTGCACTTCGACTATCGCGGTCCATTCACTTCGAATAGAAACAATTGGAGTAAGCAAGTATTTCTGATAAATACCTATTTACATTTGCTCAGTCACGAGAAAAATAGATTTCTCGACTGAGAATTTTCGATTTCAACAGAATTCCTTCACTCCTTATTCACAAATATTGTAAAACATTTCATTCCTGCAGAATTGTGTAGCAATTTGCTTTATCTATTATTTTTATTACAAGTTGATTAAATAGAATGATCGAATGATGTACATGAAACGAGAGTGTCAGAATATTGTAGGTGGAAAGCATTATATTTGAATGATGTATTTAATAGATTAATCAAATATTATTACCAATATAATACGTCGAATTAAGGTGCAGCAATAGACGGATGAAGCATCCTGATCGATCAGGTGCAGCGTGTGCGAATTAAATAACATCAATGAATTATGCTTTGACTTTAGGTTAGTGCTTTACGAACTTCTGCAATTTCATTAAAGTTCAAGCTCACCTGTGTACAAAGTGCAATTACTTGACTGCGAACAATTCGCGAATGTTCCGAACAAGTAATAAAGTTATAATTTTCTTAGTTTCTCAATTGTTCCAACAATTTTTCATCTTCTCGTTTCCAATCGATGTTACTCTTCTATGTTACTTACTATATTTTTAACTAGTCTAGTTATATTGTTTTTACGTTAATATAAATTGCAATATCAATAGATTTCGTATGTAAATAGAATTAAAATTATATTGACGTAATAATGTCATAACTAATTAAATAATAATTAAATTCCTTGTACTTATTTAATATAAATTGTTATTAACACGTCGCCAATCATCTCACGTCTAACAGTTGAGGGTCGGGACATTGTTTCGGTTTCGGAAGGATGAGTATCCTAGTACAATTCAATTTGTTTCAATATATTACAATATAAATGAATTTTGAAAACTAGTCAAAAATTAGCGTCACCCATTTGTGTCACTTAGTCACAACTGACGCAGCATTGAACTATTAAGGAATCTATACGCATAAAATGCTTTTACGATGTGCCACCTTGATTATCGTTGTTGTTGCTGTTCGCTACGTTATAGATAGATCAATGTTTCTTAACTCGTCGAATCGTATTAACTACGCTCACCGTTTGCCAAGTGAGAGCTGTCATAATAAAGTTAGTGTACACGCGAGGTACCACGCACAAAGTAAAGGATTATCGGCATTCATTGCCAGTAGTAAACGCGAGGTATCTCGTCGAGAGCGAATCAGAAACGACATTGCATCGCGTGATATAATAGAGATATCTTGTCTACGGAAGCGGATGGGTTTAGTGTGCGGTAACTTTTATACGGAGAATAAAATTCACCTGGGAAGTACCGGTCTGAGCTGTTCTATTTAACTCGTAACCGACATGCCGGGGTCGTGAGTGACCCTAATATTGTATTTCTATTTTATTTTTTTGTAAAAATTTAACTTTCCATGTTTATTTTATACACCAGGGGAAAATAAGATACACTGGACTGTTTATCTAAAATTAGATCAACGTATCTTGTTGCACTTTTTATTTAAGTTCTACAATGACTCGAGTATGTATTAGTTATTATGAAAATTACGACGTCACTTAAGTGCTAATTGTGTAGAATGACTAAGAATAAGAGTCGAATAAAATCAAAATTTATCATCATAGAGATAGTGTAACCAATGGAGCTCATTTTTGTGTATTAACCAGTTAGCTGTTTTTGACGAGTATACTCGTTAGAACACAAAATGTTGTTATTTCTTCATGACGAGTATATTCATCGAAAACAGCTAACCGATTAAGAAATACCTTGATATTCTTGATTAAATTATATGTTTTATAAAAGTGTCGTATTTAAACAAAATATGTAGAAAATCAAACATATGCAGTATAATAATTATCAGACTGCGGGTTTTATATATTTATGTGAAAATTGAGTAGTTGCAATTTAAAAGAAAGATTAAAAGAATTGAAAAATGTCAACGTATTATTTTGAGTTGATTAAAATTATTGCTGAAAGAAAAATCTTGCTATTTGGATCCATTGTTTGCAATTGAAGTGAACAATTTTTATTTTGCATAAAAATTCGCAGTCCAATAATTACAGTAGCTTATACATTCTCCAAAGAGTTTGCAACTGTTAACTGGTTAATGACGTAGTTAATTACATAGATAATTACGTAGGGTAGTGTAATTAGGAAATTAATATATTTGTAAAGTATACCAACTTCCAAAGGAATTTTAGTTGGCCATAAGTTAGTAATACCGTCATCGTGTTGGAATTATAAAAACGGGAATAACCCATATACCATACTTGAACACAGATCTGTGAGTTGGCCCTGCGTCAGAATAGAAGACAAAAGATAAGTTCGCACAGTTAAAGGAAGTCTGGCTGAATCGGGAATCGCGTAAAAGTTGTTTGAAGATCCTCGAAGTCTTGCGTTAGTGGGAGCAGTTACGACTTTAAAGCCGTTTATCTCGAAACTAAATTTAAGAACTGCATACACTATAACTCCTGAATGGACGAGTATTTTCGCCTCAAATTTTAGCTGAACTTGTAAAATGTCGTTCTCCATGAAATATGTGTGAGACTGTTTTATTCTATACGTGATATGAATGCAAATCAGTGAATGAGAAAGAATGGTTGTCCAGAACGGTTGAGACCAACCTTATAGTACGTGTTATTGAAGTCAAAGAGATGAAGAACGTTCATAGAAACTTATGTCCAAAAGTGCTATATTGAAAAGATATATATCTCTTAGCATCAATAGTCGACAGCCAATCATCTGCGAGCATAGCGTCGATGACGTGACGCCCCATTTACATTTTCTGCCAATTCTCCGAGAACCGAGTATATGTAGTACATATTCACAATAAAGGAGGCGTGAAATAAAACATTTATTCGTTATAGTAGATTCATCAATCATGTTCCCGTGTCTACGATCGACCACACTTTCGATCTATGGTAGAATTTCACGCGTCATTCATTGTGGAAATTGTCTATCAATATCGATTCGTTCTCGATTATATGACAAGAAACTAATATGTAAGTGGATCAGAATCAGTAAGTCGGTATCGATCAGAATCTGTAAAAGCCGACTATCATTTTCCTGCATTATTCACGACATTGATCCCCGAGTCGGTAGGTGCTTAATTCAACTTACAAAAAAGTTAGAGCGTGAAGCGGATCTTCCCGTTCTAAAGTGATTCAATAATTAATCATTTGTCAAATTGCACGACTTTGCACAAATGCAATTTTTTTCTGGGATACTTCCGTAAATTGAATGGTTAATTTGTCAACTCAATTAGCAAGATGCATCTGTGTGTACGTGTGTTATACGTATTAAGCAAATAGTTCTACAGCATTTGAAAAAGTAGAAGTTAAGTAGAAAACTGTTTTTTTGATATTCTTATTTATTACATATATATTATATATATTCTTATTTATTACATATTCTTTTGAAGTTCTTCTTATGTTTCTACAGTCAACAAGTCACAAGAATAGTCTAATTAGTAGTCTAATAATAATAGTGTAATACTTATAATAATAGTCTAGTAATACTCTAATAGTCTAACAGTCTAAAATTAATTTAATAATCTAATACTTAAAACATGCTCATACATTCTAAAAGAATGTTATTAAGTTTGATACATCTCAAACATGTAAAATCTAAACGTACGCAAATTTCTGAGGCACTGGAAATTCTCAAATCAATGTGGGGTTGCTAAAAAGCCGTTTAGCAACAGCTTGCCGCGGTCGGATGCCTGACATCGCTTCACGGGACACGCTATGTCACCGTCAATTTCACTACTTCCGTCATAAAATCTCGGGAGTGTATTTCCCAAACGCGTGTCTTTCAGAAAATGTAACAAAAGATATTGGGTTTCTTTTCGATCTGCTGAAATGGCGTGACTCCTTAACCGTGTGGGCGAATTTTTAAAACTGGGAGAATATCATACAACATCGGATACGCGAGTCGAACCGGATACCACTGTTTTCCGAAGATGAGAGCTGTGGCGCGCAGTTCTCGTATACTATTGCATTCAAAAACGATCTCACGACAGTTTGAGATCAGTCACAGACTAAAACACATTGCCGTTCTTCGTAGAGCGTTGTTCAAAAATTTGGGAGTGAACAATTTCAGTACTGTGCTCGTGAATGATCTGTTTTACTAATACTGAGGTAGATGTAACTGAAATTCGAACGCTAATTGCTTTCTAAATAAACGAAAAGATCTTTCCTCAAAATAAATAATCTCCGTCGCGTCCGTGTCATAAATCCCATCGGCAGAAACTTCACGTCTTAGGGACGGAACACGAGGGTTGGGGAGAGTCGGTCTGAGATAAACATTACGTAAATTTAAAGAGAAAACGATTCGTTTTGTAAGCTCAAAGAGAACGTAAATGAAGAGCAGTAATGCCGACCGAGAAGTCCCTTGATACTTTGCAAGACGGAGCTTCGTTTCCGGGATATTAACAGGTGAGAAAATTCGAGTTTCCCAGCACGACGTTCAAAACTTCAGTCAGCTGAGCGCTCATTACTTTCGCTAGTGGATTCTCTCCTGAGGGCTCTGCTATAATTATTCGACACGTGGCCATAGTGTGATTCACTTTCTTTTTAATAAAATTATGCATGCCTCGCTGCACTAACTTTTCGGCCACTCTATATCACGTTTAGATATTACGGAATAATTTATGTTCAGGCAATGTAGAATAGGGTAGTGGAGTCAGTTACTGTGGGGCGATCAATTACTGTGCCTTTGGTTTGATCTCAAGCATACTTAACTTTATATTTACCGAATAAGACATATTAAATTTTTTTATTAAAAAACAAACAAAATAGAAGAATAAATCATCTATATTATCGATAAAACAATTTAATTTTTCAATTTTTCTATTTTATGCAATAGCAAAATTAAAAGAAGCAGTAATTTAGTCATTATATGGAGAACTAGCCCTTTTTAAAAAATTTAAATCATTTGGTCCAGTTTTAAAAACTTTATACCGTTTTAAGGCGTGGGCTCAGTTTTGCTCCTTACTAGCTCCTTGCTACCTCACAAGATCCGCACAAAGAGGAACCAATGTGGAATATGAAATGAGCAGTGAGACATAGCAAAATATATTTCTGTTCAGAGAGTACACAATACATCCGTCGAGTTAGTAACAATTCATGAAACCAGGACGCGTAGGAAGCGTGTAGAAAGATGCTCAAAGAAAAGCTGAGGTCGACTCTTCAATTTTCGGTTGTTAATATCTCAGGAATGGAAACATCTACTTGCAAATTTCCGAAGGACTTTACGACTTCTATCTGCGTCTTGTAAAGCACCCGGTATTTTTAGGGCGTCCTGTGTTACACAGATTTTATTTCGCCGACCCATTTCATGTGGGAGAGACTCCTGCTACACGAGAAGCGAATGTAGATCGGGGAAGGGGAAGATCATCGAGCAAAGGGACGCTATTCTAGTCAGACAGCGGTTTCCGTGGTTGGCCTCAACAACATTGAGAGCCGAAGCACTCTTGTATACACCACAGTTTAGATAGACTAATATGCCTGTTTATTGCTCGCCACTGACGATTGCTCGCCATATCAGATTTCATCGATCCCATTAGTTCCAATTAGATTGTTATCTAAAAAATTTGCACTACTCTAAGGACACTGCATTGCTGCCATGATTTTCGAACGTTCGTTTCAACCGTTGGCGATGAAACAGCGATGTGTCTTTACGTGGTTACAAGTAATTTCGAAACTATCTCTGAACTAGTTTCGTCTGAATTTTTTAACTCTTCTGACTCTTCCAATTCTTCTAATTCTTTTAATTTTTCCAATTTTCCAATTCTCTCTTCAAAATCGGGTACCCCAATATTTTGATGAAAGAGATAAATAGTAAAACATTAATTACTGCCGCGTTAAATGATATTCATGAATGTTATATATTATATGGGATAAAAAAATGTTACAAACTGAATTGAGTTCGACGAAACTAAATCGAAACCAAGTGAATGAATTGATGAATGAATGACCACTTGAATTGGACCACTACTAAACTTTATAAGAAATATACCAGAAGTCAGTTTCTTTCTCGACTCTCTTTTTTCTGATGACATGTAAACTATTTTTACCAAACCTGTTTGAAATGTTCACAGTAATTACATAACTGACGCACAAGGCCATTTATAGAAACAGAAAAACTCTCTTTCCTGATATAGTATCCATAAATATTAAATTCTGACTTACCAATGAAGGTTAGCATCGCTAAGACCGTCACCATGACCACCAATTTGGGCTTCAAGTGAATCACACGACACGTATGTACGAAGAAGCTGCATTTATCGTGGAAACGTTTGTTCATTACGCCACAGTATTTACTACCAGCAAAATCGTTCAACATGTTTGAAGATATTTTAAAATAGCTACTAAAAACACTTTCTCCTTTTTGACCGCTGGTGAAATTAAATTCTGTTTTCAAACAACATTGTATCAAACCGATACTATTTCTCACAATCCTTTTGCCAAAGCAGCATAATATATTAATATTGACATTGTTAATACAATTAACGTGATTATATTAATGCAATCAATTTGCATAACTGCGACAGCATTACTATGATCAAATATTTACCGCACCGTTATTAAAAATTGAACACGAATTTAATGCACAGCTAGCTAGAGTCAGTTAATTTTAAAAACTTTGTTTCCTAGTAATTTGTATTATTGATATCGTGTTTAAAGGGCGGATTAATTTCATACTCCTCAATCGGTTTCTCAAGGAAAGTAATAACATTTTTCAATCGCGACTAAATCGTTCGTTTATCACACACATCGTCCAAATCGATTAGTATTGTGTTCCATACTGCGATTTTATCCTGGTTTAATCAATTCACTTTTATAGTTAATAGATTACTACTTTAAATGATCGTAAAACCGATAATTATTTGAAGTTACAATTGCCTGATTTTATGTACAGATACCCAATCTATTTTTATTTATTCATTACCTCATCGATACTGTTTACAATTTAATTGGAAATAAATAATTTTTCGATTTAATTTGAAATAAGAAATTTCTAAATAAAGCACGTAATTAAGAAATATTTAAATAAAAGGTGTTTAGATAAGAAGTGTCTAAATAATAAGTATTTAAATAAAAGTGTTTCCATAAGAAGTGTCTAAATAAGAAATGTTCAAATAAAAATGATGAAATACAAATTTAAGTAATAAATCTCTAGATCGAATTTTACATAGATGCTGTTCTCTTGTTTGTTTGGCTAGCAGGAAAAATGACCAGTTGAATCGTAGAATATTCAATTGGAGGAAATTGCACGCTCTTCGATATTGATCCCCGTTTCTTCAGACAACTGATACCATCTACTACCTAGCTCATTTCTGATCGCCGACTGGTCAGAGATCACCGCGAGTACTTGGAACAAGGATATGAATAAGCCTTCTAGAATATCGGTCTAAACTTCGTCAAAGTTTTCCACACGGAATGATCGTAAACCAACGGTGCGTATCTCGCCTGATTAACCAAGGTTTTCTGACATCGAGAACGTGGTTCAACTTCGCTCGTTAAAACCACGAAATTGCGTCGTCCTTGCGAAATCTAGCCGCGTTAAGAAATTCTCGTAGTTTGTTCACGGTCCAATGGGGAAACAAGTGGTGCAAAATCGGCCTATCGATGATACTGCACTTTGAACTCGGAATGGCCAGTAAAAGGAATTGTTTTACCGTTCAGTGCATTCGGGAAGTAGAAATTAAGTTTTCAAGGGAATGGTGCGGCTGTAAACTTTGTGATCCGTGCTGATTGAGGCAATCCTTTTTTTAAAACGTATACAGAGGAAAACTGCTAGATCGTTGGAAAAATAAGTATTCGATTTCACTGATAGAGCATTTCACTTCGCAAATGAAATCGCTCTAGCACGCGTTTTATTATTTATCAAGCATTGGTTTCAACTAGAACTGAGTAAAATTTCATTCGGATGATGTATAATAAATGAAGACTAACGAATAAGGTTTTATTTGACACTGTCTAATAAATATCCAATCGAATGAAATGTTTATTCGAATTTATTCTAATCAGAAAACAATCGATTTGAATAAAAGTGATAGAAGTGATTTTTTTTATAGTTTACCAATTTATTTCTTCCTTTTCCTACGTTAAAAAATGGAAGAAGAACAAAGAAGGATGAAATATATATATATTTTAAAGGTAGATAGCTCATGCTGGAATCATTTTCAATATCCCCAATTTTATTTGAATGACCATGCTCGAGAATTGGATTCCGCGTACACAGGAATGTACGCTTTACTATAGAGAACATTTATAGACTTAATTAAACTTTGATTCGATCGCAGGAACTGTTCGAAGGATCGCACAATTTGCAGTAATCAGTAAGTTTCGCTTTAGTGCACGTCAATTAGCAAATGATCTTCGCCATTCGTTTGATATTGACAGCTCGTTCCGACGCCCCCGCAAACTACGCCAACCAAGCTTCTCAAAGACAACCAATTGAAAAATCTCGATAAATACAGAACTCTTTCTATAGTCCCTAATTTCCATATTTATTAGAAAACAACGAATCCTGAAAAGATTAACTACGTCCCAACGGGTAATTCAATGAAGTCGAACGTAAAACGTCTTATTTATAAATGGTCGTCGTTTCATAGATTAAAATCAAACAATTGTTTCATAAAACTTCGTTTTGATTGAATTTGTTAGTGGCAATCAAATGATGTAATAACTGACGAGTATTCATTTATATTCGTTCATTCGATAAGGTGCGTTAACTAGTTCAGTGAACATGTAGAAGTTAAATTATGTTTATCGAGAGACCTACAATTTACAAAAGTTCCATAAAGAGACAAATTAAGATCTACTATAAATATCAATTACAATTTTTAATTCTTTTGAAACAGTGATATAATTTCCAATCCGTTTGAAATTAAGACAATCTTTTATTTATACTCGATGGAAGTTTTGAGGAAGGTAAGTTTCTAGTGGAAAAATCGGATTCTACTTAGCAAATGATGTGGAAAATCCCTCGCATAAAATGCGAATTCGCATTCAGATCTACAGTGCTTATCAGTTTGGAGGAAATCGAGGATCGTGTCATTGTAGTCGAATTTATGGACGACTTCCTATATTTCACACCATCTTGGATTAAGCAAGAGACAGAAGAGGCACTCCTGATTTATAATACTCCGGTTATTTTTTTGAAAAGATGCATTCACTCGTAATAAGGGATTTATAGTCTTGATACTTTCAAATATTTAACGCTTCGATTGCAAACTGTGCTATCTGAGAAGTTTCATGAAATCAAAGTAATTTATTGAATGAAATAAAAATTGAAAATTTCAGACGCATGACACTGAGTTCAATTTTAAGTCCTTAAAATTCCAATTGATTTTTATTCAGTCCTTCAATCACTGCTGGTTTTAAATATAAAATGATGGGAATTATGTCAGATAATTAAGTAATTATTTGATTAGTACTTTTGCTATAGGTATGCGTTGATTTTTTAACGTATAACGAAGTAGTTAATAAACCAAATTCCACTGAAGTTTGATCAGTACATTTGGTAGTTAAAACGATTTGTGACAGGCTTTTTTACAGAGCAGAAATCCAGAAGAATTTTTGACTTTATCGAAGACTGTTGAATATTCAATACACGACGTCGGCCAATAAAACAATTATTCGACGTTTGAAAATTTTAATTAAATTTTTTGCGCACTACAAACTAGAATGACAATACCTTTATAAAATTCGTTTCAATATCGTGACATAAAATCGCACAATAAACTTTTAAACTAAAGAAAACGTAAGTTCCAAGATTGAATATTGGAAAATGTAATCTTAATTTCAATGTTAATAATTTTATTGAAATTGTTACTAAATTACTTGTACCGTTTTATATTTTGCAATACAATTCTCATTGTGAATTGTTAATTTGAACTTGGATTACGTCCTTAAATCGGTTCACAGTAGTATCACTAAACGGTTGGGTTGGCACTAGTAATACAGCAAAATAATTCCAGAGAGTAATTAAGTAAACAGTTCTTTTAATTAATATTTTGGCTTTAAGATGAAGTAACTTGAACTACCTTTTCAAAGTATAAGAAACGAAAAAATTTTAAACTCTTCTTATCCAACATAAAAAAAAACTTGCAGAACGAAACGAAAATAATTGCTCATAAAGTATATAAAAACCAAAAGGTTTTTCAGCAAATTCTCATAAAAAACAATTTCAGTAGTGCACATATTCTCACACAGGCGATGGTAGATTTTTTAACATTATATACTGTTTCAATTACCGAAAACTTTCCAAATCTTAAAAGACCGAATTTCTTATGAAATCAATAAATAAAAATTATTATCTCGTTAGAAGCAATTTTAATGTTTTACACACGTTGTCACGAGGTTTATTTCTTATTTTTATTTAATATTTCCTTTAATTGCCGAGGACGTCTATGTAGTTCGCATATATTTTAATCGAAGTTATTGTTACGATTATGGATCATTAACGCGCGACAGATAAGAAAGTCCAACCAGAACAGCAGCCAGCAAGTATCGAAGCGCACGCGACGGATCCTGGTCGCCAACTGAATCCAGGACCAGTTCGTAGGGGTTCAAGCGACAGCTCACCTCTCTAGCCTGACCAATCGTCAGCAAGCTATCTATCTTCCCTTCTTGTAGCGTCCTTGTGTTTACGTAATATCGAGCTTACCACCGACACCATAATTGTTTCCTCGAATATTTCCTCGATGAATAATAAACCAACCACAAACTACCCTCACTTTTCTGCACCGGAGAGCGCACGGACGTAAAATTAAAATATTTTCTCCAGGCGCAAAACACGTAGGCAACTAGGTCCGGGTTAGAGCTGAGCAACACGAGAAAATCTAAACAATGCGACTGTAGGTAAAAAAGTTCTTCTACTTTCCGTAGTGAGAATATTTCTGTTAGGAAAAGTGTTTTTTATGAAAAATAACAATCTTTCGCAGAAGAGTCAAGATATAAATACATAATACAGAAATGATTTCATTTCTTTAATAATTTTATTGAATTGGAAATAATATATAAATATAGGATGTTCTTAAATTATTAACAATGTTGTTGCAATCATCAAATGTTTTTGCATTTTAAATTCTTGTGCCTTTTACTGTATTGAATCTCATCTACATATTTTTATCATAAATTCACCCATTTTCAGAGTCCGAAATGCAGAGCTGAGTACAGTTCGAGTTGGCATAAATAAGGCAGTATTTCAAAATTCACTTATTTTCTTCGATCTACATTCAAGAATATTTTGAAATATCTCTTCCTTGCATATACGAATTGGAATTTTTAATTCCAATCATATTTTTTATTATTATATTATAATATAATTTTAACTGCTCCAAAAAATGAAGGCAAATATGAATGTCAATTACTCATAAATTATGATTCATGAATGTTTGTAAATATGAATATGAAAACGTCCGAAAATGCACTAGATATGTATAATACGAAAATATTTACAGATGCATATAATTGTAAATACAATAACTGATAAACGCATTTCATATGTATATAAAAGCAAATACACAATTCAAATAGTATTTCTATCAACTGTAAACTATGAATCGAAATTACTATGTTACCCACAAACAGCGCAGCTCTGGGATTCATTTTTAGACGATGGTTGCATTCATCAAAGCGTTTTCATTTATTGAAAAATCCAGCTTTCCAACGTTATTAACTTCTGCATAAATCTGCGAAGGTTTATAAAAATCGAAAAAAAGAGATCGGTGTTATTCATTCTACTGGTTCCGTTCAAAGCAAAAATCAATTTCATCATCGTATTTTATTAATATATTTTAAGAAACATTTTACAAAGTGCTTGACTTGCAATTAATCCAACGAGAAAGATGCAGCTAATGATAAATAACTTTTATGTTGCTAATGATGAAGGTTTTAACTCTTTCACCGTTGTACAATCGGTTCTTATTAAGAAATAAAGTTCTTTTGCAATCCCAATAAATTGCTTTGATGTCGTATAGCCTCGATTGCGTAGAACTTTGATATCCGTACCAATAAATCTCTTTGTAATATCATCCATCTACAGAAATGATATTATTTACAATAATAATTCGTTATTTTTATTACGTTGCAGGAAATAAAAGATTTATAATTTGTATTACATTGGAAGTAATATTAGATTCGTCATTTTTATTAAATTGCGAGCAATACTAGATTCGTTATTTTTATTGCGTTGCAAGAAATACAAGATTCGTTATTTTTATTACGTTGCGAGTAATATTAAATTCGTCATTTTTATTACATTGCAAGCAATTCGTTATTTCTATTACGTTGCAAGAAATACAACATTCGCAATTTTCATCATATGGCAATCAAGATTACATTTCTTCAAATTCTAATACTCGCAATTAAGGTTGAGGAACCTATAAATCCGACATGATTTCTGAGAAATAATGCAAATAACGTAAATGGAAAATCGATATGTCAATAACCAATTACCGATATCAGTTAATCGGTGCAGCTCGTTTCGTATCATTGAATAACTGGAATCTGAAAATGTTCACTAGAATCGGGAAAATATAATAAAACAAGTTACAAGCAAGTGATACTTTTTTCTCTCGTACGATTTTCCAGAAAGCCACGGGTAACGAACCAAATTACGATTCTTAAGAAATCCTCTTTAGTTTTGGCCTTTTCATGTTTCTATATTACGACAGTTTTCCTGTGACGTATCAGAATAAAAACTGAACGAAGTTCCCGGATTATTTTGA
The DNA here is from genome assembly GCA_028455555.1 of Augochlorella aurata. Lineage (NCBI taxonomy): Eukaryota > Metazoa > Arthropoda > Insecta > Hymenoptera > Halictidae > Augochlorella > Augochlorella aurata. The sequence continues at coordinate 444,764 of CM052166.1, read as the reverse complement.
TCGCATTCGGTTTGCAGTTGATTGTCCATGACTGTTCGGATTCAATGACCACGCATCGGGTCATTAAGAAATTGGCGTACACTTAACTTGATAAAGTAGTTTCAATTGGAAGCCTTGTAAAAGTAACCGAAAGAAGTATTCATGCTCCGCTGGCTTTCTCTTTGACTTGACTATACCAACTTTCTTTGGTGAATGAAACAGTTAAAATGTATTCAGGATAAATTTTCTAGTAATGAAACAACTTTTATAATGATGCAGGTCTTGTGAAAATAAATTTGAATTGAATGCTACATTAAAAGACGAATCGACAACTAATGTCGACGTATACGAGACAAAAGAATACTTTAAAAGTATTTATTCTCGTATCTCGATTATATTAATACTATTAGGTTGTGTAATACACCCGATCGTATAGATTATTACCATGAACACTGATATGTTCTTAAATATATTCTTTTAAACATAATGATAATGATAAATATTTTATTCCAATAACAATGATAAATATATTCTATTGTTCTCCTTAAAAATCCTGTAAATAAAATGTGTCTGGAACATATCTGCACATATCTCGTTACGGTAACTTCCATGTAGTATGTAATTTTATAATTGAATAACAATATAGTAAATCAAGAATATAGAAAGGAATAAAAATTTGTTCACGAAAGTAGGAAACAAGAACTCTAACCTTCTAGAAGAAGAAAAAAAGGTAATAATCAATATGCAATTGAGATTACATTTACATATGCACATTTAAAATTTAAATAAACAACTTTATTACTTAAAGAAAGAAAACATAAATATAACAGGATTTATCTTTAAAGCAGTATATCTTGAAGAAACTATTGAAAATGTCGTGCAACATTTTACCGTCACTTAGCTTTGAACATGTAACACGTTCGTTACACTTAATTATTAAATCTAAATCAAGTCAAGATAACTTGTAGACGTATAACGCAGATGGTAGCGATTTTGGTCAGCACAGTACGCGCGTGTTCCATAAACGGCGTAAATCTAAGAAGGTAGAATTTTTCTTCGCCGGACGCTCAAGTAATTTCATCATGTTTGTATTCGCTGTAACAGCATTAATTCCTCTTCCGTTAAGGATGAATGAAGATTTCTCGGCTCTCCGTGAGAAAATGAAATGGTCCTTCTCCGTACACACGCCTCGTAACGCGATCATAAATACCTGTTCACTCCTTCCGCGTAATTAGGCGAATAAAGGAAGCTGTCAGTTTTCATTTATCGAGTAAATATTCTTGACTATCGGGTATTATGAAGCACTTCGTCTTCTAATATACCGCATCCTGAGTTTCAGCGATATTAAACCAGCGATAATTTATATTTATAATTTCGGTTACATTCTTTGTATTGTTCGGATATCTATAATATACCTTTAGAGGATTTTTTAATTTAAAATGTTCTAGAGTAGCACACGATTGAATTTACAAAGGTTCGGGAGCCAACACGTAAAGAACGTATAAGTACAAATTTCACTTTTCATAGCGAAAGTAAACCGAATTCTTTTTGTTACATTATAAGAGTGTAGATAACACGTACACAGGGTTTCTCTGAAAAATATGTACAAGCGACTATCAGATGATTCTTCATAAAAAAACATGGAAAAACTTTTTTGATGAGACGTAGTTTTGGAGAAAATCGAGTCCTATAGCTGTAATTCGCATTTTAACAATAATTAATATAATTTCCAAAGATGCCTTAATTATATCTTCTTGTATAATAATTAAATCTTCCATACTTTATATCACTAATGCATGTTTCGTTTAACGCGTTCAACAAGACAACAACGTAGAACGTTGAAGTACCAATATATCGCGTATCCTGCGCATTCGATAAATGGCTTTTTTCAACATCGCGTTATGGCCGAATGAGTAAAATTTTTTATCGAAACTTGAAACAGGTGTTACATCGACGCGACGCGACGCGACACGACGCGGTGAATTTACGAGCACTGATTCTTTCCATAGAAGATAAAACTGTTGAAAAATAAGCACGTAGCATTACAAATTTTTCACCTCACCACACAGTTTTATAACTAATGAAATATCTTTTCTTATTGTGCAGTTTTTGGAGATCTTTAACAATCTTACAAGCGTCACAATTTCTGTAGAATTGCGTATATGAGAAACATATTACATTATTACAAAAGTACTGATACTTTATCAGTACTTTTAATTACAACTTTACCATCACGTAATACCATAACTGGTATGAAACATACTTTTATGACAGAACTGCGTATATGGTCATAGTGATCCAGGCAATTAAAAAGTGACTCAGGTCGTTCCAGATTGGAGCAAGTTCTGTATTGTAACCATAACGTGATCAATGACTGTTGAGCATATCAAAATCGTAGTATCTTGCATTATGGAAGTGCATGATACACATCAAACTTTTTATTTAACATATTGAAAAGTTCGATTGAAATGAAGATTGATTAAAACCTTCATGAGAATGTTTGGGTTTCATTATTTGGCATCATTATACATACCGCAAATGCAAATATTTCAGGCCTGAACTCGAGGGAAAGTTCAGGTTGTTGGAGTACCTGACACTGGATATGGGTATATGTTGGGAGAAACTTGTATTTTCGTAGATTAACTGTGGAAAGGGGATCGAGCATAATGTCCTAGAGTAGTGAAGCCGGTTACTGCGGGGTGACAAATTGCTGTAATTATAAATTCATCGAATGAGACACATTTAATTTTTGTTATTATTTCATTTTGTTTACTTCTTAATAAAATTGTTTTATTTAGTAAGCAAAAGTATTAATAAGCAAAACTAAACAAAATAAACATAATAAAAAAAGAAAAAATTTAATATGTCTTATTCGATAAATATAAAATTAATTCTTTGGAATTTAATATTTTAGCATTTTTATTTTATGTTAAAGAAATAAAGTAAATTAAATAAAGTAATGAAATGTTAATTATTGTTTTTCATTTAATTATAATAAAAATTGTACTTTGCATTAGTGATATGATTACTTCTCTACAGTTAATTTGTAAAACCCTTATTTATATAAATTTTAAGGTTAATGGACGTACTCTGATTGACTTCTAAGTCGTTCACGTGTAGCTTTTAAAAGAAAATTGTCAATTCCTGCTCTTCGATACTGTTTCCATAAATTCACGCATTCCGAATATGTAACGGTTGTTACTTTTTATTTACGCGGCAATATATCACGCGAAGGTAATTGTACAAACAGATCGTTTGCATAGAACTTCTATTTTTTGTTCAATCGAAACAGCTGATAAATGTAACAAGTAAATTATGTGTTTTATTCATTTTCATCGCGTACAAATTTACAAAGGACAATCAAATGCAAATTTTAACGCAGGAACTGTTTCAGCACAAATTTCTACTGAATATTTATTTCGTCGACGATGTGAAAATTAATTACTCATCAATTGAAATATTTGTACGAGTTCCATTTGACAATCACTGCGAACCAATTTTCGTGTGTTGTGGAAGAAAATGTTATTGAGTAAAAGGGAAGTATCGATTGGCCTCCTTGTCATGATTTTTAAATATTAATTCCTATAACAATGCTCGCAGTGGCATTATTTCATAAGCTGTACCGGAATGTACAGTACAATTACAAAAAGTATGTTCAACACAGACTATACACATATGTGATTCATTAATCACAAACGTGCGATTAATATCAATAACGTATTGTTACTTTTTCGAAACAGTTCCTACAAAGTTTTTAGTTTCTTATTTTCTAATTTGTATCAATTTATATCTACTTGTATCAATTTGTATCAATTTGTATCAATTCGTATCAATTCGTATCAATTTGCATTAACTTGTCACTGAAGATTTCTCTTTGGAAGCAATGCATAGGACATTACCAAATGACGCGATTGGGATCTTACGCATTATGCTCGTGGTAACTTGATTACTCAGAAGGAAACATTATAGTTGAAAGGTATCAAAGATAAGCCAGTTGAGATAGACTTTAGGGAAGCTGTGGTAATTCGTTAAGTATGTTCAAGACTAAGTCCGTCGTCTCTTGCGATGTTGCAGTATTGATTACTATTTCCAATCATCAAATAACTGATCTAACCACCGAGGATCACGTTGCCTAGAAACCTCTTACATAGGGAAATACTACTATCCTCTTCTGAATTTCAATAAATTCTGAACTAATACTTCTTGTTGTGCTTTATCACCGGCATGCTATTTATAATATATTCTCATTGTAAATATAATTTCGAATAAATTGTAAAATATTTCGAATAAATTGTGAAATATTTTGAATAAATTTAGTTACAACAATATTGAAACTTCAGCATCATTTTTCAAGAAAATGTGCTATTTGGAACCCATCGTATTCCTCCTAAAAAGGGGTCCTCTTCACTTTGATTTTTCAAGGTCAAAGACAATTTTGGTTCTAGGGCAATCTTTACCGTCAATATTTATACACCCTGTACGTACAGTTAGTGATTTACGTTGCGGTTAGTGAATTATTACAACATAATATATAGTTCTTATCGAAAGCACTCCATCGCGTGCTTCATTGTGCTGCTTTCAATAAATCAAATATTGCTCGCTTTCAATTTTGGCTGGTAACTCGATTTATTTCCACGAAGCATGAGTAGTAGCAACACATAATTATTAGCGTTATTGACGCCATATATTTGGATCGCACGCAAATTCACGAAGCGTAGAAATTTGTAGTTTTAGTTATCGCATGAATTTCTAACTTCTTATTTTGAACGTAATAAAATTCTCAATAAGCAGCTGTGCGTAAGTCTAAAAGTAGGTACAGCTTCCGAAGTATTCTACTTAAAACTTCCTTTATAAATAAGCGACGTAAGCGCAGCAACTCGCGTTCGTAATGAAAAGAACTTTAAAACATAATTTCAATTATTTATTAACCATAGGCCATACCGATGCTGATGAATTTCAATGAAATTTTAACGACGGGAATCTACAAAACCAATTGTTTAACTTTTCAATATCAACAGAGAGAAGGAGGGTTGTACAAAACTACCTTTGATATTTTCCTCGCGACTTCGACTGGTTACAATAATTTCCCAGTTTCACTTTTAACTTATCCAAAAGAAATTCTAGGCGTTTGATCTAATGCTAAAATAGTTGTTTAGTCTTAAAGGGCATACGATTAATATACGGATTCCAGTATAAAAGGAAAATTTCCTCGGTTGCAGGAAACAGAAACTCCGTGCAGATTGATTGTATGTTTTAAGAATTTTAATAAGTGTTTTAATATGACCAATTTCTTAAACTCTTCTGATAATTCTAATTGTTCTCATTTCACCTACGCTTAGCCTTGGGCATAAATTCACAGTTTATTCAGAGTCGGTGTCTACCTATTCTAATTTCCTGCATTATTGCGTTATTCCAAATGAAGAAGCTCGTAATACTTCTAACAACAATTGCACACAGCGTTCACACGATCATGTTTTAAGTCGAATGATTTCGCAGCCGTAAAAACCTTCTTTATTACTTAGAACTAGGACCACCCACGCGATGCGTTTCTATCTCTGGCTACAATTTTGTCCGCTCAAGGACTAACAAGAACTTAAGACATAATATAATTAGGCAAAATACGTAGCTCTGCATTTTCGTAAAATATCGCTGAACTTTCCGACCCATGCAATTAATGATCACACTCTGGCGACTTTAACTTTAGGAAACTGAACCTCAACATTTCAAAGTAATAGACATTACGTACTAGTCCATAATTTATATGAATGCAATATCAATTTATTAGAAACAAAAACATAAAATTCTTAATGTCCAATGTGGTTCTAGACAAAATATTATTTTGGTGAACTAGTCGTACACCTAAACAGTTAGTAAGAAATATAAAACACGTTAATTGTTATTCCAAGAATTATATTTAAATTTCGTTAGATTCACAAAAATTGCGTCGATTTGCCACAATTAAAAATCTTTTCTCCATTTTAACACAAAGACCGGTTTCAACCATGGTCAATTGTATGAATAAAAAGTGAAGTAAATAAGCAAAGTGAATAATGCAAATATTTAATATTAAATAGGTTCTCTTCTAGACGTACACACAAAATATTGGATCTGCTTTTTTACTTGTAAAATCAAACAACCAGAGAGAAAGATGTCTTTTATGAGCACCATGCAGAAATCTTTGAAACAATAGGTGACAGATACGTCAATACGGACGAAGTGATTCGTGAATATCGCAGAGTCAAACGTGGAGAGGTAAAATATTTTCAAGACTTTTAGAAGGAAAAATGTTCAACCTTAATAAAACCGTAAGATACCAACAAAATTTTCGGTGATTCTGTTCTAGATTTTAAACAGTTTTACAGTCACAATTTTTAGAATTCTCTTGTGTAGAAAAAAAAAATATTTAGAATTTTAGAATTTTTATACAACAAATTCTTTCCTGCAGAACAAAGCAATTTTTAGAATTCTGTTCTACAGAATTTTTCTATTCCTCTGCGTTGAGAAATATTAATTGAAAATTTTAATATTATGTATTAATACTCTGATTTCCGCGTCACGAAATTATTTGTTCAGCTTCGAAAATCAATTTGTACGCTAATCAATTTTATCTTGCTAACTTAAGCTTTCAATATAAGTTTGATTGAGTAATATACTTGAACTTTATGAAGTTTTTGAGGTTGTTGACATGGCAGTAAAAATGTTAAAAATAAAGCTATACAATAATGAAAGTGAAAGCTATGTTATATGTAAACTGAATGAAGGCCGCTAAGAACCCTCCAAAGTAAAGAGGTGATTTGTCATTCAAGGATCGTGTTGGGAGCAATGGTTATTAATCTCAAAGGATGAAGTTGACGATCAATGGACCAAGGATCACACGTTTCCCTGTTTAAGCTAGCGTATGTCGAAGAGTTCAACGGGAAGACGTATTATCGATTTCGCAACACTCGTTCGGTTTTATGGAATCAGACAACCACGAGACACATGCCAATTTCTTAAAATCCAATAGGTTGGATTGCGTAACGCTCCTGTCGTGAAAGGAATCGTCCAATCTAAATTCGATACGTTTCAATACTGTCCCACAAAACGACGATATTTACATTATACTGGCAACGAGGTACCGGAGATAAGGTAGAAAGAATTATTGAAGCAAAATTTTGCATAGTTTAATCACATTTGCAAAAAGTAATTATTCGTTTCCATTTAATAGCGACGTATGATTTTTTACACAAATCGATTTCGCTAAAATACTATTTTTATCGAAAAGCACGTGACTATTTATAGCTATAAATTCCAAACAGTAAATGTTCACACAAAGTGAACCTGCTGCAATAATCTTGATCTTATTATCTCTTATTATATTCATATAATATTATTAATGCTTCATTTGTTTATTCTTATTTCATTCATCCTTTCATTATTTTTATTGTTCAGATACTAATATCATTCAGAACACTTTCTAATTAAGATCCTGTGAATGTTTTAAATAATGATTTATTTTGGTTCCCGGTTTTAAGACTTTGAGACGACTGTCCATTGCAAATGTGAGGTGGTGAAATTGACCTCTGAAAGTGGCTCCAAGAGGTGGCGGGTTGAGTCTGCGACGCATCTGGAAGTTTATGACACGTCAATCACTATTGAGCCACGATCCAGCGCTAGCACCCTAGAAGCGAACGCTTTCGCGAATGATGTTCCGCGATAAATTCTGTTCTCGTGGCCTGGCATCGATACTAATTAACGCGTTAAGTACTAAATATCTACCTCAAACATTCCCGCACAGTAACTTAATTAATACAACCGAAACTAGAAAGGTAAAATTTCTTATATTGGATGCTACCTTAGTCTTTTTGCATTTCAGAAATCCTAATAAACTTCAACTGATGCGGGTGTATCGCAATAAATATATAACAATATCAAAAATTCCCATAAAGTCAAAATAATTTAATCAATACAACTTAAACTACAAAGTTAAATCTCAACGTGGTGGATGTTACATTATTAACTTTTTCGCATTACGAAAATCCTAATAAATTTCAATTTATTCAGATATTTCGTAATAAAAATATCAACCTCAAAAATTCTCAGAGGATAAAAATAACTTGTTCAATGAAATTGAAATTAGAAAGTTCAAATTTATTATATCGGATGATTCCAAATGTCTTAGTAAACTTTAATCTATTGAAACAAATTACAATAATAATGTCAACATCAGAGATTCCCAAAGCATGAAATTAATTTAATTAACGTAACCGAATGTAGAAAATTGAAATATGTCATGGTGCAAACTACGTTAATTCTTTCGCATTTAACAGATCCTAATAAACTAAAATTTAATCGAACGCGCTACACAAGGAATAAAGTACTACATACACCTCGTCAAACATTAGTGTCACCCACACGTGACTAACGTGCCAGCTGATAGTTCCGCATAGCATGTACGAACCTTTTGTAAAATGGCGTCAATCGTCTTGACACAAGAGCTCGCTAAATGCAATTCCGAAAACCGATGGATTCACGTCGTAACAAAGGCGACGCGTTCACACTGTTGCAGGCTCGACAAGCTGCAACATTTTCCATGAAATGAAGCCTCGAAACTATTCTACGGCCTCCGTGTTTTCGACTCGCAAAACAAGGAACGGTCATTCCGTCATTTAGAAACAGAAACAGAATATCGATTCCGACTAGGTGCGTTTCATCTTTTTATTATTAGTATGCCATAGTGGCATTTCCCGCTTGATAAAATCGTGCGAAAACGTGAAGCCTCGACTCGGATGTTCAAGTCATAAAGAACTTCGTTTGAGGGATGAGCGATCTTCGACGTCGAAGGAAACTATTACGAACGAACCTTCGATTTCTCAGAGTTTTTATGATTGCACGTTCAAATCATTGGTGAAGGCGAACGTCATTAAAGATTGCGATTCAAGATAACGTACCATTCCATCGAAGGTAATAAATCCCTGCTCGTATTGTTTTAATGTTTGCCAATAAAGAGGATATTGACGTTTCGAACGGAAACGTAATACATATTATTGCAATATTTAATAATTAGTGGTTTATGTGTTACTGACGTAAATATCATTTCTTACTTCACATAGAATTGTACAGTTGTACTATTGTGTCTTTTATCTATCATTTTTAATACAGTGAAATTTACTTACCGAAATTTTACTTTTCGAAAAACCGCTATGAAACTGTAAAATTGCCTTATTTAAATAAATACAAGTTGTAACTATCAAACGAAGCTATTTCCTCTTGATCGAACAGAAAAACAAAATTTATCGCAAATAATATTGCTGTGTTGCTGGTATACAAATTTTTCAAAAATTCTCACAAACAAATTTGGAAGGCAGTCACTTTAGATGCATATTTTTCCTTTCTTCCTTGATGCATTGTACCCACACTGGTCTGCATCGTCGACAGGATTTAGTATGTAATACGTAGAGATTTACTATATCATATATCAACAGCCGTTTATCGGCAAGCTTTACCAGATATCCGTTCACAAATATTTATAAAAAGATTTTACGCGTAAGATCAGCCGTGATTTTCGCGAGACTGCTGCATCTCCGATATTGTGTCTGCCTAATATCCGCTATTTCTACTTGTTCTGTAGTAACAGCATAAAAACTTTATTATACGTACGTTTTTAGAAAGTCACGAAAGCTCATCTCTACTATCTTTTTATATTGCATTTTCTTATCTATCGTATGTCTCATAGGATTATTATATTTGTCTTATACTCCTTTTTATTATAATGTATCACTTAAACGAGGTTTAAGTGATACATTGTGCATTTACGCAAGTAATTATCGAACATAACAGTATAAGTATTACACAATTGTACTGGTCTTACAGTTTCACAAGTTTCGATCATCGCGACTAAATGGCTTTATATGGTAAAGCTGTTGAAGCGTAAAACCCAGACAGGATTGTTTTACACAAACGAGAGCTGCACTCTGCGAACTCTGCGCATCAACGTCTATCAAATTCTCGTGCAATAAAAGTGGCAGCGATGAGTGCCAGTGATCGAGGTTATGAAGAGTTCAAACGGCAGGAATCGGTGAGCCACGTAATCGCTTTGCAGTTATCCAATTTTTATGCGAATCGCATTGATCAAAGCAAATTTAAATAGTCTCTCTTATTATAAGAATGATTAAGGGATTATAGAATTAGTTATAAAATTGTAATACAATAATGTTATTATTTGTTCTGCATTCACATGTTTTGTATATAAACATACGATATAGGAAATCATAACAGAACCAACTCGAGTCGGTGAGATAAACAGATCGATGCGACTAGTAGATCATCAGGAAGTAACTAAGGATTCAAAAGCGATCACTTCACGATTGCCAGCCAGTAAGTGAATTTTTTATTCGAGGGTAAAAATTAAAATGTTATATTCCCCTGAGAATCTGGATTTATATGCAAAATACAGATTGTTTACATAAATTGCAAGATACAGAAACCGAACAACTTTCCTTCTTTAATTTTTTTAATCATTTGAAATATATTTGAAGACAGCATAGTAATGAAAATATATCCTCTATTAATTTAAGAATATTAATCCTTTCAAGTGGACAGAAGTCATTGAATATCAAAATGTATTTGAAGAAGTCACTTGAAAATGATAAATCAATTTACTGAAATTATTTAATCATTCTACTGTTTCAGTTATCAACAGCGAAAATACTTTTTAGTGTTTCGTAGGAAAGGAACACGGTCAGCCATCTTGTCGACTAAAGACGAACTATATTGTATCAATCAGAATGTAATGTCGGCTTTTAACCGTGCTACGATAAGCAGTTTCGAATGGCTTACACATCTTTTTACAATAATAGCATTTAATAAATATAATCATTCAATATATTTATGCATCTATTTGAAACTGAAATATCTGACTCTATTAATATGTTTTAATATTTCCAGTGACTGCTTAGTATGTACTATATTTTCGATTCATGTTACTATTTTATTCATTCCACAAATTAATATAAAATTTAATAAGATCAAATAAAAATATAAGCGACGTTAAAGTCTATAATACATTGTTGCGACTAATTAATGCATTATTATTTTTTAACTAAAACCATGAATACTTGTATCAACTTTATTCAGTAACAGATTACGACTGACTTTGTTGACTACATTCTACCGTTTTGTTAATTCATTAAAAAAATGGTTTCCTTTATGTTATTAATAACTTTTTGTCCTGAATGCATTTGAGGCTGTTAAGGAACGGATTCCAATGTAGAACTAAAGATAGAATTCTGTGTAAATCGTTACACTTGCAGCTTTGCAGTGCTAGCATACCATGTCCAAGTAATCGAATTTCAGTGAAGGGAATATTTGGACAATCTGTCACTTGAGTAATGCACATTAGATTTCAGCGGAATCGAATGCATTCCTTCATGAAATAATTCGAACTGTTAGGATTATTCTAGTTACGAAAGATTATATACGAAAGTAAACTGGGGTAAACGTGAAATAATCAAACTAGAATAAATAAATGACTAAAATAAGTTAACAAAATACAATCTCGCTCAATTTCAATTTGCCAAAATAAAATCCACGTAATCTGATAAACCTAAATCAAATGAAAGTAAATAATTATAGAAGAAAGACATATGCAGTTGAGGTTGCAATAGGTACCTAAGTGCATTGAAATTGAAGCATTCGAATAAAATGAATTTCCCTTACTAATCTAATCAAATACTCATATATTAATGTTTGAAGAGATTCCAATTTTGTTAGCTAGGGTTGACTTTTATTTTCTTTAAAGAATACCAGAAATAACAGACAATATATTTACCATTTCATAATTACTGTATGAATAGTGTATGAATAGTGCAGCTGCAAGACTTTGTATGATATTTACAGGGAAGTTCGGTAATCTGTCAATTATTTCGCAAAAAATTGCCAAGCAGATGCTGCGAGAACTCTTTATCAACGTCGTTACAGAAAGAAACATCGCCCCGGAATCATATAAACTAGTTTTTACGATTCCGTGTAAAAACTCGTGAAAAGTTAGCGTAAAAAATCGTAAAAGTTTATACGATATGACACGACAGTAACAGGCTGCTAGGTTTTTAATATTTTCATTTGTTTTTGCAATTTTCCAGCAGATTTTATCCGCGTAAATCACATTGTTGAATTGACGATCAAATCTGTACACTGCGCCTAGAAATAATAATTTTACGTTTGCAATGAAGGATTTCTATAAGCTTCGTTAAATTGGTTAATTATACGTAGACCTGTCGATTAAAGCTGCCAGGTATTTGCGCGTTATTGTGAAGTGAAACCGGAATTATTAAACAACGTTTTATGCTTATTAACTTTACGATTGACCAAAACTCAGTTGAATGTGATTATAAAATACCTGATTATGTAATTCTTTTCAAAATATGGAACATGCGGAAATTGTCCAAATATTTTTCCAATGTCCCAATATTGTCATCAATTTTATAAAAAGGAATGTATTTTTAATAGATATGGACAAAGGAACAGTCGAGGTGAAGGAACCAGTTGAATTACCGATATTAGCACACAGAATATCAAGAACTGAAACTGTCCGGCAGGATGTTAGGAAGTTGAAGACTGTTACGTTAAACAGAATGGGGAAAATGTTCAAACATCGCTCGCAGACGCCAGTTTCGGAGAAATCTTCTTTAGACGATCCTATGGTAAGCGATCTATTGTTTAAAAAGCAGTAGAGGCAATAGAACTCATCAATAGATTACAGATTTTTTAAATCTATGACAAAAACGAGTTGATGCAATTTGAAACGCTAGAGAGATTTTAAGAATGTCGATATACAATTTTCAAGTTACCAATTGATGTAGACAATTCTCTTTTTGCATAAGAATCCTCAGTCTATTCATCATTCAGAACTCGTAATTTTATTACTACATTTATTAAACAAGAGTTAACTTGGTACCTGCTGCAATCTGATGCAGATAGTATAAAACGTGCATCGCTGGTTGACTTATGCGATCTAGAACAGTCATAAACCGAGGTTACAGAAATTTGCATTTATTATTAAACAGTAATAGCCAGGAAGTTCAAAACAATAAGCACAAATTTTCTATGGGAACGTTCTCCGTTTAACCGGATTATCTACTCCTGAGAGCACGTGTCTGTCATCGCTAAGATAGTAACATCAATGGGAACACGAACGTCCGTAGCGTTCGAGTAAAGCACACGTAAGAAGACGAAAATCAATTTTCAAACTATCAGTACCTGAAAAGATATTTGTAACACGAACTTTGCGTTATATCGCTGCATTTGTGAGATCCTGTAGAATCTTCTTATGAAAGAACGAATCATGGAGTTCTTATGGTTGACGCACAAAATATTCTTAATATTGCAAAGTTTTCTTGTTTTCCAGGATTATATTTCTCAAAATTATATTCTTCAACATTATATTTCTTAAGATTATATTCCTTAAAATTATGCTTCCTAAAATTATATTTCTTAAAATTATGTTACTTAAAATTATATTTTCCAAAATTATATTTCCCAGAATTATGTTTATTAAAATTGTGTTTCCAGAAATTATATACTCATAAAAAGTGAAATTCGTTGGACAGTGTTATTAGATTGTGTTTGTCTCGAATTGCATTGTAGGACGATGTTTTACCATTTTCAGAAAACTTACGGTGTTAACGGAAACCGTAAATACTCGAGGCTACATTGTCACACTTGTAATCTGTTCATAAATGTTGACAGAGTAAATCTAATATTGTTGCAATGTTTAACAAGGTTTGCAGTGGATCACCAGCTTGATTAAGATGAACGAGATACCTTCCTCATTATTGACACACGACCATCTCGGAACGAAATGGCACAATTTACGTCACCTATGCAATTCCATCAATTTGTTAACTCTTGTGCAAAAGTATAGTGTTTCGAATAATTATTGGATTTAAATTGACCAAATGTCACATACTCGTGAGAAATGAGTCCAAATAATAAATTCAGTTAATTTCGTTGTTATAATTTGTTATCTTCGTCACACGTTGTAGATCATTTGAATCATCTTCCACAATATAATTATGGCCGCACGCCATTAAGGAATCATTTTCATTCTTCTTCGCCATCATTCAATTTCTGGATGTAATTCCAATCCACTATCGTTTAAAGCATTTCTTGTTAAATTATTCGGAATAATTCAACTATCGAGGCTTTTCGTTCACTTAATTGCCCTGAATATTGTCAATAACAATTAGACTGCAGATCCTTGTGCAAAATAAAATTGTTTTACATCAATAGCAAGTAACAGATATTAAATAGTAATTCTTTGTTCCCTTTAACGATTTTAGTAACTTGAAACTAATACCGCAGTCTAATAATAATAAAACAGTGCTCAGCAGAAATAACGAGACACTTTTGTTAGAGCGGCGCGATGTCGAATGCGAACTACGGCGAAGATCCGTCGAAGACTGAGAAAAGTAATTCTCTGGGCAGAATGTTGAAACTCGTGGATAAAGATGGCTCACCGAAAAAACTATTCCATCCGCGTGCTGGATCCCTGAGCCGTATTTTGCGCCGGAATTCCCATAATGAGAATAACAACCAGAAAAAGGATGCAGATGACAACACACCTGGCATTTTCTCAAGGATGTTGAATCAGTTAAGAGGAAAGTAACATAATATGTGTCATTCTGAATTCGTTGTTACCGAGTGAATTTAGGATCTCGATGCAGATAATTTAATATGAGACAATAATTAACCACGTTTAGGTCGCCCGCACAGTGGGTCCTCGGTGAAAGGAACTAACCCAACCGGACGTAAAATGAGCTCGTTACCTCCCAAAATCCCGACGAACGCAAAACCACCTAATTTCTCATCAAAAACTGCCGTCCCAACGCCAATGAAGCAAACTCCGGAATCGCTTCGAAAATCAATTAATTTGGAATATTCTGTTTAAGGTGTAACAAACTATTACTTCTCAACGTGAAATAACTCGTGTTCTGCAACTTTCGCGTGCAAATCATATTCGCAATTTTATGTTATTAAAGAAATATATGGTTTCCTTTGCAGACATGGGACACATAGACAAATCAACACGATATTCGGACACAATTTGTATGATGTATATAAATTTGAGAAATAATCAATAAATATTTATTAATTTTATTGTTATAGAATTTGTAACGGTTCATTTGCAATACATTCTTACAGAATAATTTGTTGGGTAAGAATCATTTCTCTCTAGAGCAGGGCTCGGAACGATTTGGAACATTATGTTGCACGGAACTCCTATTATTACCGCCACAGCGTCTCGTCTATAAAACTGTTATAACCTCTTCACAAAAATGGACAAATCGAGATTGTCGACAACTATAAAAACGAGGCGCAAGGCTAGAATAGTCGTATCTCCTATTCCCAAATTGTCCATTTTTGTTTAGAAGTTGAGAGACAATTGGGGAGAATTTGCTGTGTCGAGAATCGGCTCTTAAAATAATCGGTGAAATAATCGATTCCGTATGATGTCTTCTTCAGGACGTGGGGGGAGGGGGTGATGTTAGGATATATTACAAATGAGTGGCAGTACCATTTTGGAAGTACCATTTCGTAATAACAGTACTTCAATTCCGAACTATAATGGCGACGCGACGCAGAGCTGCAAATTATTTTACAAGGTGGAACTCTCAGATGCCTGACCGTTTTACAATTTTCTTTTAGGAAAGTAGGAACGGGAGAATTACCTATCACAAATGGGGTCAGATGATGCTAATAGATTTCGATTAGCAATCCATTGGAATCGTCCAATCCCATTCGTGAGATCTTCTCTTCGCCATTTGAACCAGGTTCCGAGCACAATCTCTGACACTATTAGACCCACTGGTCTTGAACGGAAATTTCAAGGCGTTGGCATAATTTATTGAGTGTGATACAGCTATACGAGTATCATAAGTATTTATTTAACTTTTATTTTACGTAATTAACTGGTTCATGTTATTTTGCTTTTATTAACCATACAATCACTTGAATACGGTGGAGAATAAATTAAAAAAAGAAAAATTTCGTCTAGGATGACGTTTCCTGACGCGAAGGAAAGAATCTTTGTGGGATTTACGATAATGCCATTGTTGCGCACTGAGTTTTCAACGACGCGATATTTCAGATCATCGATAACATTCTCCGCAGGCGAGGAGTTTTTGATAGAGTAGATTTTGTATCGAGCATATCTGCGAAGTGGAGTTTAACTAAAGATTACATTCTCCCATAAATATATTTGTATTTCAAGCTAGATATATACAGTGCAGAACATCGAAATGTAAGATATTGAAGCGACTAAACAGTTTGTGTGCATTGCTGGTATGAGTATGATGTATGAATGGTCTTTTAATTCTAGTAGAACAATGATTCAAATATATAAAATAATTTCTTCGGAGAAAGTTCCGTTGATAGAGTAACATCACACGATGCGGACAGACTCACGTGTCAAATTGATGGAACGACTTATATTATTCGCTGAGTACTGTTAGAACGATACACTTTTTTTCCTTTTTAAGAACCTCCTTTTCAACGGTAGCAAAGCAAGCTTGTTCAATGGGTCTTCGATGGGTTCCACTTCTGCTAACGACCTTTGTCTGTCTTGTTTTGACTTTATTGTATATGGTACACAAGTTTCTATGTCTATATTTGGAACCTTGATAAATTTGATGGTTTTCGGAACTTGTTTCTCTGGCATAAACTCTCCGTTCTGTCCTTTGCTCGCAGAGACGTCTTCGCAGTTCTCGCTATTGTCAAATTTGTTTGCGTGTCGTTGAAAAGCAATATCCGCAGCTTCCAGGGTGGTTTTAGCTTTCTCAATTTCAGCGTTTAAATCGATGACATCGAATATGCGATCCTGAAAGAAGATGTTTTTTGGTAATGCGAATAGAAAATTCTGAGATTCGGTTTCTTTGCGGAGTTTGACAATATGTACTTGTATGTTCGGAATGATGAGCAATTCTTTTATTTTTATTGAATTCAACCTACGTGGTAAACGTCACATAAATCACACGTATAAATCACAGAGGGGCCATAAATATAGTTTGAAAATTGGCATGTAACCTGCATGTCTCTTCGTTTGCGTCTCAAGTCAGCCAAGTCGTCAGCGAAAGCGGCGGCAGCACGTTCTTTGTAACGCCGTTGAGAAACTACAAAATCATTCTCAAAGTCGTCATCATATCCTCGATCATACGCGTAGTCCATACCATCGTACAAGTAATTACGATTTCCTGCTAAATCACGGGAACCTAAAATACAAATGCATTATAGAATAAGATCAGTCATAGGAACGGTTAATCAAAATGACATGTGTTAGAGTTGAGTTAATTGTATAATTAATATTAATTTATTAATTAATATTAAAATATTAATTATAATGGCAAGTGTAAAAGTCACTTAAATGTATTTAGAAACTTGTTCCTCAACAAATTTGAACATTGTTACGCAATAATTCAAGTAATTATTATTCGTTGTAACAATAAATACGTTTTAGTAAACGGCACATACTCGAAAGTATTGGATCATTTATTATTCTCTCACTCTATGACGAAAAATGTGATTCGATGATACTGGCCATTTATTTTCTTCCTTTTTTGTCTATATTATCACGTTTTGGTAATTTAACGGACAGATTGAGATTTATTTCAATATATAACAATACTATCACAATTTTTAAACTAGTTTACGATCGTCACTAATGTTAAGGATTATTCGAAAATTTTCTAAATCAGTAATATTGTTTTTGATTCCCTTCATTGTGAACAATAATATTTCATTATATCGTTAATAAAAACTAACGAAACGAAAACAGTCGTCGTTGTGTAGTATTTAAAATTTAAACATACGTATTTGTAAGTTGCAACTCATTCGAATATCGAATTAACGTCAATAATGTTTGATATACGAATTTGAGTCACTTTCCTGATTCATTCTTTTGTTTCCGTAACTCTTTACTATTTTAATATGTACTCTTCAATTTAACTAATTCTGTGGCCTGTAAATACACATGCAGCCACTGGCAGATTATCCCAGTCATAGTCGCTATAATTTTGTGAGCAATTTTTGTGAGCATTGCTTTCGACAACTAGTTACAAATAAATAAATAAATCATTCATTTTCGTGAAACCTAAAAGAGAACATTTAATGGCAGCGTATTTCGAATAATAAAAGGGTATTTTAACCCTTTGATTGGTGATAGCGTAACTTAATTATTTTCATTGTGTAGACATGAAATTAGCGATAGTTAATCTGAGAACAGAATTTAGCCAACACAAAACATTGAATATGAAACCTAACAGTGTATGCAAAATGATGTGTTCTTAAAAAAAAATGATGAATATGAATAAAAATCAACCGTGGTTTTTCGTTTCTCAATTTCCTTTATAATAATATTGATAACCACTTTAATGCAAATACTCCTCCATAAAGCGTGAAAGGTGATGTTACATAAAAAATGTTGTTATTGCAGTGAATTAATCGAAATGTAATATATAGTCTCTTCCAGAAAAAGAATCTGAGCCCATTTTCTGCTAAATAAATCATCCAAAACTTGTGATTAGTATTGCAATAAATCAATAATTACAAAAATCTACTATCGAAACCATAAAACGGGGCAAATACAGTCGAAAAACTGGTGTCGCATACAAGCACAACATTTCATGCAGAAAACTTTCTCGCCCATGCACGATATGTTTCGCAAACGTGGTATGTAGGTATCTGATAATAGGACAAAGTGTTTTAAGTAATTAGTTATGAAAGTATGATGTATACTTAATATTATATTTAGAGCGAAATCGTTTAGTCGTTGAGTAGAGAGAAATAGAGATACATACAATGTCAGGAAAACCATTGCTGACCATGAGTCCAGTCGATAAAAGGAATACATAGTGGGTATAGAGTAATTGTCTATGTAACTTTAATGTAATTAGTATATATATGTATACATATTTATTCGACACGTAGTCAATGAAAAAAGTATGTATATATGGACTTAACGATGTATTAAATGGAACTTACATCTTGTATCTTTCGTAGATTAGGAACTGTTTGAAGAACTACGTAAATACAAAACATTTACATCCGTTTTACATCCGTGAAACTGTTCAATTTTGTGTTTCTCTGACTTGGTACTCTAGTTTCATATGTGTACAAACTGTCTACGAACGTCGCGAAGGACTACAGTCCAAACAAAACGAAACAGATCCTTCAGCTCTGCTTAAAATATTATATATTACGTTCTAACAAGAGATTCCTAATTAAGTCATACGTCTACGGCGATTAAACGCAACGACCATCCTGAACAATAAATATGCGATTAATTAAATATTTATATTTGTCCCTGTTTTAATAATACTCATGTTTTAGTAGCGCACTTACGAATGCACTTGTACAACAGTGCATGCATACGATCAGAAATCGTTTGCAAACACTTCTGGGTATAAAATGAGCAACAATTGTATGAAATCAGATTTTTTATCACATTACTGATGTATTTCCGTTACATGAAACAATCTTATACAAATATTCGTGTCATCATGCACACAATCTAACTATTTGCTTCTGACAACAGATATCGATCGTCGATGATAAAAAAATTCAGTGATCGGATATTGATATGATATAACGTACAAATATTGGATCACCATTTAAATAACATGAACTTCTCGAAACATCAAGATAAGTCAAATGAAATCTCGGATTCTTATGGATTATCCTTTATAAACGTGCAAGCTAGGTACAGTACCGGGCATCAAATATCAATTTGTCGATTCCGTTGAATATTATTGTTACTTTACACAAACCAGATACTATTGAAACCATTACCTCGACACTAACTTCAGTGGAAGTTGCATCAACGAATTTCGAAACTTTGGACTACTGATTTTTCGCGTCTTTAATTGTCTTAGTTCGAAAGAATGAAATCAATAACAAACGTTGCATTGCATCAAGTTCTAGAAATTCTCTGAAACGTTTCATCAGAATAACGAATCGAAGTGAGCATTTTCGTTAAATTTTCTAAATCAAAACATCATTAGATTGTCGTCGAAGCTTATGCTTCCATCACAGCGTTTCTGCCAGCCTATGCGTACAGGCGTCTTTTCTTGAGACTACCTTGAGTCTCTGGCTGTGACATAAGCGTAAGCTTCGATGCTATGTACGCGTGTTCGATTCTAGAGCCTTTGATCGAAAGCCCGCAACGTTCGTTACTCACCTTCTCGGTGATGCAGTGTATCTTCCACGAACAGATTCTAAAGAGGTTTCCATGAAGTATCAATAACATTAGGAAAGTAGTTGTCCGGCATTGCGGGGATGTTTAAAAGGCGACG
Organism: Augochlorella aurata; assembly: GCA_028455555.1. NCBI lineage: Eukaryota > Metazoa > Arthropoda > Insecta > Hymenoptera > Halictidae > Augochlorella > Augochlorella aurata. The sequence goes on along the minus strand of CM052166.1, from coordinate 424,461 downwards.
TGTTTCTCCGAGCGCTCGCGAATCGAGACCTTCTTACTAAGGATAGAAGAAGATTGCTCCTGAAGGCTTTCGTTTTCGGCGGCGGATTCGTTGATCATTGCCCTGAGCGCGGCCGCTCTGCGCTCCCTTTTCGCTTGTCTCTCCGAAAGTTCCTCCATCTCGGACTCCAAGTCGTTCAGGCGGGCTTTCGTGATTTTGGCTCTGTTCGCAGCTGCGCTGGCCAACGTGTCGTCCTCGTTGCTCAACTTCGACCACTTGAGCAGTGCCGGCTTGTTCTCGATCGCGAGATCGATGTCCTCGAGAATCTTGGAGCGCCTTTTGAAGTTAGCCTCCGCGTCATCGATCGCCGATCTCATCTCCGACCTCATCTCCGACTTCAAGTCTCTCTTCGCGAACAGACCGTTGTCCAGGATGTCCTGGTCCTGGCGCAGACGCCGCAACGGTTTTCCCAGCGCGACGTCCACTTCTTCGTCGAGGCCGATTGTGGCTAATTTCGCTTTGAGATGTTGCGTTGTCGCGGTTACGTCGTTGACGAAATTTTCAGCAAGTCGACGCCGACTGCGTTGTCCACGGCTGTCGTAGACGATCTCCTCATTCTCAGGGAACAGGGGGTCGCTGGAGGAGAGCGGTAACTGTGGATTACGGATCAGAGGGTCTATCTCGAGGTCAAGGTCACGGCTGAGGGGATTGGACCGAGGACCAGAGAGGTCACGCGAGCCTGTAAAAACCGACACCTCAAGATGTTTACAATGTTAAACGATTGCGTTTGGGCTCTAAATGATACGTAAAAACTCTTATCTGCGGGATTAGCAGTGGTGTAAGCTTTCTTTCGCACCGATCTGGCATTCGAGTGATAAAGGAGCTATCGTAATATTATATATTGCTATATAATACACTGCACAATCTTAAAGGCACTTGTATGTAAACGCTTCGTTAAAGAGGCTTGTTAAACAATTTTTATTTTGAATTATTAGTTGATTGAGACTGAAACCTTTTAACAAACGCACTAGTCCAAATCGACTTTATACTGTTACGTAACGGATTGCTTATGATATTTATCATGCGTGAACTTCTACGTGTCGCTGCCAAGTTCAAGTCTATACATTTTCGAATTCGTACAACTAAAATATTGTATGTAGACCCGACGAATTCGGATTGTTTATTCATTACTGTGTCGAAATTTTGTCTTTTCTATGTCTCTTATTTCTTACGTCTCTATTGATTTTGTTGTTTGAAATTCTCGTTAAGTGAAATGTAATTAATTCTCGATTGATTGATGTGACAAAATAGTATGTCGATCCTACTGGAATGATCTTTCGGTAGCCAACGTCATTCTTAGAAACGATGTTCCGGAATGATTCTTCTTTACAGCGACTACCTTCTTTACTCACAACGAAGCTTTGATAATAATAATACACTGTGCAACCTAAATATGATAAAATGCATATTTGTAAACAGCAAAATTCCTACCATGATCTTTATTCGACTTAGCTTTGTCCATTTCGATTTTTAAAATTCGATTTAAACTATCCTAATGGATATTTTTAATATTACATAAATGCTTCCTATTTTAAAAAAGGTTTGTATCCATTCAACTTACGATTTCTTCAAACATTGTGTTAAAAAATTGCATAAAGTATTCAATCTTTGCCTTCAATATTTATATCAAGTACTGAGCTGGGCGCGACCTGAATAATCATAAACTTATTATTAATTTATAAGAAGTGAACTGATGTACTATTGACTGTTTCCTAAACAACATCACGTGATCAGATTTTCATAACAGGATGATACTTATAGGTTAGACATAATTTCAAGAAGATACAGCGAACGTTGTAAAATATTAGATAAACAAAATTTTACTACCTTTTGTCCATTAAAATAAGAATTTTAATATTCTATAATATATTTAAAGAAGTAAAATGAACGAATCTACATGATCTGGTAATCGGTACGAATATAACCAGATCCCTATAACTCTATTTACGATTTCCTTGTTAATGTTCACTTCAATTCTGCTTTTATTGTGCTTTTACCGTTGATCATTTTGACTGTTTCTTCTTTGACAATTACTTTTTACATTGAGGAATCTAGAATTATACGTATTATCCTATTTGAGATACTTGTATGCGATCCTATGTACTTGTCCTAATTTTTGATATGCAGATATGCAAATCGATTTTCAATAACTTCTTCCTGATTAAAACGTTAGAGCGTATGAACTGTAATTGATGTTGTTTAACTGGTTTTTAACGCTACTCTATACAAATTCTTCAACAAATAAAATTCGTATTTTATATGAAGTACTGTCTGGCTAACGTAACTGATAATTTAACAAATTTAAATGCATTCTTTTTAGCTGTGTTCTTGCTATTTTATCTCTTTCTTATTCTGTTACTTCTTCATAAGCTGACTTATACCAGTGAATGCGACAAAATTGATAAATATCATATATGCACATATGCAACTGTTAAGAACAAGTTAAACACGATACATGGACGTACTCATTCCTATTTCATTGTATACACGTACACATTCCTATACTCATTGTATAAAGACTATGAAACTTGAATAAATTAAAGAAAAAAGAAAAGGAAGAATCGCTCGAGAGCTTTTTACATACGAGTGCCCTTAATATATTAAAAGACAGACTGTTCAAAGTTCGAACGTCTGAGAGTACAAAATAGCGAAACACGTACTTATGTATGCATTCCATACAATAAATTGTCGCAATAAGAATTTGGCCGACAGGGGTTGATAATAATGCGGTAATGAATCAGATGGCGTGAATAATAATGAATGATGGGTCTACACCACACAAACGTTATCATATTTATGTCACGGGATACAATAAATTATTAGACGGTTCTGTTTCATGTTGCGGTTTTATTTTGTCTCGTTACGTATTTTGAAGTTCTTTGTATGGCGGTTGTTTGCGGTAATAAAAGTTTTTCTGCTGGCTGTGTGACAGTAGAGATTCAAGAAACAATACATTCAATTCCTTTCACATCACGATCTGGATCGAACATGCCACTCACGAGATGTCAAAGAAGTCGAAAATACTTCAGTGTCCTCGGATTTTCGAAAGTTACTCAACTACGTTTAGTTTGAAAAGGGGGAATAGATGGGATAAAGACGTTCACCGCTTAAAACCATTTTGGAAAACGACTGAAGATGTTACCGATGTCGTTTCGGCTGGCCGCGATCTCGTCGGCTAACGAAGTTCTGGGTTCAGAGAAGAGTGGACGTCCGCTGTACTTCCGGTCTAGGTGATCAACCATCGGTTTATAATACGATTCTCCTTTATCGTAGTTGCAACCGTAGACTCGCGTACGCGGCCTGCTGAGAATTGGTCTTGCCATCTTGACAAAAGTGCTTGACTGCCACCTGAAACGGCAATAATTCGTCGGAAATATTATGAAGCTGCCTAATCCTAAGTTGGCTCGAGAATATCAATCTCAACAACTTTATTCCAAACAATTACATCACATACACCGAAACGTTGTTACCTTCGGTCAGATCTAGAGAATATACAGGGTGTCCAGAAAATGTCATAAGCCCTTTACAAGGGCTATTTCTGACATCATTTGAAGCAACTTTTTCCCTCGGCGGAAATGTTCTGCGCGGCTTTCTTAACGAGTTATTAATGAAAAACACGGACCAATCAGAGAGCGACCTTAATACGGCATTGGCTGCGACAACGGACACCAGTTGTACTCGCTCTCTGATTGGTCCGTAATTTTTCCGGATAACTCGTTAACAAAAAGAAAACAGTTAAATAAAGAAAAATGTTACTTCAAGCAACCTCAGAAATTATCTTTTCATAACATTATCGGGACACTCTGTAGACATTTGAAATAGTTCAACGGTAAAGAAACCTTTTTGTTTAACACAACGATTTTTGAGATATTACAAATAATTTGTATCACATACTTAAATATTTTCCAAATTTTCAAATAATATTTAAAATGCTTCTTTTATCGAGATTCAAGTGTAATGTTTACAGAGATGTGCACACACTTATGACAAAATTAATTTAACATTATTTGAGTGCAACATATGTAATTAAGACTTTTCTGACAGTTTTCAATATACGTATAATTAAATTTGCACATCTGTTTCTGTTCACAAGTAATTACAAAAAGTATGTGCAGTTTATTTTTGACGTTTAAAGAATATAAATAGTACCATATCTTTTATGTTTCATCGTAAATTGAAAAAATAATTGTGCATATGACGATATTCTTAAACAGCATGTATCTACACACATATGTAGATAATTATACGTCATTTTAAAAAAATCTATTTCAAATTTTCTCCATTTCCATTTCTAGTTGTTACAACTAAAACTAATCTATTCAAAAAATTACAGTACGCAGCCATCGTCTAGTATGCATGCATACTAATGCCAAAAAATTTCCGAGCTGAAATTCAAATCACTTTTTAACCATGTCAGTGTCAGTAATTATGAATAGTCAGTAATATGTAAAGAGACGCGTTGTCTATAAGAAAAACACAATCTTCGAAACTAATGTTTACAGTTTTACTATGTATGTATAGTAATGTATCAGCAATAGTAATTTATCACTAAAGAAGAAAAAGTAGAACTGTTTTCAATCGTCGCGATGTATGACTATGGCATTTCATACGAAAAACGGCATTTTGAATAATATAACGATAGAAATACCAATTTTTTATAAATTATCTTTATTCTGGATTCTATTTATATGCAATAGCACTAGTAATAGTACTATATACCATATTGTCATACTTCGTAGTTGTAATTTGTAATATCGTAATTCACAGAAAAAGTTGATATTTTGATATAAAAAAAATATGATATTTTTTACATCTGTGACATTAATTTTCTGTCTCCAACAAAGAAGACAAAGTCGTCATAGTATGACTTGTATTTTAGCAAAATTGTAACAAAAATGGCGTAAATATATCTGAATTTATTCTACTAAATTAAACATTGACAACAAATAGATAAAATTGTTTTGCCATGACAAAAGTGAATAACTTATTTATAGCTTAAACGAAAGCAAGTATTATTTTCCACTTTGTATAATTTCCTTTTTATGCAATCCTGATATTGGAGACCTAGAAACTATGTATTATGCTTTTAAGAATTTAGAAACTGTGTAAAACATGGCATAGTCTAGAATGAAGTGATTTAAACAAATAAAAAATGCGAAATATAATTTGTATATGTTGTGCAAATTTGAAAAGTAGTAACTGTAAGAAATCACGTGGCAATGGAAGAGATAGAGTCGCCATCGTCTTGAAATGAAATAATGTTGCTAAATGTTAATTGTTGCATTATTGTTGACGGTAACAGTTTGATTTTATACGACAAGATGTTCACTGTGAAACACCAATGTGCTCACTGTACATATAATGATAATATTAGATTGCCGGCGTTTTGTAAAATCCTATTTATAGGTGTTCGGCATTACACGTGCCGTCAACCGAAACTCGGCGTTTGAGAAAATACTACTTCAAGTCGTACTGAATGATCTTGGCTGAAACTCGTTCCAACGGCTTCCATATGGTTTTATTAACGAAATATAAGAACAATTAGATCATCTTTTTATTAATATGCATTCGTTTAAATAGCTTTTCGAATTTGAAGCTGTTCCTCTAAAGCAATTTGTCAATATATGTATAATAATGCCACTTGAAAATATTTTTGATCTTCAATGCAACAGATCTTTTGTAATTGAAGAATTTTGTGTAATAATATGTCGTCACTCGATGATAATATCGTACCAGATACTCAAATATTCATTATTTAAACTGAAGTAATGCACATTATTTTTATTATTCGTTAGTGTAAAATTTTATTCATGTTAATGTGCGTTTCTGCTTTCGTATGTATCATGAAATTAACTATGATTTGCATTATTATTATTATGGACCACTGTAAGTAAGATTGAATTCCAGTATATATTATTTTATTATTAAGGAAAGTTTACTGATTTTATATTTTATGAAAATGAAGAATGTTCATCTGAAAGTTACTACTTCACAGTATGAAAATTGGTGTTAATTTTTTTTAAAGTGACAAAGTTTTAGTGTTTCATGGAAGCTGAAGATTGTTAAACGTTTTTCTCTTTGTTGCTAATAATTTTAATTGCTAGTGATATTAGAAACTTGTATATAAGAAGGAATCGCAACGTTTCGTTATATTAATAGGAAAATTATACTGAAAAGGAAGTAATGTAACTATATTGTGCTAATCAGAAAATGATAATTTTACTGTTTATGTTATCACATAGTTAATATTAGAGCTACCGGGTACTAAAAATAATTAGGTTAGAAAAATAATGTCTGCATCTATTGAAGACTTGCGTGATTGGATTGCAATACCCAAGTAAGTAGTAATAATTTCTTATGAAAGCATTTTCATAATTGAAATAATTGTAAAATACAAAATTTTGAAACTATTGTATGTTCTGAAAATATCTTAATTCCTCAGACAAAAATAAGAATGGACAGATTCTGTGTATATTCTCTAACCAATTGTTGCAGTACAATTACTATACGTAATTTTTGGCAGGCCATAGTGCGCGTATAATGTCCTTATTCCGGGTAAAAATAAAATACGGTAATGTGATAGCGTCGATAGCTTAAGATAGCGCAATTTTCGAACAGCGGGCATAGATATAATACTGTATGATTCACTTAACTTGACGACACTAAAATTGCTTATAAACGGTTCGTTCTATTCTCGGTGAAACAAATATAGTGACTTCTTGGTGGCCTCTCAACTGGCCTGGTAAACGATACATGTGTTAATTAAAAGCTGTCAAAGGTACATTTCGCGGAATACTGTGTACCGTCTGCAGAACTGACAGTTAGTATTAGAGTCAAAGTGATTCTGCCAAACTCCGTCTTGTAATTCATGATATGGAATATCCGCTTATGTTTATTGCGAATTAAATGTTTGAATTACACTGCGGATCTCTGACAAGAATGTATAGATGTCACTTAGAACAGCAGGCAGATTAAAAGTGTTTACCAATGTCACTAGTTTTAGATTGTTAAAATCAATAAGGGAAGAAAGACATTTTATTTCACTTCTGTACCTTGCAATTCATGTAAAAAACTTTGCATGCAGCTATTCAGTCTAGTTTGAATAAACGAAACTTTAACAAGGGGTTCTTAAACGTTCTTTACGTTACTATGGTATAGTTAGGTTTACTGTCACACGACGAGATGTTTCATAGTCAGTTAAAAGAAAATGATAACATTGATTATCTGATAACCTCTTAATATTTTCCTGCATAATTCTTGCATATTCAGTTTTTAGAAGCACTTTTAGCCCTTCGAACAATTATTTGAATATAATATTATAATTATTTCAATTATTTGAAAAATTTTGAAGAAGTAAACAATAAATAAAAAGCAAGAAAAGATATGTTTTAATATTTTTGCAGTAAAGGTGAGCTTGCAAATTGTTGTTAAAAGCCGTGTAAATTATATCGAAAATATGTATATTTATATCGTAAATCACAGTGAATATAAATTTCAATCAGTATTGTTAGGTTACTTCTCCCTAAAATCAAGCCTTGCTAAAGCCTATTAATTACTTCCCGAGTGTTCACGTATATTGTTAAAGCGTAAAAGTCGAAGGTGGGTTTACTTTAACAAAAATAGATGAAACGTGAAGATAATTGCAAGATTGCTGCATTGCGTTGCATAAGCAGATTGATGATTCAATTCCTTTATTTGAGAATAATTCTCTGAAATTGTTAAAGGTGTTCGCTGATCTCTATAATACTAATCATTCTTCGGATTCTGCACATTTATGGCAAAAGTGGACAGGTGAAATTTAATTAATTCGAAGATTGAAAGAAACCAAGAATGTTGATGTGTTAATTTCAACCTATTAAGGTTATTTAAATCTAATATTTAATAATTTTCTAATATTTTTATTTTTTCAATATCTAATATTTTTATTTTTTTAATATCTAATATTTTTATTTTATAGTACTTTCGGATCTGCTTCAGTGACATTTTTGTAGAAGCAATCACTACTCAATTTTCATAAATATCGAATTTCAGGAACGGCGAGTGCCATTCGCTACAACGTGATTGATAGGATAATGAATTTTAGAAAATATTCAATAACCTTAATTATATCGTATCACCGACACATTAATGTTCTGTATTATACCGTCACCATCAAGTATTCTCAAATTGTTAATGACAATGTATACACAATTGTATCTTCACGTAGGAAAATCGAGAGGTATCAAAGTACTCATTTATCCTGTTTGTAGTGTAAACAATCTAATTGCCTGCGCTAGATACTTCTCACAATGGATTGTTACTCTATTTGCAGCAAAATTTACAAGATCAGTCGACGTTATTCAACGCGAACAGTTTAATACGTCGACACTGGTTACTTAAAAACGTCCACGTTTTTATATCGTAGCGTTTAAAAGGGCCTAAATAAAATGATTGCAGAGCCCCAGATACCTCCATCTGGTCTCGCTTTCGGGACTCTACTATGAGTAACCAGCAAACTGGAACGAGCAACTACATGTTGCTCAAAAATAGACTATGTCTAATTTGGTGTCCGTGAACTGAACTGGCACACACCACACTCGAGTCCCGGACAACCGCCTCCGATTACGAGCTACATCTATGTACGTCGTAGCCTATTGTGATCTTCCCAGAATCGCGTCTTATCAATTTGAATTTCCCTAATTGCCCGGAACTTGAAATCGAAATTCTTCTCGATCGTATAGCTGACTTAATAATTTTAATAATTTAATTGAATAATTTTTCTTAGTAAATATGAGGCTATTTGATCGCGATAGTTTCAAGAGAAATACAATAATTAAATTATTCGATCTACGTGACATGAAGCGTGACAGCAATTTAACGTCTTTTTATCTTTATGGAGTATCTATTATTCTTCTGGCAAACAGTGTAACATAAAATAGTTGGGTGCCCAATGTATCAAGAGTAACTGCAGAGAGAAGTGATTAATAGACTGCAGACTTTATACCCTTATAATATTCTTGGCTGTCTATTGTGATATGATCCTATCAGTGAGAGATACTAACGGGATCGTTCATCAAAATGAGAATTTTAATATATAATGAAGAAAAAATATACTACAAAAGAGAAGAATATGACGAAAATATTGGTTATTTTAACATGACGATCGAGATATTGGTTGCAATATTTTGACAGGATAGTTTCACCGAACTTTCGTGACTAAATATTTCATTCTAAAAAATATTGAATAGCCAGAACGCTCGTAGTTTAGTAAGTTAGATGTACTAATTATATAATTAATAAGCAAATGATCGGTCGATTGTAATAAATGCATTTTTCCATAGAGACCATGCCGGAGTGAAAATTGATATCTTCTCTTAAAGATTTCGAGGCATTCAGGTCAAATGCGATGACTACATTGCCAAAGTTAATCACAATTTCATTATATCATTAATTAATTTGATTATATCACATATTATTATATTTGATTATATATGCAAAATCTAGTAACAAATATCTAAAAGAGAAGTTTCGCATTTCAATCGGAGACATGTTTCCAATCTGTCATAAATCTTCTTTTAACTGATCTTTCTTCCATCTTTGTAACTTATAATTCTTTCATATTTTGCCAAGTTGGAAAATATTCGAGAAATTTGAACAACTATGCTACAATCGGCGACACGAATGAAATGTTATTGATAACAGAGAGAAAGAAGCGATCGATAGATCAGAGTTAACCTTAGTAATAAAAAGTATCCTCTATCCGCATGCGAGGAACTATCGAAATAAACTATTCGCTATGTTTACGGTTTATACAGCGTTGTGAAATGTTGCTTCGCCATTTTCGGGAGCGGCATGCATATCGCGTGCATTAATAGGTAACTCGCCGCTCGCGCTTTCAAGAAACTTGAAATCACCAGGTTAAATTTAAAATTTTCCATTCGGCGTTTCGTTTAGTAACAGAATCTACGATATTAGGGAAGAAAATTGTTCGCGGCCTACCGCAAGTAAATATTAATTTAGCAAGGCTACAGTGAATTGGTCATTAGTGCATTTAATGCATTCCATTAAGTATGAAGTAAATATCGTGTAGCGTTGCCCGCCGTTACTACTTCGTTACTACGAAGACCGCCATTTTCGGTTCCACCAGATCATTCATACGTGCGAATATATAAACAATTTCTAGCACCTGTTACAGCATACGATCGGATTACTCGTTAATTATGTTTCACAATTGATGTCGCATAAAGGCAAGCTGTTGTACTCGTTCGGCGAAGAATATTCGAAATCGTGAGAAAATCCGAGTTTCAGCAGAAGACGTAGGATGTATTATTAACCGCGAATGATTATTTGAAGCCCGATTTAAAAGCAACAATAAATATGAGCATACTGTCAGAGGACGTCGTTAACTCGTTGCGTAAGACACACCAAATTTAACTGGCAGACATAGCTTCGAACTGTTGATATCGGTTATAGAGTTACTTCGGCCAAAGTACTTCCTATTTTTACGACGACACCAAAGAATCTCCGATTTCAATGAAATGTTAGTTACCCCGTATTTTTGACAGCTTCCCGAAGTTCCCAAAACAAGTTTCTGTTAATCTTCGTGTGCTGAAAAAGTTCGAGGCGCTCTTTCGCTCCTTTTTTTATGTTCATTCACTGGCACTTGAACGTTACGAAATTATTCTCGTTAGCGTGATCGGTTAAATGTGTTCCGAAACGAAGCACGTAACTTTCCTCGGTTGTCAAAACGTGCACAGCGCGATTAAAGTGTTTGATTAGCACGGTGAACGGTAACTTCGAAACAATCAGAGACTCGAGACAACGAAGAACGGAACCGGAAATGCGTCGCGATGTTGTTTATCATTCGATTGTTAACATTATTAATTCAGACGTATATAATAGCTGACTCGAGTATTCTCGCATTATTTCCCGTTGTTATCACCGTATGAATTTCGAAACGTTAGTCGGTAATCGATAAATATGTAGAATGTTAGAAAGGATTGTTATGTAAAATCGAATTGATTAGATAACGGAAGTAAATCCGGATTAGTAGGTTGTCGAGAAATTGAAACATATGTACCTGAACTTACAAGATTTTCTTTTAGATGCTATTTCCTCGGAAGTAGCGGCACGACTCCCACAGACGTTGCAACGCAGGTTATTTCCCACTCCATTCGTGGTCGTCTACCCCTTCTCCTTTGTGGTTGTTCGCACGTAAGGTGTAATTCCTACTGATTTGTTCATACGCGATGTCCGAGTGTTATGGGGTGAACTGTAGCGCACACAAATCCCGCTGCGACTTTAGCACTCAATTTAGCCCCATCGTTCTCGCCAATTGTTCTGCGGATTTTCATTTCGGATTATGGCTACCTGACATACGAAATATAACAGCGTAGAAATTAAGATTTCATTGGAAATTCATTATAATTTAAATTTTTCATGGAAATTTATTAGAATTTAAAATTTCTATTTAAATTTCTCTTAGAAATATATTTAAATTCGCATTTATCATACAAATTTATTACAATTGGTATCAACTAAAACTGTCGATATAAATTTTTGTTAGGAATTGAATAAATTCTGAATAGAAATTTGTCCCAGAAATATATCTTTACAATAATAATCAATTTTAATATCAATTATAATTTGTTTTCGCTTAATTTTCAAAGTCTTTACTACTTTATACACTGGTTATCGATGAACAATGGAGCATTTATCTAGAATTAAATTAACATATTTATTCAACCTTTTATTTGGAGTCTATCAATATCTTAGTTACGGATTGAACATGATCAGATTTAGTAATATAAGAATTACTTTAAGTGCACAGAGCTGAATATAATACTGAAACAATTGAACGTTCATTTCATGTCACATAGATCCGTGAGAAATTAATCCTTTTGCAAATCGCATTTACCTTTTCGTTCTCCAAATAAATCCCTTTATAGGGCTTATTTACTTTTTTTACGAATAAATAAATCCTTTTAAATAAAAATCCTTTTCATTGTCTGTAATAAAATTCATAGTAAATTAAAAAACTAGATAATAAACGTTATTAAAGATAATAAACGTTATTAAAAGCTTAGAATTGCAAAATAATCTTTACGCTAATCTATTACATCTTCCAAAATTTATACAACTTAACTTTTTAATTTGATTAAATAAAATAATTATTCTTATAACATTTTTGTGGCGGTTGACAGTCAATATGTTAATGAAAGTAATGAACAGTCGATTTTGCAAATTACACACTTTTGTGTTACATTATGATGCAATTTTCTCGGATCAGCTGGATTTAGAAATGTATTTTTGTCGCACCTTCGGTATTGAATAACAAATTCTATATCTACGTAAGTCGTTATCCACACCGATTTTCATCAGAATCAAGAAATCATCGGACGCGTACATATATGGTATCAATCAATCTACGATTATACATAAGCGAAATGTATTATTTCATTATTTTGGTTGATTATGAACTGCGTAATTCTTTACAAAAATTTCCAATTTAGTACTGGTGTCTTTGCATGTGACATTTTCGAAGACGCTAAAAACAGGTTGCGAAAATTTCTCTGTCGCAATCGAAAGATATTGTGGTTCATGAATCACTCAACCTGACTACACACATTATTTTCGCTGTCATGAACAATTCGAGCGTTTTACATCTCCGCCGAAATTTCTTATTAATAGAAGTGAAAGGTCTGCGTGACAAATGAATGGATGTTACCTATAGTGTAGAATAAAAACTTATTTTCATCCTTGCAACCATGAAAAGGAATCCGGTTTTAAAACAATTATATTACTCAATTATTCTCTCTCCATCTTTCTACTTCACATCTAATTCACTCGTCCGTACCTAACACACGACTTTAAGATTGTGTCAACTTATATTTTAATGTAAATTATACCCTGCCTCTATTTCTACTTTTACTATAATCAGAAATACTAGAATTACCGAGTTCTAAATCCGGCTAATATATATTGCTTTATAACAGTGACAAGATTGAATATACTCAAATTTTCTTCAGTAAAGTTTATAATAAAATGTCACGGAAAAATGTTCCAATGATTTCAATAATCGTGGAAGGAAGAATCAGAAATCAGTCATGTCGTCTGGTTTGCCCCAGACTCCCACTTTTTTCTCTTTATCTTCTCTATCATCTTTTTCATCCATTCTATCGCCTCAACACTTTCTTCCTCGATCAAATCTATTGCAATTTAAAATATTAAACATCTATTATAATTCCAATTTATCTTTTCGCGGACTGGACGTAATTTGTGATTTATTTACAAATTCCGGAAACTTCTTTTACATAACGTATAAGATAATCTGTACTGTGAATTAGAACTGGGCCGGCGCCCGCTTTGTACGTGACTGTCTTTCCAATTGTCTTTACAGAGTGAATACCCTCGGTGGAACGTGACAGACATTGGCATCTGTCAACTTGAATTCGCTAAGCGAGCAGATTTAATGCTGTGTAACAGTTTATGTAACTTTTAAAGAAAATATTACGTGCATACAATCCAAGCTCGGAAAATTTCGAGATACGCGAGCGTCTGTCTGCCGTATGGTACGTCACTGACCGCGCTCCTATTGGGCTGACTCACTCGCACCGTTGATGGCGGGTTGCCATAACTTAGAAAGACTTTAAATTGTTCATATCTTAACATCAGAGCCAATACTACAATGCCATTAACCATAACGTTAATCTTATTTTGGCATCGGCACTTCAAAATTGTTCCACCTGTTGCTGCACATCCTCTGGCCAAAATATTTTTCAAGTATTATATTCGTTTTTATTTAGATATTATTCATATATTCGTGCTTCAGCTCTGATCATGTCAAAAGTACATTATAATCGACGAAAACATCACTAAATAGTCAATAAAGATTTTTAACACCAAGACGAAAAGGTCAAACACGAAATTGTAAAGAATCAGAAGAATTTAAGGATAGCGTTACATTGCTTTCAACTTATTACAATTATTAAAAAGGGGACACACATTTTCATTTAACTTATATTCCTTACAACTAACTTATTAACTATTGTTCTGCATAAGAACTCGCAGTCTAATAATCAAAAGCAGGGCGTCATTAAACAAAAAGAAAAAGGCAAACTGAATGTTCAGAAATGGAAGTATATTTTTACAGCGGTGGTACACAATACGCACGTACATTTGATGCGTTTTGAAATATATTTCGAATCGTCATCAAAAGAAGAAGAATCACAAAATTTTTATTCGTTACAATGAAGATCCTTTACCGCGACAAGAAATTGGTGGAGTTACATGAAAGTATATACATAATTATTGTTCAACAAAGTATTTCTTTTTTTTTTGGTTGGTTATTTTCGAATTTTCAGTTAAATAGAGGTACGAATCAATGGCGGTTGGGGATTATAAGTCGAAGCGTACTACAACGAACTCTAAATCTATACCGCGGTTGACGTTTTCACATCTGGTTTGTGTGTTCGCTTTATCAAAATTATATTTACAGAATCGGTTGGTATTTCAAGCTATAGTACGCTCTCGTGTGGTAACTGTAGTATCTAGGCTCGTGTCGCATGTTGATTATCTCCTTCATGTCCGCGGATCGTTTGTGGCTTTTGTCTAAATTCCTTTCGTCATAAGTCCTCATTGCACGTTCGGCCCATTCTTGGGCCCGTGGCGGTTCACGGAACAATCCCTTTTGCCTTTGGTTCAGGTAATCGATTACATCGTTATAGTAATTTTGTCTGAAATAAACAATTCATCGCTTAATAATAGTACTATCCGAAAGGCATCGCTAAATTGCGGGTCTCTGTGCAAAATACAAATTTCCCAACACTGTTGTAAGAAATAGAAATTGAATAAAAATAAATTGTTTGTGTTAATGACTTTGATAAGTCATTAAGTTATTTTAAAAAAGTTGAATGATAAGTTATTTTAAAGCATACGATTTAAATAAATTAAAGAATTAAGAATCGAGAGATTGGAGTTAATAATTTTTATTGTATATAAATAAAAGAATTAATAATGCTCGAATGGAACAGTTTAAGTGACCGACACGAGTCTTTCTAATCTCAGGATTAATATTTCAATAAGATTCGACAACTTACCTATACAAATAAAGGTAATTGTAATTTAGAAAGAGAGGACGAACCCAATGATGATTGTAATGTGGCGGTTCGAGTTTTAATAATGTAATTTTTGGCTTCTCTGCAGGTGCAGCTTCACCTCCTTCTGCTGCACCCTCAGCTCCTGCTTCTCCTGCAGCAGCAGCCCCCTCTGCAGGGGTATCGTCCATATCCCATGGCGCTGCTTCATCGTCTGCCCACATATTGCTTCAGGGATCCAAAGATAAAAGGGCCTGAAAATTGACACGCATCGTATGGAAAGTTTGTGGATAAAACGATGCGGTAGAACTTCATTTAATGTAAACCTGTTGGGAGTCAAGCAGAATCAAGCATTACTCGAATAAAATTTTATCTGAACAACATTTCGAATAAAATTTTATTCAACTAATCTATTGAATAATGATTCGAATAAGATTTTATTCGAATAACGATTCGAATAGGTGATACATACCTCTTTTTAATTTTAGGATTGTTAATTGTAAGTCGGTAATAATAAGTAATAACTCAATCTGTACTTATAAATAATAATAACACTTAATATTTCAACTAATTTATTTATGATAATTTAAGTAATGGCTTTCGTTTCTTATTTTAAATATTTTTCAGTAAAAATCATATTTTATATGTAAACAATTGTATAAATAAGAGTAATTTATAATTTATAACAATATAGTATATACATACATGCATCAAACAAAATTACGTTACATTTCTGTTAATTCAATTTTTTTCTTCATTTAGGTAGATTAATATTAGGGAAATACACTGAACGAGATAAAAGAGGCCTAGTATTTTGATCACTGGACGCTTTCTTTAAAGAATTCGGGTCATGCTTTTAGTCAGCTAAGAGTTAACCGATTACGTATGTATTTCCATTTCAATGCCAATCCTGACATTCTAATTAAAAATCATGTTAATGCTGGTTTGAGTCGAATGAAAAGTCATCATTAAAATATATTTTCTTTATATTTCTCCGAAATGATAATTAAATAACTATTAAATTGTTAAAACTGCTACATTAACTGTTCAAATTTTCATTTGGCATTAATAGTAAACGTTACAATTCGGATTTAACTTTATTAATTTGTCCAATTAATATAAACAACTGATTTGAAATTGAAAATGTATCGAAAATAATTTACAATATTCGTTTAGATTATATTTACATTAAATCAGTATAAATTATATACAAGTGTATGTAATTTTAAACATTGGAAGTTACATATATATCTGAATTTTCTTATTAAAATGCGAGTTGAAATTTAACATTCATATTCAAGAATGATATGATATAATCAATTCAAATCGAAAACTCAGGTATCTCAGAGGTGATGTAAAAATATTTCTATCTCAGTTCTTCTTGCGGTTAAACAATTATTCACAGAAAAACCAACTAAGTTAATTTTGGTGACAAACTGTTCCTAATTGTATTAAAGCATAATGCGCCTGATCTATTTGTTCAATGCTCCTAATTACGAGAAATATCGATGCTGAAGAACTTTCGATTCACGCGAAACTCGCAGCTATTACTCTCAATCGATATATTTAGATAATGAGATATATTTAACAAAGAGAAACGGGTCACCTTAAGACACAACAAACTGTTTGATTGTGACATCGATTAGTATTTGTAGCTTGATCGAATTCGTTCTACATGCGTGCAACCATTTCATAAACGAATGCACAATGCCGTCGAAAGTTGTTGCAACTCATTCGACGTTTCCCATATTCGTGTGAAAATTTATAAATCATCGTGGCATTAACGAATCGAACAAATTCCGAATGACAAAATCGTCTCTAAACAATGTTCTCAATGATCAAATTTACCACCGCCTATCCACCTCCTCTTTTTACGTCACTCTCAATAATATTATAAACTGTACGATAGTTTTCGAAATTATGAATGTAAGAAACTATTGAATATACGTATCACATCCACATGTAACCCAACAGATTGCAATCCCACAAGTGGTCACTAAATCTTATTAAGTAGGCGCGGCAATAAATAAATAAATAAATAAATAAATAAATAAATAAAAGGAACTTCAACTAATCGTATATCGTGTTTCAATTGTCAACGAAGAAAATAATGAAATGAAAAGAAAAATGGTCGCGTCACTTTCAAACAATCACCAAGAACATATTTCACTGTCACTGTTACCGATATTTCCCAGTTAATTTCACAGTAATTGTTATTCAGAGTCACACTCGATGACATCGTTTCGATCGAAACGCCTGTTAGACCATCTGGACGTAGCAACATGGTGGTACCTGTAATGCGATGGCCACACGTCAAGCCACTACCTCAGACTGCAAAAAAAATACTCAGGCGAACCTTGCCTTGTTTCGCTTTTATTTTAGCTTATAAGATTTTCCTCCGGTCTTCCCCTTAAGTAAAAGGGTGCCCCCTCTCTCCGCAGACGCGGCCGGAGCGGGGATTTTTGGCAAGCGACAATTCTAATCAATTGTTACCACAGAGGGCAATAAGGTACTTAGCACACATGTCGATTCATTAGCCAATGTTACGACGGGACACGTACACCGTTTAGTCCCAAAGTTTAGGGTCACCACCTTCTTGTCTTGTATTCCGTTCCACGTTCCTAACATTCGTCATCTATTTTTACTAGTTTTTCTTTAAATGCTGCTCTCCCAACGTCGGTTTCTTCTTTAGTTAATTCTAATAGCGTGACTACATTTCTTGGGATTATAGAAAAACTGTTGTTGTTTTATATGTTACGTTCTTCGAAATTTTCAAGTGGCCTATCATTCGTTTCTTCTTTAAATGGCTCGAAGCCATTTAAATTTTTTATTCTTAGCAAACAATGTACAGAGAAATTGAAGATCACTTGTTTTATTCAAATTCAAGTAATAATCATTAAATGCGATCGGAAATCAAGTATGAAAATAAACAGGAATCTAACAGATAAATTCCAAATTGAGCTTATTGCAAATATAAAGACACTTTAAAATAATTGATTAAGTCTTCTTGTAAAACAAAGTATTAAAATTTTTAATGTGATTAAATGATTGATGAAAACTATTAAAGGCATTAATCGTCAAAGAGACAAAGATTAAATTAATCGTCAAGAAGTCAACGATTAAATTAATCGATTGATGCAATTAATCGTCAATCGTCGATCGATAGAGACAATTAATAATTGTTGATTTTTGTATGGTATTTCCTTTAAGAATTGTCTTTACCGTTTTTATTACTTTATTATATTTTATATATATAACTAACGAAGAATTATTATTTATTGAATTACTGTCAATGATTAATTTCAATTAACGATCGACAGTAAAAATTTAGTCTAGTCTAGTCTATAGAAACAAATCATTGATCACAAAATCACGTTGCTGTTAGAATAGTTCCTGACGAACGAATAAAATGAAAGATAATACTTTTTGTTACAACGATGTAAGTTTCGAACTTGTTCATCGTCCCATGCTAAAAACATTTATCTTTATAATTGTACGCAGGCGGTCGCGCTAAATTTACAGTTCGGCAATCATAACGAATATGACGTACGTAATAACTTTTATTTATTTATAGCTTTGCATGCTACAAAAATTTGAAGTACGTATCACTCGATGCAACTTTATTTCGTAATAGAATCATTGACATCGTACCCTGGTTTAGTTTCTAAAAGGCTACTGCATGAATTCTGACCGTCAATTTTTCATTAGACAAAAAGAAAGAATCTTGCTTATTCCGGACTTGTTCTTCATTGAACTCATTTAAAGACTATCGTGACCGACTGACAACCGTACTGTGTCGCATTTTTATGTAAACGTTTTATGATTGTACGCTAACCGAAAATAGTTACGGTTAATGAGCAGGATATTATAAATCGTATTATTAATTTATCAATCTGACTGTTAAATATCTGCCTAATTTTATTAAAACCCGCGAAACCCGAGAATGTTGAAAAAGTAATTCTTGTCATATAAGTTAACATTTTAATCGTAATCTAGTTAAATAAAATACTTTAATTCTATACAATTTTTGAGGTTGTCGACGTGGCGAATGTGTAAACACGAATAATGACATTTAAAATAGAAAACGAGTTAAAAGAAATATTTTCAGCGACGATGATTTTGCATGAGCTCAATGCAGTGACAATGCTGGCCCCAAAACAGTGCTTTATTGATTTCTAATTTAATAGTTTGCAACTACATAAAATATTATAAGCAGCTGCGTGTACAGTTTTGTAGCGAAGCAGCAGTGCCGAAAGTATTTTAATTGCTGCCGTGGTAAATTTCGCAGACAATTCGCACTGCACCTGTTTATTCTTTCGAGTTTACAGATAAATACAGCTCCCATAAATCTCCTCGTCCGCGCCACAGTGCTTAATTGCCAAGTCGGAACCATAAACTTGCATTCCTTCGGCATTCGCAGGCGATGCGCATACTTGGTGGAAGTACTTACACGGTATGGGCTAAATTCAACCGTTTACATCGTGTTCCCTATGTGCCTAACATATATATTGGTAAAAACAAATTCATAACAATCTAATTTAAGAACTCAGCGTCGTTGAAGTGAAATTTTGGCACTGGCTACGACTGGACCATGTAAATTAATTGGATTTGACGTTTTAGCTATTTCAAGTGAAACGATTCAATTACTGAATCGAAACAACTGAAATCGATAAGTTGGAAAAAGACAGTTCAATCCTTTTAGCAAATCCAAAATATTCCTAATACATTTAAATTATTCATCAGACTTTTAAATTTATAACATCATTTCTTTTCTTTAAAACGTTCACTTTGATAACTATTGTAGGGATTAATGTTAGTAAATCCCACGAGGCTCCGTGGTAATACGAAGCAACACGGACGACTTGAAATAACAATAACAGCGATAGTTTATTAAGGATATCGTACAACAACTTCCTACGACTTGTAACGAAAATAATAACAATAACGACAATGGCGACAACTATGGCAACAACAAAGCTACAACAATGACTTCAACAACAGTAACGCCTGCGACAACACACAAGTTCGCAGGATGACGGTTCCCTTTCGAATGCCCCGATCTTTCCCGTCGGCACTTCCACCCTTACCAGCCTTTTTCCACGTTATCTTGCCATTCTCTCGCTCTTGCATTTATTCTCTTTCACTCTGTCCAACTCACCATCTCATTCTTATCATTCTCTCTCTCTCTCTTTCTTTCTTTATTTCCCTTTCACTCACTCACGCTCTATCTTTCGACCACGCAGGACTTCGAGGAAATCTAGGCAATAAACTCAAGTCACTCGAAGCTGCCCAAACACTATGTAAAGATCTGTTCATTAATTTAGTATTTTACCACGCGCACTTTCGATCATTCTATCTTTTATACTAGGAAAAACCCTACACTATTTTTTCAACTTTTCTTGTTTACACTTTAAAACAGCATTTGGCTCAAACAATATAGCATTTTATATTTTCTATAAAGATTGATACATGTTTTCTTTACATTTTACCTGGTTCTGATAATCTTCTCCAGAATATTCAAGACGCAGCAATTTTTACCGACGCCTTACAATCATTACCTGAGTGCAAACGCTTAATTGCTCGACAATTTCAGTGCGATTAAATAAATCGCTCGAATTTTCGAAAGTTGGAAAGACTTGGGAAGAAATAATACCTGTTTTCTTGGAAGAACCGCTTTTATTATGCATGTATATTTAATTTTCTTTTTCCTTTCTTTATTTTAGGAGACAACCCGTGTCCCTCCGTGCATTGCACGCTGTACAATTCTTCAGATACAGTACCAGCCACGATATAACATGATCGTGAGATCGACGGAACGTTAAACTAAACACGCATTGACTATGTTGGCGAAGAGGAAACATAAAGAAACGGGGAACGGAAATCTCGGCCAAGGCCGTGCAAAGTTATGCGTTAATGTATTATGAATCGACGTTCGATCCTTTGCTTCAGGACCTCGCTATATCATGGTTGTTACTATACATCAGTATACCTCATAATATTGTTACGACAAGTATAGGGCGACTTGGGAGACTTTGAATTCGCGAAACCATCCCGCGGTCGGCCGTCCTCGCAGCTGGTATAAAAGTGTGTATTTACAAACGAAAATGTAGACTTAATTTACGTCTTCTACGTGATTTCTTTGCGCATGCAAATCTCAACATTACTGCCTTTCGCGGAATTACGGCGAAGCGTGCTTAACGAAACGATACGTAGCGGCACTCATTTAACACGAATCAAAGTCTCGAAATCTACTACAACTTACCACTGTCAATTCCTTACCGTACTTTGGCGAGTCCGGCTCCTGATAGAGATTTTTAATAACAAAAATATATAGCGTATAATGAAAATGTAGTAGGAAAGTACAATCCATGAGGTCATTTGAAGACACTCTTTCCTTAGCAAAAATGTTCTCCGCAGCTTTGTTAAGGAGTTATTAATGAAAAACACGTGCCAATCAACAAGAGATTACAGTGAACGAGCAGCGAGCGCGACGCTGCAATAGTCGCGAAGAGGGAGCGTCAGCTATACTCGCTCTCTGATTGGCTCGTGTTTTTTGTTAATAACTCGTTAACAAAGCCATGTTGAATATTCTGGCCAAGGAAAAAATTATTTTAAATCGTCTCAAGTATCACCCCTTTCAAGACCTTAGAACATTTATAAGACTCATTGAATTCTGTAAATAAATTTTTACTTTCTTTTGTATTTTCATATTGATTATTATATCCTTTCATATAAGCTTAAAAGTATTGTATTATAGTGCGATTATAATTTATGATTGTATTATTCCGATTTGAAATGATAACAAAAATAAGAAAATTACATTCTTTATCTTTCTTATCAGAACCAGAGAAAAGCTGCGACTTTGAGTATTTTTAATTGTCTACTCATATTCGTTCTGAATTTATATAAAACAGTTAAAAGAAAATTAGATATTGAAAATGTTTACAGCGAATTTCATTTTGTTGCTATCGAGCTCACGTGCCCCTTGCTAATTCGTGTCAACCTAATCGTCATAGTCATCATCAAGCACGCTTCGCGCAAGTGAACGTCAATGACTGGGGCCATCGTTTAAAAAATATAAACGTACAAATCTTTCTATTCTATGTGTCGTAATATGTACAACATTGCGAGATACCGATACAACAATATCCTTATCCTGGCATTGCTTACTTGTATTTAATTAATCGACTAAAAACAATTGGCACGAACTGTCCAGCGATGGAAATTAATTGATCGTTCACATATACCAAGGATCTCGTAAACGTTACGTTTCATTAAATTTCGTACCACCGTTCGGGTACAGTGATCTATCACAGAGTAACGTATTATTATACTAACAAAAAACACAACGCTCGTATCTCGTGTGATCGTGACCAATTTGTTTAATAACGAACAAACATAATACCGTATCCAATCTTGAATAGAAAAAGGTGACAAACATTTGATTGATTATTACGAAAATCGAGCGTTTTACAAATGAAAATGCTTGGTCAGCTCGCATTACGAAACTTACATAGTGTCCTTCCATGTTCAAATTGTTCTCATGAGTTTATGGCTTTCACTGCTTCCCATGCCATTTCGCAATTACGATTACGTAGTATTTATAAAAGTATACTTAAATTGACGATACAGTTTCCATCGTCGATGCTTTCGTACGCGATTCACAATTTTTTCGGAAAATTGCCCCAATGTTCCGCTAACCACAATGATAAGCCAACATTGTCACGTGTCATGGATCGAAGTTGCGCGGACTGTTAGAGAAGTTCTTCCAAAAGGCCACTGCTTGCCCTCGAAAGCTTCAACGACGAAAACCGTACGATGCCAGTTCACGAAAACTTCACATTTCTGATTACATCGATGAACTAATTTTCCGGTTTCGATTACTTGTGCGCAACGTCATGAACGTCCTGACAGTTTAGGCGGAATCGTTCCAAACGCCTTCAGGATGATAACTCATTTGCAGCTACGCGACTTCTCGATTTTTGTGACCAGCTCAAGGCCACGCTTGCCACATGGCCCACTGAGAACCATCCTAATTGTTTCTAAAAGGCTTTGTGAATAATCCATCTCTGCCATCGACGATGTAAGGAGGAGAGAGGGGCCGACAACGGTTACCCCACCACAACGTTTCTGTAACGCTAAAAGTTTACTTCCACAAGTTCTCGCGAGAGGTGCTAGTGAAACGTCGGCAATTCGTTACTTTTTACATTATATTTGGATAAGCGTGGTACTACTACGGTAGCATTACTATAGTGAGTACCGCACACACCTTACTATCGCCGATAGTACGTAAGTTTCACTAGAACACCTAGCGGATTACAACAGCAATGAAACGTTAACATCACAGGAGTCGGTCTCATCAGGACTAAATAAACATGAGAACGCGACGTAACTCGTCGATGGAATTTCCTGTTGTATGCTGTTAGAAATAAAACGATCAATGAGGATTCGATAATGGTGAAAAACTCGTCGTAATTTATTCACAGCCGTTCGAGTAAATTGTACGTTTCCACAAACTCGTTATCCGATTAGTCACTGAAATGTAATTAGGGCAATTCGCGAAAAGTTGCGCGCCTCCGTCGCCTTGTGGGAACGAATACTTACATCGCCGCAAATAATTTAGTCGGTTCCAAATTAAGTACTTACAATCCTTTGCACTCGGAGAATTTTCTCAATTACCAACTCGAAAACGATAACTTCGTAGTTCCATTGGGAGTTGTCCGGAAAGTAATTTCGTTTATAAGAGTAATAAAAAAGAATTTGATTCAGAATTTTACGAATAAAAAATGGGACTTCTACGAGTATAAGATTTAAGTTATAGACCAACGTGTCGTTAAATAATATTTACTCTAATTAAAATTTCATTTTGTTTCATTTCCTCGTGAAAGAACGAAATACATTCCGAACAACCCAATATTATACACCTACAGATGTCTTGTAAATGTAATTTTGTAAAAGATCAATTTGGCATGTTTCACTTAATCATATATCGCACTTTTAAAAAATGTGAGAATTGTATTCAAGGATAACTTAGTGATAAAATAGCTTGCTTACGATAATATCGTCCCGGGGTTTAAATGAAATTAGACATTAGACAGTTCATCCTCGTAAGTTTCAAATTCAGTATAAAATTATATAACATTGGAAATGGTTGCTCTATTTAAGTAGAATTTCGTATAAAAATGTATTCATGCTTTTGTGAAGTAATTTTGTATCATAGTACCGTAACTAACAGCAGTCATGTTACGCCTTCTGAGAGGGGGCATTCGAGTGCAAAGGGTTAATGCTTGGCAAAATGTATTTATAAATCGATCGAATATGTTCAGAAAGCATTTTGATAGTTCCTATATCGGACAAAGTTCATTGTGCCTTCCTATTGAGACGAACACATCCTCGAAATTGTCTTAAACACTCAAACGACGGATCTATTTCACAAAACTATAAACGAGTATGGTTTTAACAGCATTTATAAATTCATTTGTCAGTTTTGTAGTTTTTAAAATACTTCTAACAGATTAGTTTTTCTATAGATTCTGATGAAATATGTAAAAATTTCAATGAATTGCTAGAAAGTAGATAGCCAAATAATATTTATAGTCTAGGTCTAAACAAACCAAAGCACCGTCGTCCAAGTGTTAAGCAGCAGGCGATTTTCGCTCACGAATAATTCAATACTCGATGGGTTTTCCCCGCTTTTTACTTTCTGAAGAAGGAAAGAAAGGTAATGTTCATTTCCTCTTAGATGAATTTGACTTATCTCGTAATAATGCGATTACTCGCAGCAGTAGAACCAATCCAATCACATATTCATAAATACTGATACATATCGATTCGAAGATTTCGTTGTGCATAATAACTCAATGGCAAACGCCGGCAAGAGTTTTACGCAAATGAGTGTCCAGGTTGAAACGTGGCAAAATGTTGCGTAAGAATACTTAAAATACCGGTTCCTACTGGTTCCGCAAAGAATATATGAAAGAAAAGTCGTTGTAAATAGAGTTAAAAACGAAATACAAATACAAGTACATAGATGCGTATGTATGTAGATGTTAATCCACAACTGTAACTTTTGATTAATCCGCGCAGATTTTAATATTCTTTTAGCATATAGAAATTAAGAATAATTTGTTATATCTTCCATTTGTACAAATTAAACGGTATACTGTTCTGGCTCCATATCTATTGGATTAATCTTGCATATATTTATATGTCTCGTTTTTAATATGTCACTTAATAAAATACCAACTAGTTTTATGCAAGCTGTTACTTAAAGTTTAAAACTCTGTCAATATGCAAATTCCCTATGTTAAATTAAATAACGAAAACTGGTAGCTACATAACAAAAACTGATCGTTGCTAGTGAGAATTATTACCCGTTATTTTATTTTTCAGAATGAAAAATAGTTCCAGGAGACTTGAAATGTATCAGAAAGTTTGTCCAGAACGTGTGAGTTGCAATAGTTAGTTTTACAAATGCTAACTAGTTTTAATTTTATACTGTATCAGTTGCTGAATTAAACCAATCTGTTTGAACCAACCATCTGATTTAAAGCAACCCTTTAGAAATTCTATCTAGCTATTAAATAAGTATTAAAATTGATATGTGTCAATGGAATGGTATGTATCAATGAGTTTGGAATCGTTCACTGCCGTCCCGAGAGTAGCCAAACAATGTCTCCGTCATTAATTATTTGTTAAGCGAAACACATCAATAATACATTGAAGATTACATTGCGTATATATGTATAGCATAGTATATAGCAAAGGAATTCGATGGATTGGAAACTGCAATTGTTCAGTCAATTTTTTTATCGATCGTTGGTGCTCGATACCACTTCTTGTTTTTTTTCCCTAAAATTATCAACTACGTCTACAAACTTCTAAAATATTTGTCGATAGCGTTAAATTGGTTATAAGTGGAAAATTCTTGAATACCATTACACGAAGCTTATTTTTCTATAATACTCTATTGCGTTTGGCAGTCGATTGGCAATTCCCCTAGCGAGCATGTCATCGATACGAATCACCGCGAAGCGTTATAAAAATATTTATTGACAACAATATCAGACACATACGATTTTTTATCTTGTTATCTCCGACACATAACGGTCCGCCTCTGTTTTCAATCAAACCGTCTTTGGTACCGCGTTAAACTGAGAGCCACGCAGACGAGTCATTCCGTATTTGAAGATAACAGATTTTCCGCATTTTTACTTCAGCGAAACACCTGTCCATCATTATTATTTAAAATTCATTCAAACTGGAAAACATAAAAGTACAATCGATCGTATCAAAAATATTTTTATTAACATTCTTAAACCGCTAAGAAATTCTTGGACATTAGATAAAAGGCCGAAGCGATTTCGATTCTCAGAAAAGAATTTTGGTTTGTGAGACAAGAATCGGATGATATGTGTACACCTGAGCAAACTAGTAAAGTTAAAGGGTTTCATATCTTTGTAAAAGTAATTAACAATCTATTTGTTATTTATTAATACTTTGAGATGCCTTTGAAACAGTGCTTGCAGTGACATTTGGCTCAAATTTTCAACACATGCTACTCGACTAACGTTCAATCAATTTTACATGTTCGTATTGTAAATGATTCTATACGTAAAAAGATGTTGAATTTTTCTTACTTCTGAATCGTTGAAAAATATGCAACCCCTTAACGTAAAGTAGGTATGTTTTTGTCTGGATATCTTCAAGAGGAACAAGTGTTTACCTATTAACTAAAACAATCAAAAGTTTCACTTTCCATTGTCGTTGCAATACAATCAGACAATTATAATTTAACAGTGCTTAAATGAAACGAATGTTCATGTTGAAAGTCCTACGAATGGTCGTCGTGCATGATGGTAATGTTACGGAGTTCGAATAATTTAGGCGGACCAACTATGCAGTAGCATCGAACACAAACCGATCGACAAAGGCATTAGACGTTCCTGTCTCTAATACAAATACGATAGAGTTGTCGCGATACATGCGGAACATTGAAAAATCTGCGGACTCGTTACATGTATTTAAGCGATATACAAACATTCTTCCAAAAATACAGTGTATGGTCGAATTTCAATGCCTCGTATAGGGGCTTTCTCTGTTTCCCCCAGGAAACCCGATGGAGAGAATTCGTTTGACCCTGCTGAGATTGATCGGTTTCCCTGGTCGTTCTTAAACACTTGAAATTTTACTTTTCTTCGTAATTATAAAATTAAGTACGCGTCCTTGTATTGAGAAAACCTGACACTAAGTACCGGAACTGACGATCGGATTCTCTGGCACGTTCGATTGCATCGCTTATGGTTTTCTTGAATTCACTAGTCAGCTCTATCGTTCGCGATATACAAAGTCTCTGCAGTATATTTATTACAAAATTTTGATTCTAATGAAAATAAGAATAAACAGAGTAATCATCACGGGGCGATTAAACGTAGACGCATTAGGCCAAGTTTCGGTTAAACGCGAAAAACTTATGAAAGCGATGTCGATTTTAGGTTTATTTTCATAAAAAATTTTCACGCCGTCCCCTTAATTGAAGATTAACAAACAAGGAGGTCTAATTTTTCGAAACAAGGATGTTTTCAAATTCAAAACTTAAATCGAAGAGAGCCGTTTATGTGACAAGCTTTGTCAACATTTAATATAAAAACTGGTTTCAGGTTTCCATAAATTATTAACCTGTTAGCAAATTACATGGAATTGAATTTCATTACTTGTTTCATAATACCTGTCTTAAATACACGTGTTTTGTCAAAGGGAAACACATCCATTATGTAAAAATGCTTTTATTAAAACGTGATAAATGCTCTAATGTCAATGGAAAATGCAAATAATAGTTTTATTATACAGATTTACAGATTCGTGTAAAGAGATAATTAAAATCTGTTGAATTAGCATTTTCAGAAGTAATACCATACTGAAATATACTGCAAAGTTATCGTTTAAAATTTCTTAGCATTTGTTACAGAATCTTCCCTTTACGAAGGAGAAAATAACTTTCTATGTAGGATGTAATGATATTTTACAGAATTATAATATTTATAACATCATGTGTATAACAAGAACAATTTATTTAATACTCTGCAATAAAATGTACGTTTGTAAAAGTTCATGACTTAAAGATAATTCATGGTAAAAGTAAAATTTGGTTTAAAAGAATCAGGGATGGATTAGCTGTCGATTAGCTGCTGGACGCGCCAGTGTTCCAAACGTTAGTCGTTTGCAGTCGACTGAACGGCAAATTAAATAAAATAAAATTTAATATTTTCAATTCGCTAGCTATACATAGTCTAAGCAATCAAATGCCGAGTGCTGTCGACGATCGCGACAAGCGAACGATCCATACGAATCAATGCCCTCAACAGCTTAGCAATCGTCATTTCGATCAGAATGTAGATAAGTAAATACGTATAATACGGATCGTCGAATGATTCTCGTGAAAAGTGATATGGCTTCTACGAAGATGCGAGTTTCTTGTTCCCACTGTCATGATTCTCCTATCGTGAAAAGGGAGGGTTTGACGAAAGCCTTCCGTCTTTTCTTCCTTCTCTTTTTTCCTCATCCTAGGTAATGTTTTATTAAATGAAGTGTCTACTACAGCCCTTGGACGGATGGTTGCCACTTGCGAGCACGATTCGATTCGCAACGATAACTATTTACCACCGAATTTCATCTAAAAGTTGTTTGAAAGGAACGGACTATACCATTGTTGATTATCATCAATTGCAAGATCAAACATTGCCAGTACATAAATGAACACGTGATGAAAGTATTTATGAGATTACTGCGGATTTTATGCATTTGCATATGCATATGCATATGCAAAACAATGAAAATATTTAAAGAATTCAGATCAGAGTTTTGACATCCATGTATATATTATTTTCAACTCACTGAAATTATTAAAGTAAAAGAGATATTTCCATTTGACTCATGTGTGTTGCAATTGATGACGTTACTTTCAATTTTGCATAAAAATAACAATGACACAGCATTAGTCTTTCTTCATATTTACCCTTTTTGCGTGTCTTCAAATTCTTTTCCTACTTCTAAAGCTGACAATGTTTCAAACTTTATTTTGGGAAAAAACAATAAATTTTAGTGCCTTTCGTAGAACAAAGCAGATTTCAATGAAATAAAATAATTGTACCTATAACGTTAGGCAACATACATTATTATTTTGTCATGGATTGTTCCATATTTTGTTCGAACTTTTACAGACATAATGGAGACATCAAATACTGGAAAGATTTCAATATTTTGTTTATAAAAATACCTCCTTATAAAGACAAAGATATATAATACAACTAATATAATAATGTTATCGTTCCAAATAGTCTCTGAATTTCTCATAAGTACTACTTTTCTACAAAATGGTAGGCGTCGTATTTGTAAATATACATAAAGCAAATAAATTTAAAATCTTAAATGATGTATAAAAACACTTTTTGATGATAGAGTACATTCGTGATAAAAACTCCACGTCTAGTTATTACTAGACCGCTAATTTTATGCAGTTGTGACAGAAATGATTAAGCTAATTACGATATCAAGGCATTAGAAGAATTTAAAGATATTGTTACATTATTTACAAAGGAAAGACATTTACATCTGCCTTGTGTTTCATACAATTGGCTTGGACAATTTTTATTTTGCATAAATATCCACAATCTAGTTATTACTATATATAGGAATACGTAAAAAGAGTATGTTTGTTATCATGATACATCAGCCAAATTTTAGTCATAACTAACTTAAATATTGAATAGCCTTTTAAACGGGTATTTTAATAAACGCAATAATGAAATCTGACATTGAACTTTAGTGTATTGTTTGATTTAAAACAATCTGCAATACACAGGATTCGAATCGTTGACTTAAATGATTTTGAAAGAGTATTTCGTGCCATGATTTCATGACGAGTGGTGCCATTTTTATTTCATCGGCATCTGTTTCGTGACAACTGCTAATCCGATAGTTATCATTGCGTTACTTCGCCGCGTACCGAATTCTCTCGATCGAACCGTGGCAACCCACTGTTACATTCCTTAAGATATGCAACTTTGAGTTATCTATATCACGATGGACGCCTAAACGCGAGCTTCAATCGTGGAAACATTGAAATCGACGTGTTTTCGGATTCGTTCAACACATTTGAAGCCGTCTAATTCGCTGAAAATGGTCGACAGTGGTCGATTCGTATTTACAAAATAGTGACGAACCATTCCGGACCCCAGGGTCCTTCTGTTCGCACTCTGCCACCTTCGTTCGAAAACGTCGTCCGCGTCTCTTCGATATGTAAATAACCGTAAAAAAAATACGAAAGTCATCGTTGGCGTCCGTCAAGGTAAACAGTTCTTCATTTTGATCGTGACTTCTTTATTCTCTTTCTTCTTCTTCTTTTTTTTTTTATATGAAAAATTTGATCATTGTTCTCTGCGTTTTGTTCGATTTCATCTGTAATCGTCGCTCGGTTTTTCGGGAAATTTGTCCTAAACACGTTTGTCGCGCACGATCAGATTGGTTAATTGAATCTAGCTATCGTAGAAAAGATAGGAATAAACCTTCTCGCTACTCTTTGACTGCGACATTCCTCGGAATTGGAAACCGAGAGGTTCGTCGGGTAGAACGATGATCGTTTCCTCGGATTCGCGTGACATTCTCATGGCGAAGCGTCGAGAGAAATAAATAATTATTGTCAAGAACTGTATCATCTGTTGAACACTGTTTCCGATGATTATACGAGACATTCGACGAGTATTCGGCCACTTCCTCGTCTCCGTTTCTCTTAGGCTATTCTCATCACTCTAGCTTCGAACTTCACGAAATTAAAACTGTGCACCGCTTGGATGCGTGGGTTGGTTTCAACAACATTTTGTTCATTCAACATCGAACACTTTCACGAATGATTCTACGTCGTCCGAGATATCACTCGTAATATCACTGTAATACTATTTTCGCTGTCTCTCGTCATCTTTACCAAAGTACCTCATAAAGGTCCTTATCATCGTTGATCCCTGAACACAACGAGAGACTCGAAGATCACATGCCCGATTCCGCTATTCCTTCATCATCTGCAAAGACATAGATCGAACCGTTAGAACATCAGTTCAAAACTGAAATGTATACTCCACCACGGTTAGGTGCATTTACTCCGACCAACTTTTCGATCGTAAACCAAGTATTTACATTTTTCATTGAATCTATGATTTTCAAAGAAGAATATACAGCAAAGTTTATG
This sequence comes from Augochlorella aurata, assembly GCA_028455555.1. Classification (NCBI taxonomy): domain Eukaryota; kingdom Metazoa; phylum Arthropoda; class Insecta; order Hymenoptera; family Halictidae; genus Augochlorella; species Augochlorella aurata. The sequence goes on along the minus strand of CM052166.1, from coordinate 393,108 downwards.
GTTAATTATATAATTTCCGAATTTATGTTTTCTTTAACTGTTATGTTAACTGTAAAAAGTTAAAAACACAAATTATAATGTTGCGCATTATGGATTTCTCACCTGGTTTTCGAACTTAAACTTGGCCATAAGTGTGACACACTTAACCGCAGAAGAATATACATAAAACTAGAATCATGCTTTTTGATTGAACTATATAGATTGACTGAAATTGGACTTAAACATAACACGAACAGGTATTTGTTTATTATTATCGAGTTAGTAGTGGCGAGAAGCTTCATCTAAAACGACAGTAAGCAGTCGATGTTAGTATTGTAATTATGCAATGTTAGTAAACATAGAATTTCCTTCATTTTTTACATCGAAGTAATTGTAATTAGCACAGGTCAAAATGTGTTACTATGCGAAATTTTCAAACAAAACTTTTTTTAGATTTTTACAGACTTCATTGACAAAATATTCGTCGAAGAACGAATTTTAATTTTCGAAACATTTATATCATGATGTATCAATGTATTGATATAATTATTTTAGGAAATACGAGATGTCTGGTTAAACTCGATTAAATATCAAATATAATTCGTAACTATAAATGTATAAGATTAATTTTAAATGAAGTGTTAAATGAATATGTTCGATAAATATTGATTATACAAGTCATTCTTATTAGTTCAGATATTACCTACACATTTGCATGTAGTCTAACAACATTGTAAAGTTACTAATGACTTAAATGAAGTTCTTAAAAAATTAGTACGTATCGTTATGTTCATTTTCGAAATTACTGATTTTATAATAATATATTAGTATGTCGTAGTACAAAAGATGTATTTTCATAAATTCAAACAAACGAATTTAAAAACATTATAAACGTACATAAATACGTTCGTCGAATATTTGATCATTGAAATATTTGTTATTAATACACGATTACAGCCGAAAACTTAACATATTCACGCGTATAATAGAACAATTATGTAAATGTCACGTTGTTACATGCTTCATGCGTTACAGAAAAAAGCGAGGATAGAAATTACCATCGCCACAGGATTCACAGTTCGAAGGTCACCTTTCCTTCTCATCGTCAGCAGGACTCTTTGTGTTTTCGACCGAGCTTCGATTCTTGCCTGGATTCAAAGGGAGTACAAGGTTGCAAAAAGGGAAGTGATTTCGTGTACGGGTGGATGTGCAACAATTTAGTAGAGAAACCATTGCAATGGAATACAAAATCAAGTATCACCGTTTGCTCGGTTCTGTGGGCCATTTTAAACAAAACTATTCTGCCCATTACCCTTCAAATCTATCGATTTGATTACAGAAGTTTATGAAACTATTATATAATAGTAACTAAACTGCGGCTCTTTATGCATTCACAGCAACCGTGGGATTCTAAAATATGAGAACATATATAAATTAACAAGAATTAATTGTATTTCTGCTTTACTTTTACAATCAGAAATTTTATAGCAGACTGACGCCATTTCTTCTAATTCTGATTCTTATAAGATGGTGCATGAAAATGGAAATTTGCATGATGATACGCAGTTTAATTAAAATTAATTATGAGCAAGTGAACATTATTGGTAAGATCAAATTCTTTTCTTTTCTCTATAATATCGCCTTTGGTTTCGTTATTTTCATAAGTGACCATAGGTTATATTTTCTGTTGTCTACAGTATTCTCTTCCTATAATCATACTTTGTGAATTTCATACTTTTCAGAAATTAATAGCATACTCCTTGTTAGGTGTAAAAGAATTGAATCCGAATTTACATTTGAAATCCTTTTTAATGAAATAAACCAAATTACATCTCTTTTATTTGTTATAACTTTAATAAAAATAAACTAATTATTTCTTTAATAAACTCTTTGGTCTTACGATAAACAAACGTTACATTCTTCATGTTGCTGCACACATACAATAACTACGACTATAAGTCGAACGTGTTGCTAGTACTAGCAACGGCTTAACTCTATAATATTCTATAATTCATAATTCTAATACTCTTCGATTGCCATTTTAAAACTAACATCATCAAACAATAAAGGTTTAAAAACTTTTGACTTTTGTTTTATACGAAAATTAACGAAAATCATGCTAGATTCTAATCGGCATTTAGGTATTACGTCCCGCTGAGCATATTGCTATGTATTGACGATAATTATATGTACACACTTTCATTCTATCTCAGCAATGACCAAGAAGCGAGACAGATAATAATTCGCTGCAATTATTGGGAAGGAATACTGTAGTCATTTGTTACCGTGGAAACTAAAGTCAGAGAGACAGTAACCATTGTCCAAGCGTTAATTCTTACCATCACCACATGTTTCGTGTTTTTTTAATTAGAATGACTGTTACTGACATTTCTACTCGGTATTAGTTCTGCACGAATAATTCATAAAATTGTAGACGCACAGAATGTAGATTTATTAAAATTATGTAAACACTTCCAAATGATTCGCTACTATTCGTTGAAATTATCTACAATATTGTACCACCCAATTCATGCACTATACAGCCTCAGTTTCTGGAGAACGTGATTAACAAAGAGGATGATACAAGAGAAACGTGATTAAATTGTTCGTATATTTATTGAAAAAGAAAGACTTTATTTCAAACGAAAATCCACTCATATGCGAAGAGAGATTATAACGAACACTATTACAAATACGAAGAGGAAAGTAAAAATAGACGACATTGAGATAAAAGAAGTTCAGATAAACGAAACTGTTCTTAAAATTACACAAAAAATGATTAGTCTTTACTCCTATTATCCGCTGGGCGTAAACTACTTGAAATACTCATTGTGGACGACACTGATTAATTAGAGAAGATCTAATTAAAACAGAACAGTATTTCAAGTTATGATTTGATTGTTATTTCTATTGTTCAGCATCTCATTGACAAATGTTGAATGCATATATTGGTAAAGCTCGTTCTCTTGGCATTTAAAATAGTTTAAGCCCAAGCTTAGTCCACTGTTAACCATGTATGAATTAGTTCTCTCTTTTATAGACGTCCGACAGAGACAAAATGAAGTTTAAAGAGTTAAACAAAAAGATATAATCATTTCAAGAAATATGTTCACGTAAATACATTGTTATATGTACATGTAGAATTCGTTATAGAATTTGTTTCTAGGAAAACAGACGCAGATGTTTAGACCTGAAATTTTATTTTTTAATTCAAACAATTCGAAGAACTGAATTCTTGAGAATTAATTATGTCAAAATTCTGAAAGTTTTTTGATGAAATTTTCTAGATATACCTAACTGACATAAATCTACAATTTTTAAATATACATTACTTAATTTCGAAATATTTATGGACATTAGAATGCATCAAGACTTTAGTTCTCTTACAAAAGACTTTACTTACTTTCGACATGAACTTATTCATGTTACTATGTTTTGTTACATGATGTATTAGAATGTACATTGAGCCTAACTTTTTCCGTAGTCACAGATGTTTACACAGTCAAAATTTTATTGTGCCAACTCGTTTGTCGAGCGATGTATATCTAACTCTTTGAATCGCAGCAAAGCTGTTTCAAAATGACAGAGAAACAACTGAGAAAGGAAGGACGAGAAATGGAACTGACCTTCGAATCCCTGATTGTCATGAATCTCCCGAGGAGGTCCGGTCATGTCTTGACCCTCCAAGACCGCCAGAAGGCATTGGTGTATGCAGATGTACTGTTGCTCGGTTTGGACCATCCAGACACGCTCTTTCCTCATTGCCCAGACAATCCCGAAAATGTCGACGTGCTTGGATACCAGGATTTGCTGGAGAATTCTGTCCAACGTGATGAAAGTGCCGCTGCGGCCAACACCGGCGCTACAGTGCACAACTATCGGCCTTTGGTCGGACCGAACCTTTTCCCGAAACGCTCGCACGAATCTGGCCAGCGTCTGAGGCGGACTTGGAACACCAAAGTCCGGCCACGTTGTAAAATGGAAGTGTTGTATTACCCTATTCACGTCCCCCTACACAGAAACATCGATACTCCGTTTTTATCGATCATCTTGAAACATTGAATCCAAAATATTGTTATCGACAGGTTTATATTACACTCTGTCAAGCAAATCTGCTATGCCAGATCTTATCGAATGGCTATTAGAAGCTAAATTGTTATTATAATTAACAAAAAAGATAATAAGATCTTAATGATTCTGATATACTAAACTTCAAATAAATTAACTTTCAAAATAGTTTTCCTCATATTGAAAGACTTTCTTCCATCAAACAGTTGCACAAAAAGACGATTAATTATTTCTGCACTTCATAGGGTACTTACTCTGCACAACATGAACTCCGTTATACTCCAATCTGGATAATGTGTTTCGTTCAATATCGTGACGCAAATATCTCCGTAATAAACCGGCAAGGTGTCCGTGGGCCAATAGTGATCACATTTTTCCCTGCCCTTCTCGATACACCTTGTCAACATTACAATCGCTCTGCTATTACTTTCCCAGACCATCCTCCAGAAGTCATCGCGGGTCGAATGTAATGGGCCTTGAGTAACGATGAACTCCCTTGGAGAATTATGGCCCTGTCATGAAACATAATAATTTCTATAATAAATATAATTTTACGAAACAATTAATTGTACTATAACAAGCTTGAAGGTTTTCCTTTCATTATTGTATCGGGTATACGAAATATTAACAGGTTCCTTCTGCGGAGTTATAATTCTGCCTTATTTATTTCTATCTCTAGATAAACAAAATGCACTTCATAAAATATATAAAATTTTGTCTTGGATCTCAGTTAACTTTAAACAATGAAAACGCAATTTCTGAAGTCTAATATATTCAAAGTTCCAGTAAAATAACAGTATTAGCTACATATGCAGATAACGTAAATAGTCGTAACAACTATTCATTTTATTAATTGGTTTACGCTTTTTCCTCCCCTGCTTTAACACTAAAGTCGAGGTCTAAAAATAACAAAAACTGCCTCGTAAGATTTACAAGATGAGATTATTATTAATTATTAATGGGATCAATTCTTAATGGAAGCAGCATTATGACTTCACTAATTAACAAATAAAAAATTGTGAAACCGGTCATTCGACCGGCGGTGGTAGGTTTAGTGTAAAAAGACATGCTAAAACGAACAACTTTCATAGCACATTATGCGCTCGTTTAAAGCACAAACTATAAAACCAATGAAACTTACAGGAACGTAATTAGCGTTGATATAGTCCGAACCCTCTTCGTCATCCACAGGCTGGAGCTTAAATCTACTGTGATCATAGGGCAAAATGTTTGTAAAACGATTCTTTGGTCTGTTGCACGGTAAATCCGCCGCTGTGCAAGGCTGGTCCCTTCCAACGTGTTTCAATTCTTCGAATTCCTCTGAGAAACGGAAATCAGAATCCGCGGACATCGTGCGGTAATGCTCAGCGAAATCCTCGATTTTGATCGGTCGACTGTTGAAAAGAAAATATCGAAATAATTATTCTCGATCTCTTTAAAGACGTCAATTACATTTAATATTTACCTAGTCTCGATAACGCTGTCTGGTAAGGAGAGGTTGTCGGTTGTCCTAGTTTCGGTCGTTTTGCGACCTTGGCTTCTTCGTCTTCTCACCAGCAGCCCAATACCCAATAGCGTCAACAGGAATACTATTGGGACTATGACTCCAACAATTATGGCTGTGTTATCCTTATCTGTGCGAACAAGTACAGTAAGGTTTAAATTTAATGTTATAAATATTATTTATTTAAATTACAGTACTGGCTCTTGTAGGTACTATATGTTAAAAATACGTGTCGTCACTAGACTGCGGAAATTTATACAAAATAAAAATTATCTACCTCAATTGCAGCATACTAAAGTAAAGCTCTAGTTTGTTTACTTTCTTAATAGATTAAAAATAATGTAACGGCATTCTTAAAGTCTTGTAATCTTTTTCCACTGTTTTGTGTTCCACTTACACATTTTTGTACTAAATGCATAAAATCCGCAGTCTAGAGGCAACCACGAGTCTTACCTGCCAGCAGCAATCCTTGGACAGACATGTACACGGAATAATACGAATTTGACAACATTCTTATATGAGTTACAGCGTAATTGTAAGCAACAGTAAAATACACCATTCTCTTATCATCCACGTTATAAAATGCATAGAATAGTATTGCAATTACTCTTACGTTAAAACAATGTTTTTCTTTGTGCAAGAAAAGAGGAGTCTATATTTCAAAGTATAAATTGAAATCAATTTCACATATTCAAATTCAAAGATAAGTGCAAACTTCGCGAATAAAATTCTTTATTAATGCCATTTTAAGACGATGGCAAGTCGCGTGTAATAAAAATCTAAAAGATCGAAAGATCAGTGACCGGTTGTAAAGATAGATCAAATTCAAATACCAGTCTTTAAATTTACGTTCAGAAATTTCTAAAAAAGACGATATATCGGTCTAAGATTTTCGAAACAGATGTTAAATGTTCCTTGACAGAACTTCAGGTACACAAACTCTCTAGCAGCAACGTTACATGACTGTCCTCACCTGTTTGAATCGGAAAGCTGTAACTCGTGTCCGTGAATTTATCCGGCGCGGTAAACGCGCGCACTTTCACTCGATAAGTCGAACCAGACTTCAGTGGTCCATTGCAATATCCAACTTTGTTGTCGCAGTTCTCACTGCCGATCGTGAAGTCCTCGACGGAGCCATTTTTAAACGGATAGTAAGGTTCCATCACCTGCACAAATAATACAGTCAAGCGTATCAGAACTCGGTGCATCTTATCATTTTTCTGAGGCTAGACTATCTAAATGCAAATCACCGGCTTCGAATCATTAAAATACGCCGGCGCTGGAATCTAATCGCAAGAAGCGTGAGTAAACCTGTTTTTAAGTAAAAAAAGCTATCCGATACCTGTGTGAATAACTTGCCAGCTTTTTCGACCATGTCCTGCAGGATATTCATGGTCCAACTTAATGACCATATTCAGGAAAACAGAAAGAAAATCTCAGGACGAAGTCGAAGTAATAAAATTATATTAAGAATTGTCACAGGTGTTCCGAGCACTTGAAAATTCTGTTTCTCAGATGATCAAAATACGAATAGAAACTACTGCCGATTCGAATTCTGTTCTAATTTTCTAATACAATATTCGACATCTGCTCTTAAATGTTTGATTCGGCTCGTATGTAACTGTCTAAGCGTCTGTCTTGTATCACGCGCGTTCTGCGACCAACTGTTGCGTCCTAGAGCGCACGTAACGCAACTATTGCTTATGCGTGGTCTCGAATGCATGTGTTTCTTCGCTATTCTACGCCCGTGATCTTGCAAGTTAACGAGTCACTCGGCGTAATCGCTGCATTAATTATTTCACATTTCTATTGCGATACAGACGGATGACGCATAACGCGTGACCGATTTCGATCTTGATCGGCCAAGATGAAAACTTCGCGGCAGTTGTCCCGAGAACATTGCAAACATTTCCGGGAGCTTTTCTCGGCGAATTCTATGAGGAACCTCACCTGGTACGGTGGCCAAATACTGTAGGCCTGGACGTCCCTCCAACTAGGCATTTCCAAACCAGACGCGTTTTTGCTGTCATCCTCGGCCACGATGATCGTGTACGACGTAACCGCGCCGTTCTGCTCGCTGAAGTAGTTCTTCCTGAAGCGGATTTGGATCGTCATGCTGCTCCTGCAGACCTCCGTTGGCACCACCTGCGTCGGCGGCTTCGGTGGTGCCAGGATCGGCATTTTCTGCTTCCAAACCGCCTCGGGCCCGAAACCGATTTTCGTTTGAGCTTGGATCCGAAAGGTGTAAGTCTTCCCCGGGATCAAGGACTTGATAATGCCGCGGTACTCGTTCGGCCTGAAGTCCTGCATCTGAGTGTGCGCTGAACCCTGAAGACAACGCAACATCGATGAAATGATAAACGAATCAATTTTAGCAGGGTAGAGTCAAATTTTAGTAGCTACATAAAGCGTCTAATAGCATCTAGTGATACTTACTTCCAGTCCGTAGGTGATCGTGTATTTTCGGATGATGCCATTTTGCTCTTGACTCGGCAAGGACCATTCAAAGCTGATGTCGCTCGGCTGGATGTCCGTGGGATGGAACTTCTCCACCCTGCCGGGATACGACTCGCTGGTGGTGAAGCTGGCACTTAGTGGATTAGAGACTCTGAGATAAGAGGACGCTGTGCCGGAACGCACTATCAACGTGAAAGTATAGTTTCTGTGGGGTTTTAGATCGGAGATTGTGATCAGGTTCACAGAAGTGATGTTCTGGATGTAGTTCCCGTCCGTGTTTATGTACTGGACTTCGAAACCGTCGTATTGTCCGCGTGGAATATCCCATGTCAACGTGATCCTGGTGTCGTTGATGTTTATTGCCTGGATCGACGTAATCGGTTCAGGATCTGCAACCGAGTCTCAGCTTTAGCATCGATTACGTTCCGCGGTAGCCGGCTTAATTTTCTATAGAATCAATTAATAGTATCATATTTTCGATTCTTTTCAACATTACTTTCCTCGACTTACTCGTTTATTTGTTAATTACATCACCATAGGTAATATTGTACACTACAAGCTGCAATCATCGTTTGAAGAAATACCACGTACTAAAGTGGAATTTCATGAGTAGACGTACAGTCTCGATTGTACGCTTGAATAAGGATCGATAGAAGCCGCAATAGTATCAGATTGCGCGGTGAATGTTTAAAAACATGGACGTTTTTTATCAAAACACACTGAATTTTGTGTCGCAGATACTGTTAAGTGAGTCACGCAATTCGTGCTGGTTCTAGGCAGTACTCCCTCAACAGCCAGAACGGTTTCTAATCAGATCACTCTTTTTTATCGTGGATCTAGTCACGCGCACACGATCAAAGACGAACAGCAAGATTTAGAGGCGTGGCTAATCAGCCTATTAACTGCTATTTAACATCGTGTTTTTGTTATTCCTCGCGACGCGAGTGAGGTATATTTCAGACGCACTTCTACCGCAATGCTTTTAAAAGGCAGTCCCAATTAGGGCCATAGAAATATAACCTGCGTGATTTTCTTAAGAAAAATAAGACACGGTGCTTTTTAATAACGTTCAGAATTTTTTAAAATTTATCTCATGTTCAAGAAACTAACTCTTTTCTGCATAAGCAATGTTATAAAATAATGTTAAATAAATAACGACATACAGATTAGGTGTGATACCGTTTTGAGTTTCGTTATGTTCATTTTATCGCCGAGCATAATTCAGTGGCATAAAATTGACAACTATAAATGTAAATTGACAACTTCTGAGAGATTACTGCATAAAACATAAATCCCAAAATTTCAATTACGTGAAATTAATGTGATACTTATTCGTGGCGGTGCCTTGTGTATTAAAAGATGTATTTACAAAATAAAAAAGTATCTACATTTTATACATTGAAATTCGAAAATATAGAGCATTTTTGTGCATGTAATTTTACCCATAAGTGAATTCATTAGAAAATTCGATTTTTATCAGCTGCAACAGTCGAATTAACATTTAAATTTACGCATCATGTGCGTACATCACTTTCATACAAAATAGATGGAATTGATCTTTAATTGAAAATCAAAGAAAAGGAAATTAATTTGAATAACTAATTTTTAAATTAATCTTAAATGTAACAGACACTACTATAACATACAATTTACTACTTACTATTTAGAAAAATGGAATATATTTTGATTTCTTTATCTTGGAAATAAAGTATCTCAAATAATATTTCAGAGTTTAAAGTACGAGAAATAAAATTTGTTGCGTATTTCTAACGATTATGAATACAATTACACTTTATCGTTTTTAACGAAGGAATAGTTCATGAAGAAGTTCTTAACTGTTACCAGATAAAATATTGTCGGTAATTTTCGAACCATAATGTATGTTTGTACAATACTGGATCCAACTGTAACAACTTAATAGTAATAATTCATTGGGAATAAATTTTTTCAATATTTTCTATACAAAAAAGACAAAAATATAGCTTTTATCTTTCCAACTCTGTAATAAAATTATTAAAATTTTAATCTAAAAGTTTGTTTAAAGAAAACTAAAACGTTTAGTTTGTTGTGAAACGATAAGACGAAACGATAAAACAAGACTTTCAATACTTTAATTTTTAACAATGTTTAACACTGGAATTACCGGACGTGCAGAATGTTTCAGTCTTTTTCTCTTACGTTTGCTAGAATGTAAAAATATTTATATAAATAATTTTTTAATAAACCTTTCAATTTTAGCATATACTTATAACAGAAATCATAGCAAGAATAAATAAATCTAATATTGTCATTGCTATAAACCAATATACTTCAGTCACGTTTAGGGTACGGTAATTCTAGTGTTAAATAACGTATATTGAGTGCTACGAAAGAGAGAAACGGACCATGAAATCTATAATTATTAGAACTGATTAGAACTTATTAGAACTAAGGAATGATTACTATCGAGTTGTGACAGTTTGACCCGATCCTAAATGTCGAATCAGGTTGATCACCGTCAGTCGTTCTTCTTTCGCGCGAAATACTCACAAAGTCTATCCTGCCTAAGCAGAGGTCTGCTCTCCACATTATCGCTGACAGTCCAAACCGTCACGTTGTAGAGTTTACCAGGTGTTAGGCCGTTGAAGGTCACCTTAGTGTCGGTGTCGTCAACCAGTCGCTCTTTCGTCGTGTTGTTCTCGTCGCTAATCCGGAATCGATAGAGATCGAAAATCGAGGTCTGGATAGGTGTTGGTGTGTACCTCAAGGTCAAGGAGTCCGGTTGATCTCGATCGACCACCACAACGACTTCCGATTGGATTAGTGGCACTGGATTTCAGAGACCTTGTTTGTTGCGTGCGTTCTGATCTTTTCGTTAAGTAAACCCTTCTTTTACCGCGCTCCTCCCCAACTACAAGACCACCTTACGGAATCTTCCCGAGAACACCAACAAAGTTCTCCAACGTGGTTAGCGTGTCTCGAACCAAAATATTCATATGGACCTACCACAACTTATGAAAAACTATTGCTACTACAATTTTTGCATGATTTGCATCTTCTTCTCACTTTTCTTCTCTATTCTAGTTTGGCACTGTTGCTACCAAAGTCACACATACGCAAAGGAACCCGCAGCTTGTTGTATAAAATCGTGAGGTATAACATAGTAAACATGAATGTAATGATTATTCTCCATTGTGTTTTTAAAACAAATGACGATCGAATTTCCTTTTGATGTATCTATTTATTCAGAATACAGTTCTAAAGTATCATAGATTTAAAATATTGGCAACGCCGCGGGCCTTGAAACAGAGTGCTTCGCATATGCCAGCTTGCTTGATAATGAATGAAAATAAAAATAGAACAATAGTATATATATATGTATATGACGAACATAGTTCTGCCAATTAGACTATAAGATCTTGTTGATCTCTACGAGTAAAAAGACTTATCGGTTAAACGGGTCTGAATAATTTCAACAGATTATGATAGACCATATAATTTGTTTCGATTCGACTAAACGCGTTTAAGAAGTTTGTCGATGCTCTTTCTATCGAGTGTCACAGTTTCACGAGCCAAGATTGAATTAGTTTGTGTGTAAGATTGTACAATGGCACACTAAACACACTATTAGTAACGAAAAACAATGATGACTCAAACTTTTAGCGTGTGTTAGCACTCATTGCCAGGTGTACGGTTAAACGTAGCGGTTGCACATGGTATACGAACTTTTCGAGAAGATTTATGATCGAACGTACTTGTCCTGGTGGTCAAATTGGTGACGTCACTGACTAGGCCGTAGGACAACGTGTAGATCGTGAAAGAGTATTGAACGCCCGGCATCAGATCGCCAACGAGGACCCTTTGCACAGCGTTCTCGTCGAAAAGCGTGCTGGATACGTCGTTGCTCTCCGAGACGTTTTTCGATCGGATGTCCTCGGGATTTTCGAAGGGCCACCACCTTATCACGTACGTCTCGATCCTGCCTTCCGGTCGTGGCCACTCCAGCGTCACGTTGGTCGAGTCGATGATAGGAGTGACGTTCAGCACAGGATTTGGGCCTGCAATGAATCGCGAACATTCAGAAATCTCGCAGCATTCGTTTCTATATTCAATGTGAAAATATGCAGTGTTCAGAGCTCGAAAGTTCTAAAATAGAAAATGGAGAAATTCTAGACACGGTGCCTTTTTCGAAGCGAAACACCATATTGTTTCCTAAGTTATAGGTCGATGCAAAAAATATTTCAAATGAAACTTAATGTTTTTTTGAGGGAACATCTTATCATGACCACAAATCTTATTAACAAAAAAATAAATAAGTGAAATACAAAGTTATGATGATACTGTGAAACATGAGGAAAAGAAATTCGTATTTATTTATTTTCTGCTTCTCCCAGTTGATTTAGAAAATTTTGTATTGTAAAAAATTGCTACCTCTGATAGCTGTTCCACGTGATACTGTAAATCTTGTATAGATGGACATGTTTCAGAGATTTCGTGATCACTGTACCTTTAATTGGAAATATGCGTTTTTCACATTAACGTGTATCCCGTTTTACGAGTTCATTGAACTAAATATATTAGTGCATGAAGCTCATCCATGGTTATTTACGAACGTGGAAATGAAATACCAACATAATTAGGTCAATGAATTCATCATGAAACGAGGTATACGTTAATGTGAAAAATATGGTGTGAGCTTGAAATCGCGATGGTAGGTGCACCTAAATAAAATTTGTGGTAAGATGTCTCCCTCAAAACAAAGCGAGTTTTATTGAAAAGATTTTTTGAAACGCCCTATAGATAAAAAATAAATGCGTGATCTACTTCAAATTTGACACCCTGTATATTGAATATTGGGTGCAATTCATACTCAGTATTCATATTTCGAACGAAAAGTGAGTAAACATTATCTTGTCAATGAAAAATGTTGCCATTTAAAATGAAATAACCTTTTCAAATGACTTGAATTTTGGCAGGATATTTGGAGAATTACTTTACTAGATCATGTGCTAACAAATTTTAGTAGACTACAACTATTCAAAATGAATAAAGATATAGGGAACTGAACTATACGAGTATTGTTATCATTCTTTCAATCATTTGCAGTTGTTTCAGCATTTGTTTGCATATTATCTCGTAAACTAATTCTCCTAACATCTTATAAAAGTGCAAATCGTTTATTCAAATTTTTTAAAAATTATGTCTATTTAAAAGACGTTGAAATCGTGTCTATTAGGTTTCTAAGAACATTGTAGTGCCAGTAGGACAAAATTGCTCACAGAATTCTAAAAGTAAACATGGCTTGCCATCGATTTCCAAAACTTTGACATTCATATTTACATTTTGCATGTGCATTTTATTTGTAACATTCGGCTAAAGGGTAAGTGCAGTTTCTTGATAACAAGGAAAACAACATGAAATGCATAGATATGGGTGACAAACGAACTGCGTAAAAAAAAACATCTTTTGACACTGTTTGCTATGAAAGTCAATGAAAAAAAGAGTATGCTTCGCTGTCTTCTTATTTTATAAGTAGCTCTCGGCAATATTTGTGTGGTCACGAGTCGTTTGTGTGTTATAATTAACGTTTCTAATCGAGCATATTGCCTTCGTGTATAGTGTCGTACTAAAGAATTTAAATTCTGTGAATGTGCCATTTCTTAAATAAATTGATTACGAAGTATGCTGAGCGTGCAAATACTTTTCGACCAGTTGCAGCTCTCCGTTTTATAAATAGAAATATAAGAACGACGGAATGGTGTTAATAACGGTGAATTGATTATAGCAATCGCTGCGATGAAAATCTACATGAGGAGGATACGTGATTCATTTTCTCGATGATTGGACGCGTTTTCAGCTCCGCTTCTCTGTAATGATAGAGTTTCTAGTGTAAATGCTTTATTTAATAGCTCGTTTTGTTTACTTACGAACTGTGTGGTTCAATTGTAGCGGATAAAGACTTTCGACTCCGTAACTGACGGTGTTCACTTGAATCGTGTACTTCTCCCCAGGCGTCATATCCGCCACTTCCGCTTCCGTTTCTCGGACACTGGGCAACTTGACCCATCTCGGATCGTCTTCTGTTCGATATCGAATCGAGAATTCGGTGTACAACGAGTTCGTCGGTGCTTCCCATTGCACTACGACGGTATGGCTGGTTACCCTTTCGAAACTCAAATTTTTTGGTGGTTTCGGCACTAAAATCAAACAATTGATTTAATAGTTTAGTGCAGATACTTAGAGATACTTAGAGAACAGAAGCTTAGAGACAATATCACTTGAAAATGTAATTAGAAATTTCGCTTTTAAAAGAATGAAGAAAATAAGATTGGACCGTAAAACACCTTTAATGCATTTGGTAACAAGACGATAAGTTGAACAGAAGAAAACATTCGTTATAAAGAAGCAAATAGTAAAATCTATAATTAATAGATTGCATAATAAAACTTTGTGCAAAATAAAATTTTTCCTTCCTCCTTTCAGTAATTTCAATAAGATGAAATTGCATATCTCAGAACTCGTTTTACTCTATCAAAATTGATAATTGATAAGGACTGATAATTCAGGAAAAAGAGACTAAATAAATTGAGAGAATAAATAAATGACTTCAGAAGGAAGTTATATTAATTCTATATAAGACAGCATATCTTTTACGTTGATATTGTTGTTCGAAACTATAAAATATTGATATACAACTCAATTTCGAACGTTGAACGTATAAGTTGCTTACAAACTGCTTGAAAATAGTCGTGCGGTTCACTTCTCAGGGTATGACTAATGGCGAACACTTTAACTTCGTAGGCCGCGCCGGGATAAAGGTCTTCCAGAACAATGTGGGATTCCGTGGTTAATGTCGTCGCACTTTCTCCAGTGTCGTTTCTGTTATGCGTCACCTCGAATTTCTCTTGTCTCGAATTGACGTCGCTTTTCCACGAGATGTTCAGTCCCTTCTCGATCGGTTTCAGATCCTCGATGATCGGACTGGACGGTCGTGTGACTTGATATAAAACGGTTTCGTTCGACTCGACTTTATTACTAATTGCTTGCACTATTATCGAGTAATTCCGGCCAGGTAGCAGAGCTTCTAACGTGACCTGGAACAATATTATGAACATTTAAGATCGTCTTTCATTCGTTGACATTTTTTTACAATAATTACTACTTTCCAAATTCATGCAAATCCGTCGACAACCTCGCAATGTAATCGAACTAATTAACAATTGGTCAGCTTCGCTCCAGATAGGTCGAAGATTATCGAAAGAGAAAGCGACGAGCTTTTAAAAATAAAAAAAATGGGAAGTGAGCCATGAGCCAATGGAACGATTGCAGAATCGTGTTCACAGCTCTCTCTAATAGCGTTTACGGTCCAAAGCGGAGTAATTACAGCTACCTTGTGATCCGATAATTGCGGCTGTGATGACACATGTTGAATTACCAGTAGAAAGTCACTGTTTAGTTAGGACTCAATTCGAGCATTCTTGCGAGATTCAGGTCGGAAAAACTGAAGCGTGTGTGAACTTTTTATTATATAGTAAATTGAATGTTGAACTAATTACTTTCGTCTTGTCAGTAGTTAGGGTATTACTGTCGCCGCCTATCGCTGTTTCCACCTCATGATACTGCAGCTTGTAGTTATCCTGACTGCTGGAGTTGTCGGGAAGCCAAGAAACCTCCACCATTCCAGTCTTCTCATCGATGACGGTGCGTAATTGACGCACTGGCAACGGCTCTGATAACATTAACGAAGAAAAACGTAATTATAAAACGTAATTATAAAAAGCGTCAATAATATATGCATTGAACACTAGACTACGAATTCTACCTCTAAATGTAATGATAACATAATAATATAATAGAGATAGTTTCGATAGTGGTAATTGTAATTTAAATTATACAGAATCATATTCAGTACAATAAACAAAAGTATAAATAAGAAAAATGTGATTGTAAAATTTTAGAAAAATATGTAAAGTGTTCGTGGACTTTTAATGTCCATAAAGAACCACTTTGGTACCTCGATGTCAACGATTTTCGTGATACTTAAATATATTGTAGTCCATATACGATTAGGGAGGGTTTAAGTTATCATTCTTCTAATTTCGAAATTGTTTAAGAGTTTCAAGCCCTCACAGTTTCTACATTTTGCTGATTTTTACGAAAAAATATTTTTCCAGTGAACAAAGAATAAAAATATTTTCGTTCTGCAAATTTGACCCGCGGTTATGTTTTTAAAGATGTGAAAAAAAATATGTTCGCCTTCTGTGAGTTCTCCCTTCTTATTCCATTTGAATATTTTAATTCGCGGACACTCTAAAACTGTAATTAGAGAAGGGCAGCGGAGGTCGCGGCGTGCTCCGATTCAAGTAAACGGATCGCGCACTCTCCACTATGACAGTTGGTTAACCGTACCGCTACCGTCTCATGTTATTTCTATGACATCGTAAAACGTAATCGACAAGTTTCCAAGTCGGCTGAATAGTGTAATTTATACTATGAGAAGAATTTTAATAATCCACTCTTCGCCGATGACGCTTTTCTGATAATAATCACAATTGTGAGTACCAATTCGCGTTATTTTCAAGAACTCTATCAGCAATTCAATAATAACTGTATAAGTCGTCTTGAACAATACAATTATAGTTTTCTAAAAAATCTGCTAAAATTACGAATTTACTATCACTTATAGACTGTTTAGCAGAATGTAAAAATGTGTTTTGCATCTTAGCAATATAATCGTGTATTTGCAGAGTAATAAATTTGTTACGTAAATTATCTAAAAATTCGTATTAATAAAGTTATTAAATGTAATATAATAATATAATAATATTATATTAGTAACATAATAATATTAAGAATAATATAATATAATAATATAATAATTGGCCAAGAGTGACTTATTAAAATTCTTCTGAGAATATAAATTTCACTATTCAGCTATCTTGGATTATGTTTTACAACTTCATTGTAAAGAATGTCGTCCGTCATAGTGGAGCTGCGACATTCTCCGCCCTACCCTAATCACAGTTTCAGTGTTCCTCGAATTAAAACATTCAAACAGAAATAGTAAGGCTCATAGAAGGGCGACTTATTTTTCATTAAAAATTTTTAAACACATGTCTGTGTATCTTTGTACAATAAAAATACTTTTATTTTTTGTACGCTGAAAAAATATTTTTTAAATACAGAAATCAGTTACGTATGTTCTTCGAAATAACCAGAAGAAGATTGCAACTTTGTATCTCTAATAGTTTCAGAGATATAAATTCAAATGTAAAGACCGTTTTCGTAAAAATCAAGAAAAAAATGATGACTTAACTCCCCCTCACCCCTAATTGCATATGGACTACAGCATATTTCAATATCATAAAAATGCCTGACATCAAGGTACAAAAGTGAACTGTTGAATGACCCCGTATAATAATTGTTAGAGGTTAGGTTACAATCAAATAACTGTTTCTTTATTTAAACTTTTAATTGTGTATACACAGTAAGCGGAAGAATGAAAACAAAAACAAGAACTAAACTTAAACTATCTCTGCTTAACGAAAACCAGGAACAGGAAAAATAAATCACTTCGCAACAGCATGTGTCTACGGTGGCAACGTTCTTTCGTTGCCGTCCGTTTTTCGCTTCTCGTTCTCATACCACACTCATACCATACCACTAGTCCATCAGTGAATGGCTTTACAAAGAACAAACGATTGCGACAACCAACATTAACAATAATTACACGGATACAAATATGTTTAATGCAGCAATTAATCATGTAAAATTCGTGGTTGATATTCAATTAAACAAGTTTTATAGAATTATTGTTATTGTACTTGATAGCACAATTATTGCAATTCGTAATTACTAATGATGTAAAATTCTTAATTAAAATAGAAATATTTAAATGTTTGAAATTTGTATAGTATTTCAAATTAAAACTGTAAGCGAAGTTTTTAAAATTCTTCAATGAATAAGACAATTGAATCTATCATACTATTCTTCACTCATTGCTTTAAAATTAGGCCCAAAATTTTGAAAATCTTTCCTTTTAATCTCAAGGGCAGATCGTATTGTTACGAATGTTCAAAAACTAAATATTCAAATTTTCTTTTCCCTATTTGTACTACCTGTTTAAAATGATAAGCTAGTCTGAAAACCAGTTCAAAATAAGAAATACTAGAGAGCCGTACTTTAAACTATAGCAATTTGAAGCTAAGACAATATGCACACTCACTCAAAGTTACATCTCCACTAGCTGGCCAGCTAGTAACCTTGCCCGACACCGTTTTCACGACGACCTGATAAGTTTTCCCCGGTTCCAGATCCTTGAATTCCCATTTACTTTCGTCGTCCCGATTTCTCGTGACCGGTGCAAGTCTTCGGTTGCTCCCTAACGAAATTTGATACTTATCGAACTCAGAGATTCCTTCAGGAGGATTCCAAAAGACGCGGAAAGAAGTGGACGTTATTGAAGATTTATCGAAGGTGACGTTCAAAGGACGCAACGGTACCGTTCGATATTGGGCTGTCGTTGGAGCCGAAGTCTCGTCCTCAGATACCGTTTGCACGGAAATATTGTAAGCTCTACCTGTAATAGTCGACAATGGAAATGATTAGATTGGTGTTGAAGTATTTAATGAAACATTTTAATTATTACTAAAAGCAATCGAGTAATGCTACTATACCAAACAGCATACCAATAATTCGTGGATTATGTGAAATACAGTTTGGAAAAATTGTTGAAATATATTTGAAGGGAATTAAGCTGTTGGTGAATTAATTATGATAATGATTGTAACTGTGTAGATAAATTCCGCTTAATTTGTACGTCATATTGTATATTGCATTGCCATGAAATAAAACAAATCAACAATAGTAAATATTTTCACAGGTGTTTTTAACTTCTCTTTTGAAAATAAAACATATCGTTTTTCAAAATTATAAAAGCATGCTGTCAGTCTTTTTAAAAATATGTTTAGAGCTTAAGGATGAAAATTGGACCTTATAATTTCTTTCTAAATGTTTCTCAAATCGCAGTTCTCTAGATTAGTAAGATTACTTATATAATGTTAGTATGTTGTTGGAGAGCTTACCCTAATGAAACTTTTCAAAACCGTAAAATCATTGTCAAACTTTTAATTCGTGCTTTCCCTTAAAGATAAAATCTTCTTCACGTTACAAGCATGATTTATTTGAATTCTTTACCAGGTACAAGTCCTTTGAAGGCCGCCTGTGCTGGCCCAGGTGGTTCCCCTTCCTTCTCCACATAAAGAACAGATTCTATGGCATCAGCAGGATCTATGCTAACTTTGTAGTGGGTGTAAATCCCTGGAGGATAGGGCGGCTGCCAAAGGACCAACAAGGTCGTTTCATTTCTGAACCATACAATAAACTTCCCAGGAGTGTTGGGTTCTGGCAAAATTAACATCAAAAGAAACATGATATATTTCTTCATTAACTTTTCTGGTATCTCATTATTTTATACTTTTTTGTACATATACGTATATGCAAAGAAAATTCGAGAAACGATTCTGTCAAACATATCTTATTAAATGGTAATATTAAAAACAAATATTATAACATGATTCCTTTAATTCAACAGAGAACTATAAGTAATGGATAAAACTAATAGTTTTCGAGTCGAATTTGAGTCAACTAGCATTTACTTCGAAAGGTTCAATCTGGATTATTTCTACGCGTATGCTTACACTTAGGTATCGTTAATAACGTAGAATCTATAGTGCACTCACTTGTGGTAAAATTTCTACTAGTGTAAGCCACGCTTTCTTTGGTGTCTAACACGGTAAAAAGCTGAAGAGAGTATGTTGCCCCAGGAATGAGATCGCGAAGCACATAGGAGACTGCATCAGCAGGAATCACGCTTGTTTTTGGATTTCCAGTGTCACTCAAACTTTGTACCCTCAACCGGAGGCCGGAATAATTGCCTTGGGCTGGTGGTGACCAATAAACTACAGCAGTCTTGCCATTTCGTACAGAGACAGTCAGATTCGACGGAGGATCCGGTGCTGAAAAATCAAACGTTAATTAATCAATGTACTATTAACTACTCAATTTATGCAAGTAACACTTATGAACAACCGAACGATATATTAAAACACTCTTCCGTTGTATATTTGTCAACCGATAGCATTAAAATTGCATAGGAAATATTTTTTCCATTACTATAAGTGAAGAAGCGATATTTAGAAGTCATTTAGATGTCAATCTTTAGATGGATTACCCTGTATAGACGCAGTACACGTATTTACCTGTCGTGATAGAGGCTGTCCATGTTCGCCAATCATGGAGAGTACTATTACTATAATACAACCAAAATTCGTATCTAGTCCCAGGAAGACCATCTTTGAATTTGATAACATCGCCTATGTCGGTGGCGGCTATCGTCGTATTGGGTGGTGGATAACCAACAGCAGGGCTGTAATCTAAACGATACCAAGAGCCTCCTTGGCTCAAGTTCCCTGGTATCTCAATTGCGAGATCGGCCGAATACGTTACCTGAACAAAAATAAACATAACTCGGTTAGAATACCTGCTCACTTTTCCCAATCTCCTGTTGAATGTCGATAATTCAAAATCATTCATTGCTCATTTATACCTTGTCTAAAATATTATGAAAATTCTTTCATTATTTATTGACAATTAATATGTTAATTTTGAAGAAATAAGCAGCCAAAAGATATCTTCAAATCAGAGTGAACTCGTTGTGAATAGATTATAAAACTATAAATAATGAATAAATTATAAGACTGTATATAGAGATAAACTATAAGCCTCTATGCACTAATGAATTGATTATAAGTAATTACATAGATTATAAGTAACTACATAGATTACATAGTAAATACATTATAAGATTATACAAAGTGTATATATTATAAGAGTCTCTAGAATAATGAATAGATTATAATACTCTACATAGTGAATACATTATGAGCTTCTATATACTAATGAGTAGATTATAAGATACTACAATGGTGAATATATTATAATAGAAGAATATATTTTCAAGCAAATTCTGATTTTAACCCTTTGTTTACTCTACCGGACTCGCAACGAGCAAAAGTGGTGAAGACAGCAAATATTTTTTAGTAGAATATCATTGTGAGTCAGAAATGACTCTAGCACAGGAGACCGCGTTTCAATAAACCGAGAATTAAAAAATAATCTCAACTGACAACCATATTTCAGAAACGAGTACTGGCTACAGTACATGCGCTGTTAGAGCGATAGAGTGATATTAGAGGGTCTAGTTTCAACTATACCCTTTTCGCAGATTGTTCCCTTCAATAAAGGTCAAACGAAGGAATGCAATTTTTCTATCGCATTTGAATATCGTCACACGACAATATCATTGCCGACGATATTTATAGCGCTAAATACTGATGAAGTACCATTACTGGTATGTGCACGGTATGCCGGAAGCGGTGAGGCGGACGTGGGAAAGAGGCGCGCCGCAAATCTATAATGCCGTTATCCAGCAGTAATACAACGGATTGCTTTAGACATATCAAAAACAATATGAATTTTACTGCTTGTTGCCTACATCTCGCTTCTATATGTAGACAGCGAACGGAAAGTGCAGGTTTGCCATCTTAGTCATTTTATTTGCAAATCATTAGGGTATTGTACATGTGCCTTACTGGATATACTCAATGGATGAATCACCCAAGTCAACGGTATTTCCCATTTCCTTAACAGTAAACCCACTAAATATGATTTCATATGTTATTTTAAAATCGTTGTCAAAATTAACAAGTCAGTTATTTTAGTTCCTTCATAAGTTTAGGGTTAAATACAATGTTATTGACATATAGCATCAGGTAATCTTTTTTGTTATGGTAACAAGAGTTATTTTTATTCGGCAGTTTTTATTAATATCGGATTATTTTTCTGCCGCAAAAAACTAAGATATGATATTAACCAAAGATATAAATTTACATAATTCCGAGATTGGTACATAACATCATATGTACTTACTATCAATGAAAAAACAGTACTCAGAAGATTAATAGCTAGCAAATGATGAATAAGAGAAAATGCACGTTTTTAATAAATTAAAAGGCGAGAAAGTAAACGTAGAAGAAATTCATTGACACTATGCATTTTTATAGTAAACGGTTATTCAGTTATTTTGTTAATTTGTCTGAGATAGGTGTCCCATTAATGTCGGTGCTCCATTAATAACACGTACGAACCGAGGTATCAAACGCAAATTAATTCGCATTAGTGCGACGGTGTCGGAGATAATGGATGTGATCAAGTTACGAAGTCCGCCCCATGGTTGATGGCGAGCACTTATCCCATTTTCACGGTGCCTTATCATTTAGCTTGCCGGTCTATGAATGCGCTTCCAAGCTGCTCTAATTCCAATTTCGTGGCTCGTTGAATCCCTTCTGATTGCGGGAACATCACCAGCCCGTCCCTCTCGTCTTCGTCTCCGTCTCCGTCGCGTCTTAACGCGCGACAATCTCCCCAAGTTTTTCCATTTCGAAAGATTTCCTGTGACCCGCCCACCCGCGCTCTGCTCTTCCGACATCCGGTCGCGACGCTGAGGTGCATATCGATCCCTCTTCCCTTCGTCGCCACCCTTCCACAGAAGTAGGAACTCGCGCGTTCCCTTTTCACCCGTGTATAGAGAGTGACTCACAAGGAGTGGTCGCGAACTAACACTTCCATTATCACCGAGGTTTCGCACTACGACGGTCTTTAACATTGGAACTGCCGAGCTTTAAAACTGATCTCTTTCGCGAAACAAAACGCTCAAGCACACTTGTACCTTTAATAGCTGTCCATACCACTCCTGTTTCTTTGGGCTTGGAGCGTACGAGTGGAGTGGACAGCCATTATGACTGTGAGCACGTTTCAGATGTCTTCTTTCGTAACATAGACCGTAGCCTACATTATGTGAAAACAGTACCCGGAATTTCTCATTCTAATGTCCCGCGGTGTTTGCGCGGCAACAATCTTTTGCATATTGTCACTTGGGATGGCGTGATTTTCTTCTTTCGACTGAATTTCCTTATGCATGTAAGAAAATCTGCCTGTACTAAAATACTTTTAACTTAAAAATGAAAGCTCACCTTATTCTATACCATGCTAGTCTTTTAAAAAGTACATTCTCCATCTCGATTTAACAATAATAAATCGTAATGGATAGTCATTTAAATTGTGTACAAAAACGCAAGCGAATTTCTTTTATATAATGTATGTATATGCACATAAGGTATTTAAATCAGTGGATAGAAGAAATTTTAAAACAATGATTTACCGATGATTATAAAATATTCAATATAATATGTGCCATTATTTATTTCTAGATTAAAATAAATGATAATAAAGAATCCGTTCAAAACATAAATTCCAGTGATTTATCCAGTCTGTATTTTTCATAAAATGCAAAAATGTAATGATTATGATGTACGGACCACTGTTTGAACTGCCTCCCCTAATCGCAACTTTATCGTAATATTATCGTAATCTTGTCCAAGTTAATCGTTAACTACAAAATGTAATGTAATACTTCTTGTAGATTAAAAGGCTATCTTGCTAAGAGCGAGTAATGCAATATGCATCTCCAAGGCACGCTTGTTACTCCTACTGACACTATAACAGGCAAGGAATTTCTAGCTCCCTAATGAAAGTACCTCCTGAAATATTAATCACCCACCACTCATACCAAGATTATTAATTTCAGTATTTCGTTCAAGAGTTCTTGTCAAACCAGTTTCTGTCTCACCATTTTGTACAGGAATCACAAGTTCTTTTTCATAAAAGTGGAAAGTAAAAACTAACTTTCTAAAAGATCATAATGAAGTAGTATTATAAGGTTTGGTTATATCGAGCTAACACGATAGTTGTATTTCGAATAATACATATCAAGTATAGAAAAGTACTTTGCATTAATATTTATGGTTGGATAGTAAATTTCATTCGTTTATGATCAAAACTATTAGATCAAATACGAGACAGTGGAAGAATTAGCGGAATTTGAAAATGCTAGTGTATATATATATGTAACAATGATTATGTCTCCCTATACAAATTCGAATTGCCATACATCATTTCACAAAAATTAGAATTAAAGAAAAATTTCCTTTGGCGTTTCAAAGATTACTTATTCTAGTTAAGAAATATAAATGTAATTATCAGAGTGCTTTAGTTTATAGGTTTTCTTGCATTTGAAAAATTTACCATAATTGCATAAATTATAAATTGTCTCCTACTGATTTCAACTGCATTGGCCAGTAGCTCTGAAACGGCCTGTACGTTTATTGCTATCTAGCCTTCGCCCCGTCGTCGATTCCACTGTTGCTGTGTCGCGAACCACGGCAGGCGCTTCTAATTAAGCCGGGTTCTCATTATACAATTGAAGATTACGAATAATTTATAATTTCCTTGAACAATGTTCAGTAAGAACTTATAAACTAATAATATGTAATATCGACACATATTTACATGTAACAATCCTGAATTTGCTAAATAAATGTTTATATAAATTTTATACAATTTTATAGTACATAAATGCATCTTATTACGAGGTTTGTCCTAACAATCATTGAGCATAAGTGCATATAATACTTGGACCATTTTTATGGACGCTATTCTGTTTGTGCATAGACTTGATTACCAAATTAATCTTTTAATTTTTCTTATAAGTGCATTTTTTCAATTGTATAACATTCGTCGCAAGAATACGTGTCTTTATTATGGGATCCTATTTCACGAATATACGAAATGGAAATTTCAAATTATTAATTAAAACTAGTTAGTGTTTTAATGTAATCTTCATAAGCACTTCGAAAGTGCTATTCCTTATTAAATAAATGTCTGGTAGCAAGCAACTTAAATATAATATAGTTTGTACGAATATGAATACTATGATACAATAAAAGGGATAGAATTATTGGTTGCATGAAAGTGAAAGCGAATGAAAGTTAGTGAAAGACGATAGCGAACTCGAATTGCAAGGTACAACCCCTGTGAAAATAGTATGAAACAAACAAAGCGTCTGTTATCACAATTATTCGAGTATTTCATGTGAAAACATTTCCTCTTTTCACGTCACAGTGCTTCAATTTGCCTCGACCAAAATTATTTTGTTTTACATTTCATATTTATTTTTGAAACTTGATGTTACTATATTTCGATAGACAAATACCATAAGATCTACTTTGCCCAGTTTAACAAAATTGTAGTGACAATTTTAAGAATATTGTAATCAATATTTCAAGAATATTCTACTGACGATTTTAAGAATAATCTAATGAGAATATTATAAAATATTCAAGTGAAGATTTTAAGAATATTCTAATGAAAATTTTAAGAATATTCTAATGAAATTTTTAAGAATATTCAAATATCGTACTAGACTCGATAACATTTTAGATCTTCCGCAATAGCACACTTTTAATCTCATAAATTGAAGCTGTTAGCAGAATTTATCTACTGAATTCTTATTGGGGCAAAAGACCTTGCAAGGGTCACCTAGTGAATATTACAGATTAATATTCCATACAGATTAACAGTGTTATCGCCCCATTTCAAGATTTTGATAAAGCAGAATACTACAGTCTCACTGATTTAATTCCATAGACTAATGTGCACTATAACAGCGTACTATAAATACCAGAAAGGTTTATGCCTCTCCGCCATTGATTACGACCTCGTCTGGTCGCGTGTCGCTATATTGTGATCTAGATACGCAATATCGCAGCATAGAAATGCCACATTTCCACTTTATGTAACGCATGCATGTAATGGTTGAACTCCAACAGTTGTTTCAATGTTTCCAATTTCTATAGCTGTTCTAAAAATCTCTTCTACATTCAAAAATGTAATATGGCGCAATTTTTTCGTCTCTTTTTAACATTTTCACAATTTAATTTTTATTCTAGAGCGAAGATAAAACAGTGATTGATGTTGCTATAATTTTGATTTATACTTGTGGAAAGAATAACAAAATATGCCGTTCCTCTATTCATTGATTATTGATTCTTTTTAGTTTTAAGTTGTATTTTGTCCGTTCTTGTGTGACTGCTGCATTATTATTCTCTCACTGTAGCAAAAGGATATCTCATCGATCGATAAAGTTATTATTATTACTATACGATCGTTGCCGAATATTTGAAAATTCTCAGTAATATTTCAAATAATGTAATTTGAAATGTGCTCAAGTTTGGTGGAGACGCAGCTTTAGATTTCTTGACAGGTATACCTCTACTCGTTATGGTCGACCCTCTTTTCACCTTGCAGTTTCACGTGTCTCCTATTATTCAGAAGTTCGGCCCTGTATAAACCCTGTTAAGCTGCCAGCTTTGACCTTCGCTATCCCTCGCCTTTTTCTCTCGTTGAAATTTTCCTGCCCTCGTGTCAAAAACCAAATAACCGCACCTAAATTACGTTCCAGACTTCTTTGGTCTTCCCGTTGAGAACTCACAAATTCTTTCTTCGAAATTCTAAATGTGACAATTTATATTGATTTAGCATTATATAAATTTTATAAGATACAAATAAAGTCGAATTCAATTATATTGTAAAATCACAATAATGTAATTTATCACTTAAATACTGGTTTAATGTTTCTTTTCAGAATAAACCTGCTTCTCATTAATACCACAGAACATAGATCATCTTCGAGAAAGAATAATACGTAACATAAGAAAAAAATAACGTAAAAAGCATATTTTTCTCATTTTCTTCATCATTTCGACTCATTGTCTAATAAACTAGTTCTTTTAATATCTCAACAAAATTCAGATGTTTTAGACAAACTTGAAAAAAGTTGTTCCGTTTTCAAAAATATACACAGATTTCTTCTACCGAGGCGTATGTATTATTATTCCGGTTATCATCGATCGTGATGCGAAATTCACCAACCGAAAAAAATTGTTCAACGCGGCTTATCAATGTGGACCGAGCCTGGAGCATGGGAATTGGTAGCTCCAGTTTGAAATTTCCCTACATCTGTCGTTTTACTGTGTCACATACTGCTCGTATCAGTGATGCGAAAATGCAGGACACCCGCTGTTTCAAAAAGAAGGATAGAGGCGCGGTTACATACCCGCGCGAATGCGATTATTGTACGGCATGGCAAGCTCGTTCGTGGCGTCTCGCGAAATTCCAAAGCGTTCTACGCTCGTGAACGCGTCATTCTTCCAATCGCGCGAACCGCGACGTCGCTACGAGAATTGTTCAAATTGAAACGCGCGACGCGAATGAAGCCGCGTTCAACGCACCGTTTAACGAGATAAATCATTATAGAACCGGGGATACGTCCGATCCATTCGTTCAACTGCGCCGAGTCGACGGATACTAAAAATATCGCAACAACTTACACCAGCCACTATTTCTCTACGTAACCATTGCGGATGAATCAAAAAATAAGAAAAGGTTGCTGGCTTTTCTTCGTGACGATTTTCTATGCTTTTTTAAAAATAGTTAGTTACATACAGATGACACTAATTTTTGACTACTTTCTAAAATTCAATTTTACTGTAATATATTCGAGCGACCTGACTTTTATTTGGGACATTTAACTTCCAACAGAGTTAACCCTCTAATGGCGGGCGACTTTTGGATTTCTCAGTATAAAAGAGAATAAATTAAATTGAAACTCTAGAGTTCTATAAATTTAGTTTTCTTTTGCTAAATTTTAAGAAATATTCAGAACGTGAATTTCAAGTTATCCACGGTTTTCCGAGGATAAATTGTAACATTTACTACTTGGATAAATTGTAACATTTACTACAAAAGCATTTACTACTTTCTTATAACCCTAGAAAACACAGAAGTAAGAGTCAAGGTTTATCACAATACTTTCCAACTTCTAATACATTCACTATACTGGCACAAACGTCTGTATGTTAACGTAAATTCACTGTCTCCTTTCCTGCATCACTACACATTTTACATATCGTACATACTATAACGAAGACGATAAAAGTTTTTTAATGAAAATTTAATTGCCAGCTTTATCATGCAGGATCGTGTAACAATTAGTTATATAAATGAAAAACTTAATATTCTCCTATTGGTTTCCATTCGTTATTGTTATTGCAAACGTCACGTAAGAAGTGCTAGATTTTGTTGACAACCAGTTTCGTCATTGTTACGAATATTTCTGCAAAGACATCGTCTTTTGTGCACTACAAGTCAGACGTTACGATACGAGCACCGTGACAAAAGTTATTACGAAATTGTTACGAATGTAGACCAATGCTGACGTTACTGAGAAAATTTAGGCAATTCTTTTTAAACGTCAGCAATTAAGTAACTGCGACTTCTAAGAATTTAAGAATGTTGTTACATTATTTTCGTTTTATTAATGATGTTTCGACATTGTGTCTTCTATAAGAAATCTGTTTATTTTCGCGGTTAGGATTTTCTATCTTAATTTTTCCCATATCATTGTTTTCGATAGTCAATGACATTAGGTATACGCCTAAAATGCAAATTAGTTGTAATATTTCTGCGCAGTAGTACGACGATATTAATTACTAAGCTTTGATTTTCACTTCCGCTTCATTAATTCTGAAATAATGGAAAGGAAAGCTAGTTCTCTGAATAGACGAAGAAGCTACTTCCGCGTCCCGATGTAAAGTGTGTAACGCGTCTGATTTCAGATACATTTTCATCTAATTCGCAGAGGAAGTGACGCATTCCTGGCAACAATTCGTGATATAACATTCGCAGTCGTTTCTGTACCATTAATGGATTACGTAAGTTACGTGTATCCTTTGTCTGCTGAAAGGTCGTAGCTACCTCGATTTAAACAATATTCTCCAATGTTTGCGCGAATTGATCGTGCACTAGTAGTTCTCATAGATATGTAAAGAAATCAGGTCTCGTTAATGCATTCCTGTTCGAATCGATAACTTCTATTACTGTTTAAAAAGTTGATGTACGTTTTTGGAATACCCAATGTTTAATTTTGGACAAAATTTGATCAATTCAATTTCAAATCAATAAGGAGCTAAATTAATATAAAAATGTCACAGTGTTTGAAATTACGTAAAAAAATCTAGAATCCAAGTTTCTAATAAAATATAATTCTTGTTTTCTCTTAATAGACTACAATAAATAATCATATTGAAATGATAAATCATACTGAAGTAATAAATCGATGAAATAGAAAAAAACACTTTATATTCTATCATTTTTATTCAAGTCAATTATTTTCTGCACGAGTTCTTGTACGAGTAAATTTTTTATTCGAGCAAAGTCTTATTCGGATAAATTTTGGTTTAGTTAAATTTTTATTCGATGGCATATTTATTCGTATAATGTCGAATAAAACTGTATCCGTTAGTCTTTTTATTGCTTATCCGTCATCCGAATCAAATTTTCTCCAACTCTGAAATAAAGTTTATTCCATTCCTAAGAATCATATTGACTTTAAATGAAATTTACCATACAAATATCGGAAGCAAAATTTGTTTCATTGCTCTTTACACGTTTGCATATCATACAAATGCATAGCAACCGCAGTAAAACGATCAGAAACTAGTAGTGCGATGGCAATTACAGAAATTGAACAACCGGACACCACGAAATGGATGGCAAAGTTGGATAATGGCCGAAGCTGTCGTCACATGGGTGCTATCGATCGTCATTGATCACAGCTACTCTACAAATCTTTGAATAATCTCGTAATCCACCAGCTCGATAAAGTAGTGGCAAAAGAATATACACGCTGTATGCTCAGATAAATTGTTATCTATGGATAGCTTGCGATGGGTCTCAAAACTGATAGGTTAAACTAGTTAAATAGCACTTTCAATGAAAAGATATATGTATTTCTCGATTCAGACAAGTAAAGCACGTACTCCTACGTCTGCAGAAGTTATTTTTCGGATATTTTATTAAGCTTGTCTTTCCTCGTATCTCGTTTAGTGTTTTAAACAATTATCTTGTAACGTACTGGACTTATAAAGCAACAGTGAAAAAATATTATTTACCAATTTCTATAACTTATTACTAATTTATTTTTATGTCATTAAATTTGTTATTAATTTAACTCATAATAAATAATAATTAATTATTATCATTTTCTATTAGCAATTTGTTACGTTGATTTTATCACTTTGAAATTGTATCGTTAATGAAAATTCTTTAAAGGTCGATTAGATATGTATCGGACAAGCAGTGATTATTCTACTATGTTATTGTAAACCGCATAGATAAATGGAATATCGTAACTACGGGGAGTTACGTAATTCAGTTTAAGCAATGTTATTGAATAGACGCAAAGCGGAGAGGTGTTAGGTATCGTCGCGTTGATTATGGAAGCCCTTTCTAATGCGGCAATTGCAACAAGAGTTATGCCTTAAACAGTTAACCGTGTCAAGGCTACTGAAAAAGATAAAGAATATTACCTCAAACGAATTGGTTAACATGTGCGGGAGAGAATATTTATAACAGCAATTATTCATAATAACTAAATTATTAAACTTTCAATCACGAAAATTATTAAAACCACTTGTTTGTATTTCTTTAATTCTAATTTTATTTGTTATTCGGACAAGTCATAAGAATAAGATTGAAAAGGATACAAAAAGAGAAACAAAAAAGATAAAAACTGTTTAAATTAAAGCTTTTAAATTCAGTTTTTTTGCAAAATTTTACATAGTAGTTAGAGCGCAAATTCCACGTTCCCCACGGTTAAATAAACAGTTTTTTTTGTAAGAAAACATTAAAAATCCTGTACCTGTAGTTTTATAGTTCTGTTATTACGACATTGTTATAAAATATTTTACAACAAAATTTAAGACCGTGTATTTGTAAAGAAACGAAACAAGCACGCAGTATATTTCCAACAAACCTCTCGATACAGCAAAGCATAGTCAACGAGATATGATCAGCTGGAATTCAATTTTATGTGATCATCGGAGTCCCATTCTTTCACAAGAATTTGATCATTGCATAAATCGGCAGATTACACAAGACCAAGGAAACGTATCGGACATCGGGTAAACAGGAAGTTGGATCGTTTAAATAAAAAAGAAAGAGAAGTTGAATCGTTAAGCGCATGCAGATCTTATCCAACGATTAGTGGCTAGATCCAGCTCTTGTCAGGATATTGCATCGTCAGATTAGATTGCTTCGAGGAACAGTGATTGTTGCTAGAAGCTTCGAGGATGCTTTCAGTCTAATCGAAACGGCTGTCCTCCGCTTGCTTCGTTCGTTTTGCAATACGGTACCGAACTCCTACATTCAATTCGAGCACTTTTACGGAATTGACTTAAATTAGACGAATAAAACGTGTTGATGTCAAAATAATTTAATTACATGTAATTTATAAAAATATTATAGCTGTACAAAAAATGGAACCATACATTCTGTTATTAAACATAAATAAAGCCTCGTCGTATTCAATTACTTGTAAACTAAACTATCTTTTTCTACTATTTATTGACGAGCTACGATTTCGTGTAACAGTTGGCCCTCAAGAAAAAAGAATAACAGAATTGATTAAAGAAATATCATTTATCATAATAATTGATTCGTGTGTCAAATTCTTTCCATTTTAATATTTGGCGAAATAAAGCCGTCAATTGTATGTTAAGAAAAAAATAAAAAAGAGTAACTCAGAAATAACAAATAAGACGATACCAAATTTGACTAAGTTTAAAATATTAAGCGTGTGAAAATTTTGCACAAACCTTCCTCGTACAATATTTCATCGCTTTGTATATTTATTTATATTTTGAAATCCACCTATTGCTATGAAACAGTTTAGATAATAACTATTGAAGTATGTATCCAAACTGACTGACATTTAAGAGATTTTACATGTTTAAAAATTTGCACGTGTTTCATTAAGCACGATAGAAAAAGTAACTCGTTTAAAGAGTGTACGTGAAAAATATGTTACAAACAATGGATAAATAACAATAGAAATGATCCTACTCATACGCAGTTATACTTTTCTCAAGAAGGGATTTTCGTTAATGTTTGCATATTTCCCAATGGTTGACAAACGATGAACGTGTTAGCGACAATATGGGAACAGTAGAACCATTAAAGAACAGATAAGAAAGCCTCTTGTACAAAGTAAGCTGTTGCAACAGGAAAAACATGGAAAACGTTTGAAAAGATTTTCGCAAAACAAAAGTTTCTGCATAGATACCGATAATTACCAAGAATTATGTTAATTGCAAGTGTTGTCAGCGCATAAATGATTAAAAAAACAGCACGAAATGTATCGGCGACTAGTTCTTTTAAAAAGCCTGTTACAAAACGAAATCAGCGAATACTACGTTAACAGTTTCCGATTGGCAAAGATATTTGAGTACGCCGCATTAAAATAATAGCTTCCAGTCAGGATACGTAGTTCACGTTTTCGAGATAAGTAATTTAGCTTCCTGTTCAGATGCGATCTTTCCAACAGAATTTTCCTCTAAAACACAGTATGTATCGTCCAGACCTGGGAATATTGTATTTCAAACGAAGATAAAAAATAACTATCTGAAATAAACAATTTCGGACCGTTGTTTTCAACACTTTTGCTAATAACCATAAATAAGAATAATAATAATAATCGTTCCAATCTTGCGGAAAATGAAAGCGAGATGTTATTCTTCGGAAAAACGATTCTGAGCTGATGGATAATTGGATCACCGTATAATCTCCGTAAAGAATTTCACAATTGTCTTAAATAATTATTTCAAATAATTCTAAAATAAAATAACGTATTACTTCAAATAATTTTTCTATAATGTCATTTCAAAAGTGTCCACGGTATGGAAATAATTATGAAATAAAAGAATGTGTAACTTGAAATGTACTCAGGTCTGACATCCTCGACTGAGGACAGGCTATACCAATATGAATATTATTTTCTTATTTTCAACGGTGAAAGATAGCGTTGGGAAGTTCCAAAGAGACAGAGTACGAAAACCGTGATGAAATCGCGACACGATTAATCAAAAACAGAAGCAGTGTAACGCGAAGCAGAAACGGACTGTTTTCGAGCGGGTTTAGGCGAGGAAACCGCGTTCCAGAGAGTCCAATGAAGGCCTGCCCGCGGTCGCGCAACTTGAAACTTTGCGTAATTTCGTTTTACGTAACTGCCAGTTCGGCGATGCAACGTTTTACAGCATAAATTAGAAATATTCTGAACAGTGGTTGATTAATTGATATCTAACTAATGATTCCTGCCACTCCTTTTACTAGCGATTTCACACCAGCCGATTTCTACGTGTACGCAATAACTGGTTCCAAATCCGAATTTTATTGATTCGGTATGCTAAACCGGAATTTGGCCTTTAGATTCGTTAATTATGCATGTCCGCAATTAAACGGTTTCCAATGCGAATATGAAAATGTTTACTTGATCTGTTTCAATTAGAGATAAGGAAACTTCGCAAATATTCCTTTAATCCTCCTACGGTGATCATAGAAACGTAAGAAACGAAAAGTAAGCGCATATCATTGGACACTGCACTATACCGCAATTTATTTAACAGATTATCGAATGGACACTATCCACATTATCCCACGTAATAATCTTTTAGTTTCAGCAGCAGAATGCGGATTAACAATCACCTACTGGCACAGTGTTCTACAAACTTACAAAATTTCGAAGAAATGGAAGTTTTCAAACTAGAAAAGTTTCTTTGTGACCGAAGAAGTAAAAAGTTTAGAAGATGCGCAATTTTCTTGAGACGGTGTTCATAAACTCCCCTGTTTCTTACTGGAGACCAGTTATTACAAGACATCAAATCTTTCATTAGAAAATTTGAGAACTTTGTTGTTCCTAGGTTGTAGAAAATGTAGTTTATGAGTTCATATCTCTCGACAGCGTAAACACAACTTTTCTACTTACAGTAATTTCATGCGGTAAAGCTACGCTTACGAGTACAAAGAAATGAGAACAGTGTGCGATTATTTTGTGATTATTTTAGAGAATTGGTCTGATTAAACCCCGTGCAATTATTTATTTACATCGCACATCATACATGACTCTTGATATTATGTAACAAATAGTCCGTAAACCCGATTTGATCTGTCTATACAAAATGAGTCAGAAGAAATCACAGTGGATAGATGAATTTCTGTCGGCGACTTTCACTTTCCTGATTATGTCTCTTAAAAATCTGCAACTCATTTCATTAGACAGAATGGCACATCATTATTTTTGGTGAAGCTAGTGAAATATTGTGTATAGTACCTTATTACAGTATACCTTGTACAGTATATCGCGTACAGTCACACGTATTTTCAATGAAATCACCATATAAAACCCAGGACTGACTGGCTCAAGTGGCTCGCACATCATTCTTCAGCCCTATATGGTGTTTTAATTGAGAATACGTCGTGTGATTCACTCCGACCGTCATTCACCGAATTAATTTCGAGTGACCGAATCCTGGAGAGAAAGTGCTGTTTGATAATTTACGTTACACAATTTGTACTGTGAACGTTTTGACGCAATAATACCGATTCTGGGAATTAGCAAGAGATTGGATAACTGTTCTGTTCCGCGAATGATTAAAAAATTGTTTTCTTTAACACCTGGACATTGGACTTTCTCGGAAAATGTACCAATTATTTACCATTTTATTCGTCAATTTTTGTGAACATATTTCTTAGAATGAATCGTATAAAATCTTAATGTATAGGAGTACTATGCACATCTCCGATATCTCTGTTTCTAAGGACGGCCAACACCACTCATTGTCGTGTTTCACAGGAGTTGTGGTTTGTTGAGCTATTGTTCTGCAAGTTGAAAGCAGCTAAACAGAACTAATCGAAACCGAAACATCTATCCATATTGGTTTCTCTTCGTTGTTCCGTTTGTAGAACAATGCTGCAGTCACTCACCGAAATATTCGTGCACAGGTATGAAGTTTATTTAATTAACTAGTGGCGCTCAAGTTTACTATCAGCGTAAAGTTTGTGATCGTCGAATTTTCT
The DNA here is from genome assembly GCA_028455555.1 of Augochlorella aurata. NCBI lineage: Eukaryota > Metazoa > Arthropoda > Insecta > Hymenoptera > Halictidae > Augochlorella > Augochlorella aurata. The sequence goes on along the minus strand of CM052166.1, from coordinate 358,193 downwards.
GGACCAAGAATGTTATTCTAAATGAGTGTTACAATGTTGGGTACAAATGTTGTTAAAGTATCAATGCAATTCAATCTACTTTTTATGTGCCTGCATAAACACTGTATAAAAATGTAAATTATAAGTGTAAATAATGGTAAGTAGAGTAAGTGGTAAATAACTAATGTATTTGCTTTTGATAAGTATAAACTATTTGACTATAGCGAGGCGAGTTTTAATGTTTCGTCTGGGTATTAGAAACAGTTTTACAGAGTATGGCAGTCCGAATCATTTCGTGCAAGTGTGTATTACAGCTATCTGAAAAATTCGCGTTCATTAAAGTTAACACGTGACCGCAGACACGTTATTCACGGTCACTTGTTTGGTTTTTTAATGTCCAGGTAGTGTAAGAAATGATAAATCGTTGGTTGGAAGCGTGTTTGGCACTTTGCCCACAGGAAGTCCATTAATAGGCTCTCAATAACTGCTCTCCATCAAAAAGGTTTTAATAATTATTTTCTAATTAATAGCTCCGAAAGAGCCGATTAAATTGCCTTACTCGACCACTGTAGTGAAGACTTTGATTTGCTAATTATGAATTTTCAAAAGATCTTGATTTAAAAAATATTAAAATCCTTGACATTGCACAATGCAAGCTACCTTTTATTTTATTCTTTCAGAATAGAATTATCCTTCAATTCACAGCATCTATACAGTTTCATTTTGCACAAAAGAAAACCGCATAAATAAAGTCCGACAGTACGAAATTTATACGAAAGGAAAATGCTAATTTAAGTAATGAGAAAACTGACTCGTTGTTATAGTGCAAGGAGTTATTAATCTACGTTTACTATAAGGAACCTTCTAGTCAATATCAAGACATTCTTTTCCTTTTTAGATATTTAAATAATTTTATCTTTCTTACACAATTCCTTAGATAATTATATTTTCATTAGAAAATTATTTAGATAATTATTCGCATTCTGCCTATACGTAGAATGAACATTGAGAATGATCTTTCACAGACTTAGCTGAAACAGCGTTTCCTCATGAAAAGGAAATAACTATAAAACAAGTGCAAACACAGGATGCGGGCCGTTTAAATGAGCGTAAAAAGAAGAATAAAAACGCGATGTTTGGTAGAAGAACCAGTCTCATGATTTTCTTTGTCCCCACCTATTCTCCCTCTCCCTCTCTTACACAGTGACGTCAGAATTCTTGGATAGTCGAGTGCACGTGCTGCACTAGCCTGCATCATTTGTATTTTTATCGCGCACGCGATTTAATCTACCCTTGTGTTAGAGCATGCCGGAAGTCGGACAATTTTCGCTGCTGGGAATATTCTCAGGGAATCGGGACATTAAGGAAGTAGTCATTGATCCGAACAATGACATCAGATACAAATTATGTAATATATAGCGTGATTGGTCGAATGGAGAAAGATTTCGTCGATGCACAATGTACGTTTATACGATCTTCTGTAAAATACACGACTTTCGCTTCCTGAGAGACAGTAATATTGCAATATTGCAATATCTTTTCATTTGTTCACTCATGAACCCGTGTGCTTTGTTGTAAGTACAGACCTTTCGAGGTTCTGGTCCTCTTTTAATTAATTTTGAATTTTTCATCATTTATTAATGCTGAACCCACCGAATACTTATAGTAAAAGACGTGTACTGTTTTATATTGATGAAAAGACTATTTGTTTAGAATTAGATTGAGGAATCCATTGAATCATTTTCTATGAAAGAGCCTTTATAATTTCAAGGACTCTAAGATAATAAATGTGAAACCGGCTATTTTGTCCGACTCAGAAATTTTTACAAGAGGTCTGCTAGCAAAGTGTGTACTTTACATCAAGTTAGATATTATGTTCTACATTGTCTGTGTTTGTTTAATTAGTAGTACCTAAAAAGTTACTTAGTAAGTGAAGAAGTAAAATACGTTTCAAACAAATCATAAAATATTTTGTTACACCTCCAAGCGAATTCCAATGCTTGTTTCGATGTCATTAAAATTTGTTCGGTTTTCTGTTTATGATACAGAAAGAATTAGCTGCCAATTTAAACCTATAACAATTTCTGAACGAATTGTATTCGATTTTTAGAGGAACGTGAGGAAAATAGAGACACTGTAGACGACTCAGAACTAGATGAGTTCGGTAAAAAAAAAACAGTTAAAATGACTGGTCTACTACTACACTAAAGTGAATTTTCCAGGTGAAGTAAATCTGGGTTAAATCGTTGCTTACTTTCCATTTTCTTATTTATTAAACTATACCCGTGTTTATTGCAGCAGAATCTTTGTAAACCTTATTTTATTTATATTTAAGAGTACCCCGTTGACACTTAAGATAAGAAAATCACTAGTCAACGTGTTAATATCGGGCAATATACTTATGTAATCTTTACAACGTATATTTTCTTCGAACAACATCGTATATTAACTTGTGTAATACGAATGTAAAAGACGTCATTTTCGGTGAAACTCCCTTTGAATTCTTCTCTTAATAGCATTTAAGTTACAGACTATTTTATCGAAAATAATTATAATTAGGAAATATACAAATTAAGGTCTAATTATAGGTCTGATTCATATAATTTAGATGTAATAGTATTTATATTTTCTATGTACATTTTCTACTTCTGAGTTTTGCAAATAACGCATGAAAATGAAATTTGCGTAATTATCAGCAGTCTAATAACCAGACAGCGAATTTTATGTATTTATACTAAATACGAGTCAGTGAAATACAAAGCTGGAAAATCATTGGAAATTATTAAAAACATTGCTACATTATTTCCAACTTTTTAGAACTATTGCAAGGAGATATATATTTTTACTTAACCCCTGCTATTGCAAACTGATGTAGAAATTTCTTATTTTTATTTTTTTATTTTATTTCCGGAGTTCAATTATATTCAAATGGCGAAAAGTAGAAATAAATTCAGACTCGTCAGTCTTCTAAAGCAGCACGCGTCAGCAACTCCTAGTACTCGATAGGTTTAGTGTTAATACTTCAGTATTTTCAACTTGTCGGTGTAATTAAAAATGTTGCGTGGGAAGCAGAATCGATGCGGTCGAAGCATTTGCCGATATGTTTTCTATCGTTGTGCTAACGTATTTGCGGTATTAAGTTCACAGCAGACACCGTGGGACTTCGAAGTGTGAGAAAGTATCACTGGGTTCATTTGTCCCCTCAATTGTCGGAGTTTTTATCAAGGTTCGCAAGAAACACGTTTCTTATTGCTGCCAAGTAGTAGCAGCGTCTGTCTCATCACGGAACAGAATACTTCAGCATCCTCTGCAACGTTGCATCCGTAGGGATCCCGGATATCTTGCACCGAGACGGTGCTATTAAAAAATAAACAAAATAAAAGAATAGAATTTTGTAATATAATAAGGCAAAAGACTTTCATTTTTATTCTTCCATTTAATTTATTTCTTAATAGAAAGTTCTAATGCGTCTTATTCGATAAATATAAAGTTAATTATATCCGAAAGCGAACCAAATCAATTGGTCACCCAATTATTGGTATCTACAATTTTACTGTTGTTACTAACACCATTAAGAAACCGTTTCACTTTTGGTTCGACTATAAGCGTATCTCGATCTGATACGCTGCTTTCACCTTAAAATATACGGCTGCAGGGCCAGCGAATTGCCACTCGCCATGAACGATATTTTGACCTGTACGTACATGTATTTTTAATTTTATTAAGTATGTATCCCAAGCTACGGGACACTCCTCAGGACATGTTTACTGCTTCGCATCCACCCTTCTGCTATCATTTATGCATGTTACTACCAAAGTCGGAACAAATGCTTCGACATTCGAATGAAATTTTTACACACGCATAGAGTATGGATCTTCATGCATTTTTAACATATCAATTTTGTAAACTACACAATTGGATGAAGTTTAGAGCTGTTTTCACTGTATCTAACATTCACGAGGTTCACGAATGAAAGAATTATTTCAATGTTTGTTCTGTTGAATTCGTTTGAATTATTTTGATATAATATAGAGTAATTTTAGAAAGAATTGCTTTCACGTGAATTTTTACAATTTACTTTACAACTGCTGCATCGGAAAGTTAGTTACTTTTAGGTAAATTGATCACTGATGCATATATAAATGATCAGGTGCAAAGGAAGTAATCTTATATTCCAGGATTCATATTTATAACACTTCTTAAAAATATATAAAAATATTCTAACATTCTTAAAAAATTACGTCGAAAAAAACGATCAAAAATTATTGACGTTATTATTCGAATAATTTTACAATCTCTATTCGAACAATTTATTCGACTAAAAAATGAAGAATTATTCGTATAAATAGATAGAACAATTCGATACAATAATATTTTCCAAGCATTTACTCAAATTCGATCGAACATCGGTAATTATTATATTTTATGGGGAAAAAGTCCGAGTTATTCGACGATCGCAAACCTGCTTATGCTCAAAAACAAAACATTGTTCCGGTAAAGCGCGTCCAGCACGTAGATAACAAGCTTCATTGTGAAAGTGGGTACAATGGGGCTCTCGCGCGATCAGCGAACGGTCGCGCGTGAAATTTTTTCGCGTGGCGAACAGGTAGGATCGATGTGTGTACACGAACGTTGGTGCAAATTAAAAGCGTTTTATGGCTAGTCGCTGAAGAACCGTTTCCACGGCCTCCGCTCTCTCCAGCTGTGCTCGAAAACAGTGTCCGCGGAGTTCCGTTAGGTCGTACATAATCATGTGCGTCCAACTCTGACACCTAGAACCCTGTTCGCGTGGGTTTCTATACAATAAGTAGAACCGCGTAGCTAATGCAATCGATGACGGGTATAATAACGTTTGCTGCAAGACTTCCTCGCGAGACCCGACAGTTTTGTTGCAACTGTTGGATGGTGGTCTTTTTACACCATAAACTTCCGCCCGAATGTCACTCAAAATGCACGCGAATAATCACGTGGGACGTACGGTGGCTCACGAAAGTGTTCGAACAATGTTTTACATTAATTCAAAGACAAAAAACGTCATTTAATATTGTTCATTTAACACTATTTTTACGAAAGAGGTTAAAGAACACCTTATAATAACTTTTAATAGAAATTATTTCCCATGTAATCACTTCTCAACTTTTGCTATAGTTGTCACAAAATTAATTCGATAAATTGTATAATACAAAGCATCGATAAAAATAGAATAACTTTTGCAAAATTGGATCAAACAACTCGATTTGTTTTAAACAGGCATGATAGTTATTATCTGGAATACTTTGTGAAAAAAATCGTAAATTGGGTTTTTATTAAAAGACGTAATTATAATGAAATACAACATTATTTCTTATTAAAGAGTCTTCATAACTTCAGCAGTTTTAGAATGAAATATGTAAAACCCGTTATTTTGGCCGACATGACGGGTTTAGTGTTAATATACAACAAACGTACGAAACCGGAACGAACACAGACATGTAATCAATTTCCCCTTCAAAAATAAGTATTTAAAATGTAAAACAGCAGGTAGTTGAGTTCGTTTCAGATTATACTTCTCACAACAAATTTACATAAAATGGACCCACAAAAAATCTGTAGAAAAATTGATTCAGTCAAAAAATCATCGAAAAGATGTTAATCCAAAAAATTAATCCCACAAAAAAGCATTCAAAACCTATCTAATTAGCCCATCAAAAAACTACAAGAAATGATATCCTCCCTCGCCCCCCCCCCCCCCAAAAATGCCTTCAAATACAATAATTAAAATATTAATCCACAAAGAAATCTTAGATCCGTAAAAACTGTGTCAAATTGACGTGTTGGATGGATGAGAGATAAGCTTGTCCAAAACTATCTAAATGAGATTTTATCAGTGCATGGATTGCGCAATAACTAAACACATTCTTGACAATATTGTTAATTTATATAACTGGTAAAATTTTAGCAATAAAACCAATTGAATTGGTCCTGCATTAAACAAGTACACCAGCTGTATAATAGCTAAATGCATTTATGATAATATTGTTAATTTACATAACTAGTACATTTACTTTAGAAGTGAAACCAGTTAAATGGATCTCGCATGCAAAACTGAAATGTCAAGAATCGCGAGGACATTTAATATCTAATGGCGGACATCGTCTACATTTCCTAATCTTTTTAATCATCATTAGAATGTCCTACACTTCTTTTTTCAAAAAATTCATACCGTAATGGGAAGAATAAAATATACCGTTATATATGTATATAGGCGTTACCGTAATCACGTATTAATCGAAACGAATGATTCTGTTCGCATAAACGGGCCAGCCACGATGCGTCGCGTGTCATTGAGAGACATTGTACCCGGCTGATTTATTTTTCCCGTCTGCTCTATTTTCGTTGCAAACGACCGCATGCTCCCTGGATACGCCAGGATGTACTCCAAGCCTACATCCGGATGCGCAAACGTACCGCGGTCGAGTGACAAGCGACAGACAACCACGCGTGAGCCCCGCTCTTGCCCTTGCGACGACGCGTCGCGACGCCTGCTTTATTAGTCTGTCCGCTCAATTTTTAACGGGCTATTCTCATTCAGCCAGTTAACAAAATTCACGTTTTCTTCCTCTTGCATTTCTCACACGGTGACCTATCAACGTGTTAACCGTCACACTAGCATCCGTAAAAGACACAAAATCGGAGCAACTTGTTTAACAACAGGGTAAGCGTGCCTAATATTAGACCCATTTATTGTAAATCATCAAAAACAGATATTGACTTGATCGGTAACACTTCACGCAATGAACTAATTGTAGGTGATTTATTTTTGAAAGGGCTCCTTTTAAATACGTTAATTTTTCCGTAGAAAAGTTACACTTTTCCAAGTGTTAAGAAGGCCCTTAGATAACCATTATACTTAATATTTCAGTACACGAAGAGATCGTTAGATGATCGAAACATATTGTCAATGTGCAGGAGGAGCAGCACAAATGAAGCAAGATCATTTTGTCTCAAGTACTAAAATTCAAATCTCGTATTTTCGGTAAAATCATCAGATCTTTGAATCATAAAAGAAATCTGTAAAATGCATTTAATACCTGTAAGTGCATTACTCACTGGTAAAGACCCTGCTAGAAAGAGTTCGAATTCGTGTCCAATGTGGACTGACAATGAGTCAGTCGCTATTGAGTCATTTCACTGATGTTATCTTCCACTAATATAACAGAACAGATTACTGATCCTGATAACTTCAAAAATGTTATTCCTGGGAAACTGTAGAGAATTTCCGCTACTTTGCTGAAAATCTGTGAAGGGCTCGTCGTAATTGTTAGAATCTCGAGATGTTATTTTTGAAATTAGACAGACCAATGGCATTTATTATAATACGATGTACGAAATCTCATTACTTCTATTGTATGAAATGATATATTAATTTTGTTATTGACATAATTACCGAATTGCGTAACCGCCACCTAATTGTAACAATTTTATAAAAATATTCATTGCTTTATTGACATATCTCTTTCATTTTCGAATTGAACGATATGTAGTTCTAACAATTTTATAAAATGATATGTTCATTGTTTTGGTTGCATTACTCTAACCTTAGCGAACTAAATTATATTTAATCCTAACATTCTTATGAAATGATACACTAATTATTTTATTAGTATAACTGTTATCTTATTGAAATAAATTACATTTAGTTGCAACATTTTTATACAATGATTTCATATTCACTTGAAACTTCCATTGAAAACCATAAGGGGCCTCCAACATCCTGCAAAAATGCATTATACATCACGCAATCAGCTTCCCTGCCCTATTTAATTAAAACAAAATTAACTCAACGTCTGCCATAATTTCGGAGGAAACCATCCATAATACTTAAATGGTTCACGCTGTATAATAAATTTAAAAGTGCCCGTAGTAATTACGTAACGCACGACAACCGTAATCTTTCCGACAAAACTTCCAGTTTATTTTTACCCCATGGAAAGGTAAACTACCTACAATCTGCTGGAAAGGGTTCGTGCCACATTAGTGGAAAACCTTTGATCGTCGCGATAGGGGTGTCGCAGGGAAGAATTAATGAGTGAAACGGCGAGTTTATGCGTTAAGCCGCATCTTCACCGGCTTAGTCTTCCCGCACGGCTTGGAAAGCCGCTCGAAAAAGTCGGATAGCTTAAAAATTTGCTGACGATAAAAGAAAAGCTGGGTGGAACGGACTCGATTCGGCGCGGCCGCAAATGCAAATTCAGCGTCGCTTTAAACTCGACAATCTCGGTTATTTGTATTACACACATTCGGCGAACAGGTTCCCCGTAGTAAGTGCTTAATTTAGCAAGCGGTCATGAGTCCCGAATTCTAGGCCAATAATGTCACGGTTTCTCCCCATTCTACACGCATCCAATAAAAATATTTCATTTGCAAAACAATCAAATTCTCTATTTGTACTCTGAAAAATGAAACTGAACATTTTTGCAAAGCATTGAAATACATTCATGCAGAACAATTTGTAAACTTTCTTATTAGTAAAAGTTAGAAACTAGGCTTAGTTTTAGTTTGAAATATTTCACACAGAAAGTGTAACAAAATAGTAATCGATAATTAAGTTTTTAAATGTTTGGACCTATGGTAATTATTAATGAATAAAATAAAAAACATTTCAAGCAACTAGAGTTCGTTCAGTTTTTGCGTATTTCACAAAGGAAATTTAACAAAAAAAAATGTGAAAATGAACATTATTAATGGATAAAATGAAAGTAACGAACGTGTTAATAAAAATTAACAATTAGGCTTGTCAACAAACACGAATAAGTTTTTGATTTTTTCTTTTACAGTTATAATATAAATCGTACAAAATGTGAATAAATCACACCTCGTCATTGTTACGAAACAATATGTATGCATACATATATTCGTCACGCTTAGAGCTGGCTAGCTCTAGTGTTAAGTGTTTTTTATAATTGCAATCCATTCGTTTAGTATCTGTTCGCAAATATAAAGCATACAGATATTTTTGATAGAAAAGTAATAGTATCTAAATATATCGGAGGTTCCAAAATCATTGTTGATCACTTATGAGTAATTTGGCTTGATTAGTGAATAATTTCGACGCTCAAATGGATGATACTAAATGAAACATATTTATCTATACAGCTTTGAAAACCGTGTTCATTTTGTGTTTTCGTTTCGAAAGTTCTTTGCTATTAAGAAAGTGAAACTCTATATCTTTAAACGAATCTTCTCAATTAGAAGGTTCGGAAAATCGGATTTCACTTCATTGAAATTATCAAATATACAAGCACAAACACAGTTTCAATTATATTTCCATAAAGCGTTCTTCAAAGTATTGCGTTTGCGAATATGTGAGTGACATAACAGCCAAATGATACCTAAACAAGATTAAGACAAGGAAATACCTAGAATTGCGTTGAACAGTGAACACGTCGTAACAAATTATAATGGTGGAGGAAGAAAGAGCAAAATGACAAGAACGAAGACAGATTGATCAATGAATCAGTTTTGTTTAAATATGATATTATGTTATTTATTTTGCAACCTGAGAATTATTGTTTTCACTAAATAATGTACGGCACGATTACCTTAAAACTTAAGAACCCTTTCGATTTATTTCTCAAGAATAACTTCGAATTATAGAATTTTTTTAAACAGTTTGACTTAATTTTACAGATTTTTCAGTCAATTCGTACTGAAAAATCGCCATTGTATCATTTTAACGTTGTTCATTGCTTTATTCACTTTCACCTAACCTACTTACTGTTCGTTGGCATGCGTGAACAACCTATTATACATATGTATAATTTCCCGTCATATTGTACTACAGTGGTCAATTTTCGATAGACGATCATTTCAAGGGAACGCATTCTATTCCGAAGCCGAAGACAATTGAAATGGACGTCGGTTATTGGTCGAGCGTAAAACAATTACATTTCTTGCAAACCACGCTGGATACAAAGCGGCTGACTTTCGCCAAAGGAACTTTCCTCGAGCCGTTAAAAAATATTCCATTCTTCATAGTGTTTCACACCAGTTTTGGAATGAAATGGACCAGCAATGGAATGAAATCGTCAGAAGTGTATAGGACATGATGATAGCACAATACAGTAATTTTAATATTTACATAGAAATCCGCCATTTCATATGCAACCAGTTAACATTACTGCTAAACTACTTCAGAACTTGGATTACTATTATGCTTTCGAAATCATCGAAGAGTTCAGGTGGAGCATGGTCGAAAAAAGGTTGGGAAACACTGCTCTAGGGACTAGGACTCGAACAACGAACGATGCGAGCGATGCCGGGTAGCAATACAACAAGCTGCAAGGACTTGTAATTGCTGTAGAACCGGATGGCGAACCGGGAACCTAAAGCAACATAGTCGGAAAATCGTTCATACGCTGCAGGATAGATTTGTTTGTATTCTACTGAACGCTGTGTAATAATTTACATTAAAACAGTATATAACCCAGTTGTTTCCCATCGATATAATCGTGGAAAATGGTGTTGTCTAAACTAAACTCGGGCTCTCCTCTCCGCTGTATGTTTCTGACAGTATGCTATAAGTCGTTGATTATTATCATGTTATATGCGATACTTGTCCAATCCGAACGTCTCCTTCTCGTTTTATGGTTGGTGGAAACTGGACGTACCGCGTCTAATAATGGGTATTCAAGCCGTTCGAGCACGTTTGAACATATTTTAAGTTGCTCGAGCGATTTGATGCTCGTGATCATAAAATTAATCGACCACTTTGAAATAATATGCAACGTGAGATTCCTTCGCACTGTTTTAAATTACGTATTATTTAAAGTAGTCTGTAGATATATATAAGGTCAGGGTTAAGACTCGCTTCATTCTTATATATTTAATATTAATTATAATTCAAAATACTAATTGCAACTATCTGAAATTGTAAAAGTGGTATAAGCTCCATCACTAAGTATGGAAAAAGTTTACCATTCGAATCGTTACTGTCGTAAACTGTACGAGAATCTCGAAGCATATCAGCAGAGAATTGAAGGGTCCGGAAGATGAGACTGTTACGTAACACGTTCATTTTACATTATCATGCCATAAAATAAAGAAATACGGTGGAATAGAAGGCGATATGTTACATAAGTTACGCGATTGCGAAACATGTTTTAATGTCTGCGGCAATCTCCATACTTCAATATGTTCTAATCATTAATACGTTGGATATGATAATACAAACGTAACGTATAAACGAATTTGCATAATTTAAGAATGTAACGATAAAACATTAAGTAATATCATTAAATCGCATCCTTGTCGTGAATGTATTTTTCTGATGAACATCGATGACTAGTTTTTTTTTTTATTTTCCTCGAGGTAATCTATAATTTGTTTGTAGAAACATTCGGTAAATTGGTTTAACGGTTTGAGTTAATTATAGCCATCTTCCCAGTAGGTATCGGCAATTATCGGCAATTATCGGCAATTATTAAATTGTAAAGTGTGAAATATTGAATTACTCGAAAAGGAAAATTGTAATTCAAATAATTATTTTATTGATTAATTAATTACAACATCTGCTTGTATTCATATGCATATTTAAACCCCCAATGCCACGCTTCATATTAGGCAACACAATATTATTTAACATTCAAAATTACATATTTGAATATTATATATATTTAATCTTATATTGAACGATTTAATGTTTAAATTTTCACACGTTTTATTAAGATCTATAGAAAATTTATCGTGTCCAGAAGAGATATCTTAAAAAATATATTAAGAAATATTGATAAATACTTAGTTATAATTTTTACCAAAAATGTTCCCAGCACGCATCTTGTTTTAGTAATTTGAAAAAATATTTGGTATCGATAACAGGTTTCCATTGCTCGATAATGCGTATGCTCTACTTGCGTCGATTGGTCAATGACGAAAAGAAATATTACCCATATTTATTCCCTACGAGAAAAGAAGCTGTGTTTATTCAAGTGTGGTAAGAAAACTTCGCGTTCTTCTACATATGTCGCAATAAAACACGTTTGTTGTACCACGGGAATATCGACAAATTAACATGAACTTCCATTTTCAAGGAGTTAACAAATATTACATATGAACTGAATGATTGTTTGAAATGAAAAGCATTTTTTGTGTAAACAAGGAACTCTATAACGCCTAAGTCAGTTTAAAAATAATACATATACATAGAAATGTAGGTCATCCAGAAAGCGAAAACATAATTCGATCAAATCACACGGTACATACTCTAATTTCTAAAAAGTAGGAAAACATTTCCAACGTTCTAGTGTAATTAAAGATTAATAATAAATAATAATGAAATAATAATAATAAATAATAATAAAATAAATAATAGACCTTTTACGCTATTACATTAGACAGTTTCTACATATATTGTCTCGAGTCAGCATTTTTTGATATTTTATAAATTCTGTCTGACTATTCGACACTTTATGTTTATTAAATATTCTCATTCTTAACCAATTATTTTCATCAATATATTAGTAAAAAGTATGTTTGGTACTCGGAAAGAATTTTTTATAATTACCAACTCTTTAAAAAGTTGTGCACGCAATTTGTGCAATAAAATATGCCAATTCAAAATTACTGGAGTAACATAAATTTGAATAGCACATTTATGGAACAATATATGTACACGAGTCCTTGTGTGATCGATACTAGCTTATCATCTATCTATCTTGATAAGAGGCAAAAATTCACTTTCTATGCATCGAGATGCGAACACTTTTAATTCTAATTACATTTTCTATTTGCACTTTGCAGTAGCAGAAAAGAACGCCGGCACGTCGAAATTAGTATTTTAATTACGTAAATTGGTGATTAACCAAACGGACGTATTCCTGATTGCCTCGAAGCACGTATGCATGTCGAATAATTAGAACAGCTCTTAATTATTTTGAATATTCTGTTTAGTCGATATTAATCAACTCGATGACGCATTTCGTTCTCATTAACAATATTAATATTTCAAATAGAGTTTACAATGAAAATTCGTTCTATTTACATAGTAAATACTATTGAATGAAGAAATACGTCTTTATTTAATTCTTCTTTTGTATAATTCATACAGACAACTTACCATCGTAGTTACCGTTGAAAGAAACACTATTTCAGTTGCTTGTAACAGTTATATCGTAGAGGAATATTGACTTGAGGAAGACACTGATTCTTATTGTTCTTATAGAGCAACACGCATGAGTCTCTCTTAATGACTGTAGGTTTAGTGTTAAAGCATTATAATAAAGCATCATACTTCATTGTGCCTCGTAATTGTGCCTTTTCATAAAAACCCAATATTGTTACTGATTTTTTGTCGGAAAAATTTTTCAAATAACGTCATTTCCGGTGTAAAAAACGCGGAGGAAGACAGTAATAAAATGAAATCGAATTTATTAGCGTTCAGTGAAGGGGAACTCCGACAATTTCTTTACAGCTTTTTTTGCTTGGCCAATCTCAGTCTCCGAATTGCGAAACTCGACGGACTTTCCCAACTGTCGAGAACGATGGCTCGAACGCCGGTGCCCATTGACCTCTGAATTTCTGATCCGTCGAGAGACCAGCGTGCTTATCCGAGCGACGATCCGACAGTGATACCGTGTGGATTTTCGTCTAACGATGCGAATTAATTCGAGGAAATTGCGTTCCCTGATATTCATATCGCGACAACGTACAGCACTCCACCGTTCCGTGTACAGAAATAATCAGCTCCATGGATTCGTACTCATTTTCATCAACGGAACGTCTCGTTTTGTATCTCTGCAATTGTAAGTATATGGGTGACGCAATACCAGTGGGAAACTCTCGCTTCAATCACATGCGACAGCCATATGGAACGCATTGCAAGTTATAATCTCTCTAAAATTAAATTTCACTGTTTTCCATAATGCCACTTTACATGTACACTGTGGGTACACATATACAAAAGAGTTCGAACACTTGTTAAAACAGAATCAGTTTCTTAAAATTGCACGAAATTTGTTGCAGATGTTAGAAGAAAAGGTTTACTAGACAATGCCTAAAAAATTTCTCTTTTAAATTGCAATTACTTGGAATTACAAAGCAAAAAGAACTCACGTTTCTATAACTTTTTTATCCGATTTTGTAGATCTCTACTGAGATAAAAAGGTTGAAAAGAAAAAAAGACATTATTTCATTTTGTCACACAGAAACCAACGAAAAAACATTGAATAAATACTTGGTCCACGATCAGACGATCAAAGTATTTTAGTTTTGCTGTCATTTCAACCAATCGCAATTTTTAAATAAAATTTTTAAACATTATCCAGCTAGTCCCTCTAATGTCTTAAGAAAAACACAAGTCTTTTGGTACAATTTCAAAGAGTTTATTCCATTTTAAACAGTGTCCGAACATTTTCGTGGGCCACTGTACCTATCATTAGCGTCTTCGAATCATTATCGTTCATATTTCAGTGAAACATAATGGAGCCTGTTACACTGCAACTGCAACTGCAATTTTTACGCGTGACTGGATATAATATATGCTGTTGCCTTTGAGAAGATCGTTTTGCGGAAACAGGAAATTGAATAAATATCCTAGGTCGACCATTAATCAATCGATAACGTATTTAAGTAGTGGAAAGAAACAGATAATTATAAAATGTAAATGAATGTTGAGAAACACGATAGCAAGCACGAGAGTATAATAATATTTTAGTAACGATCCAGGAACTTTAATGAGTCTCCGTCATTATCAATTTCCAATATTCCGTAGTATAGTTGCAAATTGTACGGAAAATCCCTGGTTCCCAGAAGACAATCGACGATACAACTGCCAATCTGAGTGCATCAAGAATATTGCACATTGGTAATCTTCTACGTTTCCGTATATTGTTTCTTTAATAATCGACTTTAATTATTCTGTGATTCCGAGATTTACCGCGCCACCGTTATTAAGCGAAGTATTCTAACGAGACTTCTTCATTTGTACAACGCGTCTCAGGATATAAGAATAATACTAGAATGAGAAAAACAGTTTTTGAATGCACAGTTCTTTATTAAGTAGGTTAGTGCACGGAAAATGAATTCGCAACTGTCTGAAAGTACGATAACTGCGTAAATACTGTAACGGAATATGTATAACATTCTGAGTCAATTACCTACATGTTGCCTTGAAAGATAACTGCGTCGTGCTATACATATGACTGTGCAAGGAATTACGAACTTATTAATTGCAAAGCTGAGCGTCAAAAGTGATTAATTTCATATTATATACGTGTTAAAACATCTTTCGTTTTTTATCGAATTTCATTGATTTTTTGATACTTTACTATGTGAATATATTAATCATTATAGAAGCATTTTTATATGAAATAAATAGTATTAAATAAAAGAAACTATTTATTGATGAAGTAATGAAGTTACTAAATACTTTTAACTTTGTTTCGGTAAATATTATTAGACTGCGAGTCTTTATGCAAGTTCTCATTTTCGTTCATTATTTTCTATGTTTCTGAAGAAACAAAAAATCCCGTGTATAAATTTCTTTTGTTGAATATAAAATAGCAAAACAATTAATGTTTCTAATTATATTCATAAGAATATTATTACATTTAATATATATGTATATATCGAGTTTTTCTTTTTCTTTTCTGGTCTGCCAAATGTTAAATAGAATAAAGAACTTAATTATTCCGATTGTTTCAAAAATGATGATATTACACGAATATCTATAATCTGTTATGTATTCATTCATAAAATACTGACGTTAATTCGACCTTGCAAGTTTCCTGCGGTCGTATGCACAGATACACTAATCTGAAAGAGGTGTCGGTTTTTTCTTACCGGATTGCAAACACTCGATTGTCTTTGTTTTTCCGACAGAATTAGAGTTTCACTGCTAACAGTTAAAACTGATATATCCGAGAACAGCGTTCGCAAATTATGATCTTCACAATTGATTTTCTTCGAATTTTTCGTATTTCCGGATTATCCATTCTGAGGTTTATTATTTTCCTGCCAGCCGAACACAAAGATAAGGACGAGGTCAAAGTGCAAATTTTATAGAGAACACCGTAAACCGTTTTAAAAGGTTTCAACAAAATGCATAAGACTATATACATATTACTATTTGTTCGGCAGTTTTAATATTTTTTGCAAGATGCTAATTGTTTTTCTCTGAAAATTGTTATCATGTTTCTGCAAATATATTTGTGCTACTTAGTAGTAAACATATTAATAACAAAAATTGTGATCCTTATATTACCGGCAATGGAATGTGGGTATGAAAAGAAAGAATGAATGATTTTGAGTGACATTTGTAAAATCGTTTTCTTGACTATTATTGTTATATATTATTATATATTTATTTATATATTATATACTATTATATATTTATTAATATATTACTGTTGTTACTATTATTATTATTATTATTCTTAGATCAATTAAAAGATGTAAAAATCCTTCCTGGTAGTATTAATATAATCTGTGATCGAAGAGTCGTAACTGATCGACAAGTATTGCACTAAGATTTATCAGTAAATGTCTCCTTTTTATTAAGTTTTATTGATAATGATTAACTATATTACTCAAATAATATTTGAATTATTTATCACTATTTATCATTAAAGGGAGTGGTTATACTAATAAAGGTGTACTTATATGATAAATACACCGGAAAGATATCACTAATATGATAAGTAACTAGAAAAATAAAAAAATACTGCTACATTCTTTTAAACATTTTAGAAGTATTAAATCGGGAAGCAAAGTTCCATTTCACTACCTTTGGTGGAACTGAGATCGAATTTCTTATTTTGCATGAAGATATGCAGTGTGACGACAACAATGGGGTTACTAGACCTGGGTCATTGAGATAAGTCAGGATTAGTATCTCTAAATACATAAATAGTTTTAGGAAGTACAATGGGCAATTGTTGCCAGTATCATGGATGACGAATATGATGGTCTTAAAGTGAATTGTATAATAGTAATACGTTGAAGTAATAAGCAGTCAAATTTTTAAAGGATGGTATATGTTATTTTAAATTTCAACAACGAAGCAATGAAACATGATACAAAACGAATATAAATCGTTAAGTACTTTAAAAACCAACATCTTTGTTAAAAAATATCAATTTTTGTTATTCGTGTGCATTTATCCTGCATTATTTTGAATTATTTTCATCATATGATAAGATAGATTTTGGATAAAGATTTTATATTACTATACTGTAGTGTTACTACTTTTTTCCGACCCTTGTACTCCATTCTACTATATTTAATCCTGAGATTTCCTATGTTGTTATGCCTTGAGCCATGTCAAATTAATATGTTTTTTGAAGCAAAGTAGTACAAGAACAATTCTTATGATAATAATCAAAATAGTTAGTTAAATAATTAAATACAATGTTGCAAATAATTTTAATAGTCCAATACTGTATGAAACTATCGGTTAAAGGCTTGAAAAATTGAATGGCAACTGTAGATGTGATTTATAATAATGAGATCTAGGAGATTTCATGAAAAATTTGTTTCTGGTGATACTACACAGAGAGAGAGAGAGAGTCCGCGCTGCAAAAACAAGGGAGAAACGAAATGAAAAGAACGCTTCGAAAAACGGACGAAACGATAACGATGAATCGTTATGCCGTGGGTATTCTCAGTGGTGACGGCGGACCGTTACCTTGAGCCTAAAAGGGTTAAACCTAAGCATAGGAGGAGACAGGTAAACAGACCAAAACGGAGTGAATGTATATAACCACCGACACCGTGTCTCGAGTGTCACACTCTCGTGCATGCACGGAATCGCTGGCAGAAAGGCATTCGACTAACACGTCCTAGATTCATACGATTATCCGTCGCCATTCCACTCACCTCGGCGAGCAGCGTCAAAAAAAGGAGCAGAGTGCCGTAAAAGGTGAAATTCGGCTTCGGGTGTTCGACAGCCGTGCTCTTCATCCTTAACGAAGTGATGAGACGACGATATGCAACGAATTTAATCCACCGCAGACTCCTTCCCCAATTTGTTGTCCCCCTTCCTCTTTTGTTCTGGTTCCTCTATTTGCTTGCCCAAGAACAGCCGGCAAACACTTTCCCGTCAGCGAGAACGCGGCTACGCAGTCCCTCGATCGATCGACGACGCTGGAATTCCCTCGGTCCGCCTGTTATCACGAGAAATCATGTAACCCGGCGTGGACACCTTGCAATAACACCTGTTCGCCCGACTGACAGGTAGCACGCTGTCGACAACGGCAGCCTGTTCGAATAATGGCAGAGGGAACGACAGCTGCCATATCCATCCACGAATTGACTGTTGAATTCGGCTGGCTAGAACCGCTGGAACTGTCGGAGCTGTTGGTGCTGCTGGTGTCAGAAACAAACTGCTAGGCTGCCAGTCACCTTTGATCTCCGCCGAGTCGCGGAGCGTTACTCCTAATCGAGTCTTCGGTAACTGAACGGCAACGGTGATCACGTGGCCTTCTTTTTTCTCGTTCGTCTAGTTCCTCCTTCCGTCATGACTGCGAAAGCTGTTCTCAGCACACGGATACTTTCGTTGACAACTTCGAATCCGTGTCTCCTAGTTTTCAGACTAGAAAGTTGCTGGCCGTTGACACGCGACTTCTCGACATACCGTCGATCAACCGTCGTCGTCGAACTCGATCACCAAGAACGGCCGGGTTTGGCGGCGACAGGCATGCTCGACGGCGACGTTACGTCTACCCGTTAATTGGAATCTGAAATGAAATACTCTCGCCGCCTTCGATAAAGAGAGTTTCCTCCTCGCGGAACGTTCTCCTCGGTCGGAGCACTTGGAATGGGATAATGACCGGGAGGGATGCCACCCTCCAGCGCAGGCGAGACAACGGCGAGTTAACGAACCGAACTATAACGCAACTTGTAAATAAACCACTTTGGCTGCGCCGTTGTTTCTCTCGGACATCGTTCTCCCTTCGAAGAACGGATAAATAATTTTAACTATTTTCTGGAATGTAAACGGCCTGCGTCAACGTCGTCGGCTATATGCGAATAGAAAATAGTACGGAACGTGAGAAGCATTTGAAATCTGTCCACTCCGCGTTTCGGTCCCAGGGGGGTCTCCCTCTAGACCCCGAGAGATATTCGGTCGTGTCGCACGGTTGATTTCCGCTCCGAACCTCTGCCTCGGAAACTATCAACCGAAACGTACCCGCCACACTCGATGGCTCCAGCGTCAAGGTGAAACGCTAGCCGCGAAGCGGAACTTATCAGTT
Organism: Augochlorella aurata; assembly: GCA_028455555.1. Classification (NCBI taxonomy): domain Eukaryota; kingdom Metazoa; phylum Arthropoda; class Insecta; order Hymenoptera; family Halictidae; genus Augochlorella; species Augochlorella aurata. The sequence continues at coordinate 338,988 of CM052166.1, read as the reverse complement.
CAAGCGAAAGCGGCTACCAGTTGACAGGGACGAGTTCTCATTGTTTCGATCACTCTTTGGTTTCGTCGTGGAGGCCACACCTGCGGGATCAATATGTCAAGGTACCATTCGCAGTACGATCACGGAACCGAAGAAACCACTGAATCACAGGATGCATATCACCGAGCTTTAAATTTCCATCGAACGCAAGTTCGATCGGTCTTCTAGCGCACGCACACGTTGTCCTAGTTCAGCGGCAAAGATACCATTTCGGAGCAAGGACATGTATCACTGTACGGGAAACCGCGGGGAAAACACACGAGAACGGTCGTATCCTTTGTCCACGAATCTCTTTCCTAATCCCGTTCTCTTCTCCCCGAAGAGAATCTAGCAACAGCTGGGTATGGACACGCGCGAGTCGATCGTTCGCTGTAAAAGCGGACAAACGAGGGACAAAGGTGGAATCAACGATGGTAAAACCGGAGTTTCGTCCGGCGAGAGGTGCACTCGATCAACTGGCGCGCTTTCATGACGCCTCTCCCGGTGCAAGCACGGGCAACGGGACCTCGGCACTCAAACTCGTGGCTTGCCGAACCAGCAGCAGCTAAATCGCTTGCCTTGCCTCGTCCCTAGCCTCTCCCACCGTCGCCACGGCTAACCTGACTGCCTTTCCATTCCATTCGGATCTTCCTTCTCTCTCCATCCTCCGAATTGTCGGCTGCCCAGGCCGAATACCCGGCGCAGCCGCCACCACCACCACCCCACCACCACCACCATTTTCATCCCCACCATCGTCTACCTACAACTACCTCCCACCACCTTGCGCATTCTCTGCTCTGCTGCGAACTCTTCGCTCGTTCCTCCCTCGCTGGTCATCGAGCTAGACTCTATGTAACCCACGGATAGATGCGGTGGACATACGTGCACGTACAGGCCTGAACCCAGGGGCGTACCTACCTGTGGAAACTTTGACCATACATACCTATAGACACCGCTTCAGATCATTTCCCTGGAAACCATCTACGTGACGTCACGTACGACCAAGATGTACAAGCTATGCTAGTATGATATAAAGTTTCAAAACGACGTGCCAAAATATCAATACGCAAAACAATTCTAATCCTCGATTTTAATATGTAGTTCATTTCTGCACAGAATAAATATAATTTTTTTGGATACCCTATATATTTCGGCCATTAAGTTTTAATATTTTGGAAATTATAATTTTGCAAAATTTATTTAAATTTGATATTGAGATATTGATAACATACTATAGAAAGTGTTTGGCTAATTATTTACCTAAAACTTATTTCGCTTAAATAAATAATAAAAATACAAATGCTTAAGGAACAATTATTAATTTTCGTTGAAATTGTACATAAATTATACGTCTACACTTATTGGCTAGAAAGTATATTGGTTAGAACACGGACTTAGGAATAGAGAAACGGTGCACTTTAGACCATATATACTATTAAATATGGCATGTGTATAGTGCGTGTATAGAAAATCAAAGCATATTCTTTAATGTCGGACATTAACACGTTTGGAACGTCGATGTGTCATTTTTTCGAAATTGCAGATTGTATATCATACTAGCATAGCTTATACATCTTATTCACTCTGACGTCATATAGATGATTTCATGTTTACTTCGGGGAAATGATCTGAAGCCCTGTCTATAAGCATATGTGATCTAAGCTATACACAAATTAGAGAAATGATACTCGTTAACAGTGGCGGGAGGAGAGGGGATGTCATGTTTCTTATAAGATCCCTACAATATGTGATATGTACACACATACGTATATAAGCATATGGATGCGTGACATGCAAGTGTAAATATATGTACATATTAAATCAGATCTAGTCAAATTTTATTTGAAATTAAAATAATTCTTTTATTTATTTAAGGCTATTACTTCCAATATTGATAATATCTATAAAATGATAATAACAATAATGAACTATTTTATTTTTTCCCTCCCCTTTTAGTGTGTCCCTCTTTCGAAATTGCAGATTGCATGTTATACTAGCATAGTCTATTTATGACAATAACAAGGTACCCAACTTGAGTTTGAAATTTAGTTTAGGTTTGTGATAACAAAGCTATACGTCGCTTTATATTTAGAGCGCTGTATTAAATTTACAAGAGAGAACTTCAGAGATACTGACCATTATCAAAAAATGAACTGAAAAGTTTATTTATAGTAGCAAATGTTATTGAGATTTCTCTAATCAATATTCACACTTTCACTTTTAGATTTTCATGTTTCTACAGTATATACGATTTCCAAGTCCTAAATTAAATCTTGTAATGGTTTTTACATTTGAACCTGAATTACTTGTTTTAGATCTAAGATTTTAATCGTACTGACTAAGTTTAACTAGTTTTGGGGGGTCGTTTTCACAAATAGTACTCTTAATCGTGTTTCATTCCGTTTTAAAAAATGACATTATTCGAAAATCAAGTCACGCGTCTCATGTTAATTACTTCAATTTTGGTATTCAATTTGAAGGACTTCTAAAACATCATGTATGGAATGTATAACCATTGAAATGTAATTGTTAAGATTGAGTTTGGTATGCTCTTCAAATGGTTCATTGTTATGCTATCCGCGAAATTGTAAGGTTAAGTGAACTATGTTCCTTTAGAAAGTCTTCGCATATGTAAATAGCGTATGAGGTGTTTCTGTGCAAAATATTATCTCATCACCTTCGTTGGAGCATATATGTATATATACCTGCATGCAAAATTTATGAAAGCGTTAAATTGAAGAACAACTGCTATTGAACGGTGCAGAAATGCGACAAATTTGAAAGATTTCCTTACTCCCTGCTTAACAAATTCAAATATATGGTAATATCGTGCAAAATTTCAATTTTTTCAAATGTTATTATAGCAATCGAATGTACATGCTGTAATTATAAAAATAGAAACTTCAATACAATATTTACAAACGAGTATTTTTTAAAATAAGAATTCTCTGCCATTAGAAATGGCGTACATAACTATGTAAAAACTAAGAGAGTAGTTTTAGAAATGGCGCCGTAGTTACTAGAATTGATGTGCTAGAATGACAACGTGAGAGGTTTAACTGTCACTATATATAATGTAAAAATAGTTTAAATAATGTAAATAATGTAAAAATAGTAATCTAAATAATATTAGGGGAGCGGAAAATTGTTTATAGAAATAATTAATCACGTTCTTAATACTCGTTTTGAAATACAAACAGGGAAATTAATATCATCAACGTTTAAGTTGGAAACACTGTACTGCTCCCTGCTTCGGCAGCCATTTTAAGAAGTGGCTACATCATGCGTCTACGCGCCAATAATCAATTATGCATACTTCATATTGTAATGCTACATGCTAAGAAATTAAATTCTAAGCAGTACGTCATTCAAAAATAACAACTAATCTTTTGAATATTATATATAACAGATATATAACAGATTACGAATGCTTGTATGTTCACATAACATACTAACTGACATCTAAAATTTTTAATTGACAGAGTTTTCAGTAAAAAATATTTTAATCACTAATGAAAGATATAGATTTTGATTTATATTTTTATCTTATTCAGTCATTCGAAACATTCTGAAACGCAGTCTAAAAATATGAATGTCTCTAATCACTCTATGTCTAATTATAAATAAGAATTCATTCATTATTTGTGATATAAATTTGCAACTCTAATTTCGTGCTTTTACTTTACATTTGTTTATATTTAATTTGTTTCCAACATTTCTGTCGATACTATCATTTCCTTTCGTTACAGCAATCGATAAAGTATTCAAAGGAATACATAGGTAGCCATAAATTAGGGATACTACATCTATATGTTATATTTTAACACATTGCTAAGCTGTAAAATAAATGAAAACGTGCAAAGTATTTTTTCGATTCTCAATTCGAACGCTCATTATTGCAACATCATTTTAGTTGAGCTCTTGACATTACCGACGGTAAGGAGTTTAGGTTTGTTAGCTGAAATAAATTATTCTGTACACTTCATTCGTATTATATAGATATTATAATAAAAAAATGATAAAATTCAATTATTCATATCTAGCAAAGAAAATAGTAATAAAACTTTGACTCATTTTGCAGTTAAATGAATTTTTCCGAAAATATTACTACATTCTCCCAATTCTGTTACTTGCAAATTCATCTGTTATTTATTTATCTTGAAATTAAATAAAATATTCATTCGTTTTTATCGAATCTGAAACTAATTACTTTTCATTTGAAGGAATGACAATACCGATTATTATGTATTTAAAGTAACTATAACATATTTCAAAAATGCAATAAATAAATCATTTCGAAACTATGAATTTATTGTGATTTCTTATTGGTTTATATTTTAATGAGCATCGGAACAAAAGTATTTTGCTACATTGAATCCGAGAAACTGAAACAAATTGCGGAAATATATTTACCTGATTTGTATATACTGCGAACAGGTGCCATGTTTTCGTGCGAGTTTAGAAAATTGCGTAATTATGGAAATAATATTGCGTGCATGCACAATTTCATACATATTCATACTTCAACGAAATATTTTTTGTTCCAGCTATTACGTTTCACAACGGTTGATTCCATCACTTAGGTATTTATGACACGTGCATTTGTTCCTCCTGGCTTATATTAAATGGATCCTAATAAATCTGAAAAATATATATACAATACACTATTTTTGTTAAGAAATTTTAATATATTTTTCATATAAATCTGAATATTACACTACAAAAAATTGTATGCTCTGCCTATGATACGACTTCTTTGTTCTAGAATATTGTAGGTACCTACCGGGTTCCATTTAATATACTAAATGTAAAAAATTTCAAATTATGAACAGCTGATTAATAAATATGAGCGTAAATTATTTTTGAAAAATGAAAAATATTTTCACAGGAATTTAAAATTAATTTTATTATTTGATCATATCTTAAATGTTAAATTTCGTTATACGTTCAAAGTAATTGTTTACTGAAAATGTCTTCAATCATACAGAGTTGTGAGTACCGTTGATTAACTGTACGATTTCTTCATTGAAGAATATTATGTTCACAGCATCGATAATTCATTAAAATGCAGAGTAACCATATTAGTATATTTAATTGTCTGGGAATATACAGGTGTCGTTATAGCCATAAATAACGATTCTTGCGGTCGAAACGAATGGGAGGGACGTCGTGGGCGACGGAAAAGAAACATGGTGTAGGCAGAAATGTATTCGGATCAAGAATCTCAATATTCAGTCTCGAAATTATCAACGAAACTGTTCGTGGATTACGCAAACAATATGTAACTGACAAAAATAAGTCTTTATGAGTTCTAGAAAATCATAACGGGTACAAGGGTTACATAACTCTAAGGAAGTTAAGATAAATTAATCGGTGATGTAGTTTACGTGGATGCGATTATTGAAATGAAATCAACATTAACATTGCACTGAATTAAATCGTCATCAATTCTAAATATGTTCAGTAAATTCCAGGGACGAATTTGAGTATAGGCTAAATGAGCTATAGTCTAGGGCGGCAATTGTTATGCGGTGCCGGGTTTTGAAGAAAATTTCACTTTAGATTTTTCTATAGACAATAAAAAAACATATGACCTTAAGTAATTTTACAACTGATTGTTACGAATTGAACAAAAGATATTAATTATTTACTACATATTATATTACATTTCAACTGGACTAAAAAAATTTTTAAAATAAATAATATGTTTTCTCTTACCTTATCTTCTCATTGCGAGGTGACGAGATGTACAGACTAAAATTACTGTTATTAATTCTCGGTGATAAGAATATTAGCAATTTTTGAGATACTCGGATTGAAAATAATTTTATAAAATAGTAAATTATAATTATATCTCGAAAATAAGGAAGATAATTCTTGTGAACTAAAAGTCTCTACTAAAAAATACAAATGTAAACTATGCAAACTAAAAAATGCAGTGTTTAAACCAAACGATTTCCAAAACATTTTGCAGTAGTATTTCGAGGAAGGAATAAATTTTCCTTAATTTGGATCTTCGTAACCTAATTTATGAAAACTGCATAAGTTACGTTGACTTTAAAAATAACACTTCGTGCCCATTATGAAACCCCACATTGGACGTCAGAATGAATCCGGTATAGGTTAAAAACGTTGCAAACTGGTTTAAAAGAAATGTTAATATCACTTACATAATTCTGTAATTAACAGTGCCGCAGCACGTTGCAAATAAAGTGTAATTTCTTAGAATACGGTATTAATCTTTACACTCTTTGCGTATTATAGTTCGATCGGTACCGTTTCTATAATCATTCAATCAGCAACTAGGTTATTAGAGACGTTGAACAGTAGTTATTAATCCAGCAATCTTTGTCAATGAATATTGTTTCTTGGATGAATTCAATTAGCTCAGGTATTTTGTCTTCACTGAAATTTTTTTTAAGATATGATCCCAATAATTATTGATTCTTTCTTACCATAAATGAATATTTTTAGAAAACGTATAAATTGATTTTGATGAAATTTTTACGAGACATAGTTCTGAGAAATACATTCTACATGTGTTTCCTTTGTCGGCCATTTTTTACTATAAAAAGATAATAACAGATGACAACATATTTTATAATTTTATTCATGGATTATGAACACAATATGAATATATTAACAATTAGAATGATAAATTGCAAAAAGTTTATACTTTTAACATGTTAATTGGAGAAATGTACTTTTCTAAAAATGTTTTGTGCTATTAAATGTTACAGTCAACATTTAAAAAAAGATTTTTGCATCCCAAATTAAATGCTTCATTCATTCTGTACAATCAATCTATAAAATCAATATTTAAAAAATTGGATTTTCAACTGTCATTGATAAACAAAATTTGTATTATTTTTCTAAGAACTATCTCCCATAATTTCCTAAGAAACAGCTTGTATAACTTAAAGAAGATTTGTCTCGAGTTTAAAATTGATCGAGTGAGGTCAGAAATTGATTTTAGACAGAAAAATCGAAATCCCCTCTTCCTAGAGATGTAGGAATGGTTGATTCGATTCAAATTCGACCCACACTGTCTCTCGATTCCTTTGAAATTGACGTGATCGACGAATTGAGCACCTGACTTGTGGAAACCTGTTTGCGCATGCGCCGATGCTAATGCTACGACGCGAGCGATTCGCCAAGTGGATCGACTCAGTGTTGGACAGACACTGTACGGTGTCACGTGCGCTATCTTTTCGACTAATTAATCGAACGATCAGTTCGACGCGCGAAAATTGCCGACGAAACGAAAACAAAAAAAGGCGAACGGTGTACGATCGTGAATATCGGATTACCCTTTCTCGCGAGGTAAGTGCTCGAGTTTTCTTCAGAAAAACTGGTTTAACTTGCCAGTAACTTTCGTTCTTGCATCTCATTATTTCGGTTTGAGATGTTTTATTATTAACCCCACTCTATCGTCTAGTTAACCAATTCACATAGCTTTAATAATATTGTCATTTAAGATTTTGTAAAAATTAACTTTCGCTGTCTGTGATGGTAATTAGTAGACTGTGGACCTTCATGCAGGATCAAAATTCTGAGCATTAAGAGAATTTTCCTTCTTCCCCCAATGATGTTAATTCATTGTAAATAATACGTTGTTTTCGTTTGATTCTTTTGATTCGTTTACTGGATATACTTCATCTGATTTTCGTTATAAATGCATAAAATTCGCAGTCTGGTAGTTAGTCGTGATTAAAAGCGATAATAGATTTATAATTGCTCGTTTCATTGGAAGTTTAATGAACGAGTTGAGAGTGAAGCGAAGAAGAGTGTTATTTCACTGAGCTACAATATGTGTAACATATTTTATAGGGGAACGAAAACAAAATATAATCCATAGCATTTTGAAATCCGGTGAAGTTGCAATAAACTGTAGAAAATAGGTGAAGCAGCAAGAAATGTCGGACGTTTATTTTCTCGTAATTCTCCCGGATTTTATGGGTTTCTCGTGGAGAACAACAAATTTGAAATGTCACACTGTCAGCGTGGAATATATTGAGAACCAGCAAAAGCGGTTGCACATCCGTTTGAATTATTCAACGCGTCTGAAGTCAGTTTGAAGTTTTATACAGCATTACGCGGTTCACTGGTGTCACAGCATAAAAAAGATTCACTGCTGCAGCGCGATTGTGTTGGTACTTTAATCGTTTTAAAAAGAAAAGAATTAACGTAATGTAAATAGCAAGACGAATACACGATGCCTGCGAATATTCGTCGGTCTTAGCAGAAGCCAGCTACCGTTGAATTACTGCGAATGCAGTGGTCAACATGCCAGCGGTGCAGCAATTAATTTCGCTGCATTAAAAAACTCTGATCGTCTCTAAGAGGCTGCACGAACAGTAGCAGTCGTTATGTTACATCTGTATACGTGTCACTGGTGAAGGCGCCTCGTTTTGCCGAACCCACAAAAACGTTAATCTGTGTTTGAGCCACTTATTTTAAGTGTAGCGGCGAGTCTGCTTGTCTTTCAAAGAATTAAAATTCTTTCAATTTTTGATACTATTTTTGCCAAAGTAGTTATACGATACCTTTTTACAATTTTAATTGTACACTATTTTTACCGAGGGAGTAAATTTATTTTCTTCGGTCGAGGATATATACAAAAGATCGGTAAAAATAATGTTAATTTTAATTGAATTACTGCTCTTCAATGCTTTTAGCCTCATTTATGATTGTACCTATTAATTTTATTCAACATATTTTTCAGTTAAACATGCGATACCTTAATAAGACGACTTGAACAAAATGTGATATGCAAACAAAAATGATTAAACTCTGAGTACAAACAGTTGAACGTTTGAAAAATCTGTAAGAAATAATAAACACTAGAAGCTAAATATAAAAATAGAATTATCCATAGATATGCCTTAAAATATTACTGTTGTTACGATTTATTACTGCTGTGACAACTAAACTGCAGAGTTTATACATCTATGATAATAGTAACTAAATCATATCACAAACAGTAAAAACACTTAAAGAATTTAAAGATACTATTGTATTATATTCAACACCATAAAATTCTGAAGAGATTAAATAACTGCAAACAATTCTTCAAACGATAAATGTAAAAATATAACATTATACTCGTGTTTCCCTTTTCGTCACGCAACAACGTGCGCGTTTCCCATATCAAATGATTCGCTCGCATAATACATTTCAGTACGATTTCAACCAAAGGATAAAAAAAGTGCAGTCGCACCAGTTTCAAAATAAACGGCCTATTCGATTCGAGCAGGCACAAAAATGAACGCCACAAATCCCGAATGTTAAATATGCGTCGCGTTTATTTTACGAGTGTGACTCAGAGACTATTTTCTTCGCGCTCGAACACTGTTTTCAAAGTTTCTGCTCATCATTCTTTTTCTTTCGTTCAAAGGTTTACAGTATTTATAACGATTAAAAAAAGAATCGAGATAAAAATTACTTCGATTTAACTCTACTTCAAATTTCATCAAAATTTGGTCACTGAATTGATTGTGAACACTATCGAAACGAGTGCGTAAACAATACGATTTTATTAATTGTGTAACAGATTGTCAAATAAGTATTTTGTTCCTAAATTTCCTCATGTTTCCATAAAAATATGATATTCGAATACAATTTTTCTCGAAACGTTATCAGATAAAATTTGATTCGAAACATTAGTCGAATAAAATTCTTTTCGAAATAATGTATACTGAAATAAACTGAGACAAAGTATCTACTCTTGGTTCGAACCATAAATAATATAACATTCGCGAAGCAACGAAACAGAGCAGAGAAACGCTCCTGATTCATACACATTCTTCTATTTAATTAAGATCTCAATTTATGGTGCTGCAGAGCAAACTGTCAATTAGGGAGATGATGTAGAGACGCGATCCAATCACGTTCTTTGTCGCATACGTAATCCAGTGAGCAGACGACCGTTCTTGTGTACATGCATGGAAGGTCAAACCCCACTTTCCGTCTTCGTGAATCTTTTTACCATGTAAGGTGCACGCCAAGGATCATTTCGATCACGTCCTCGCGGCATCAGAATTTCAGAGGATGGCATTCACGAGGATGGTCCACAGAAACTTGTCACCTCTGATGTACTCTGTTCAAATTGTACTTTTTATTATCCGCTTTTCAGTTGTATTCGCTACGGTCATAAATTATGACTGTTCGAAGAAACTGAGGAAGACACGATTATGCAATTGTTTAAGTGTATGTATTTATTACGTGTTGCTAAATCATAGAAGCAAGACCACGTAAGTATCTCCTCAAATTATAGGGATAAGAAAAATATTTGTTATGCTATCTGAATGTTTTGAAGAAACCATTATATTGCAGAATATATATTTTCCAAGGTCACTTTTTTCAGAGTTTTCAAAATCATCGTTTTTGATTTGCATATATATATATAGTGTTTATTATTATAGTACACTATATTAATATAGTGTTTAGAAATATATGAATAGGACAGCTCTAGTAAAAAATTGTTATTGACTTACAATTAAATAAACCGATATTGATGTTCCTTATAATTCTTTGCGGCTGATAACGATTTTGTTCACGTAAATAGGATGAAATTAGTGGCGACTCAACGTGGAATTACAGTAACAAGAATGTAGAGTTTGTGACAATAGTAAAGTACAATTAACAATCGAGAATTTTCAAGCAGTGAAGACCATGCCACTGTTTCGTAAAAGTCGCTGGGTTATATTTATCACGTAAATACGCGAGTTAAACAAGGAATGCTACGTCAGACGTAGCAGAGAAAAAAAACGGGAATGAAACTCTGGCTGTCAGTTGGCCGAACTATTACCACCCACGTGATGTCGAATGTCGTTGTTAAATTTACACGAGACAAGCTTTCCTTCCACCTCGACTTTCCTGGATCGAAAATTCACGCGTTCAAGTAACTTTTCATATGTATAATGATAATATTCCATTGTAAATTGTCTTTGTATATTCTATTTCACTAAGTTCTTTCATGCAATAACAAATATACAAAACATATTCTAGCTAATCGATTATTGTCGGTTGCAATGTTATGTTTTACGTTCCATTATCTGGCAAGCGACTCTCTGATTATTCTCTCTTTTTATTTAAAGGATTAAAGTCACATTATTATCTAAGTCTATGCTTAGGCGTCATGTGCTGTTAATAAATGTTATTTAAAAGGATTTGTAGAGGTGTCAATTGTTGGTATCACAAAGTGATTTTGTTAGTGAGTCGGAGACTTTGCTCTAATTTCTAGATGTTGCAGTTACTATACAGGAAAACAATATATGTAACTCTCTTGCAACTAGTTGACAACCTAGAACTCGATTTATCATTCAAGAAAAATGGCTTCGTTAAACTCGAAAGACAAGTAGGTAAGCTTGTATTAAAGACGCTGTTACTAATTTTCAGAACCTCTGGGTCTCTGCATAATGATTACATAATTGGTACCTACAGTGCTCAACACATTGTTCTCAATAAATATTTTTTAAATATATTATAATAATTCATATCATTCTTCCTTTTATAACTTTTTAGAACAAGGTACTTAAAAATGCAATTACGATTTAGAGCCGGAAAATTTTAGTTCGTATCAATCTCCGAACGTACACAGAAGAACCTCCGCTGCCAATCAGGAAAGATCGTTGTTTCCGCGTTTGTTGTTCAAGAACTACTAGAACTCGTGCCAAGTCTCCAGCTTCCGTTGCCAATTTTACCATCGAAAATAATAGGAATTAGTTAAGGTGCGACAAACGCACGAGATGCTGGATCATAGAGATTGATTTACATCCAAAAAAACACTTTTATGTAAGTCAATTATTCGGTATAATGAGAGATTTAACGGTATGTTATTAATATATAATCAATTTAGATTGGATTTCTCATGCTGGATAGAAGATAAGGACTAACGAATCAAATTTTATATATATATTTATTAAAGATTTATCTAGATAAAAATCTATCTGATTTAGACTTTATTCGAATAAGACTTTATACATACAGGAACTCATACGGAACATAATTGATTTGAATCAAAGTGATAGTATGTAAAGTGTTTCTTTTATAATTTATCGACTTATTTCTTCCATAACCCTATATACAATTAACTATTTTTCATTTGCAAATGAATGTTTCCAAGACAAACAATAAATTTTACTATTTTGATCAACTCATTATGATCAGTTCATTAATGAACAATAAAATGTATAAATTTTAGTACAGACGGTATTGAATATTAGAACGCGCGACCAAAAAAATATTGTGCGTGCAGCAGACTAATAATTGTGTAAGTGATTATTTTTAGATTTCGATATATATTTTAATAGTCATGGAATAATAGATGACTCAATACTCAATCTTTCAATAGGTAAACATAAAGACATGAGACATACGTAACACATGTTACCGGTGTCCTCCCGTCAATGGCTGATTAATTACCTCCTGCAATCGCTTCGATCGTATGTTACGTCTGCCATCGATCCTTCCGTCGACTGCGGTCTTTGAAATTTTCCTTCATATAATGTCGAGTATTATAAATTGCAAAATAGCAATACTTTCGCGACGAAGCAGCAATTTATTACTCTGTCATCCTTCGTAATTGTACACGGTACTGTTCAATACTGATTGTTTATTTCTATCTGCTTTATTTTCTTAGAGAGATGAAGATAAGACGCTATAATAAATTATTTCCAAAGGAAGAGCGACATAGAGAAGATACAGAGAAACTCTGAAGTATAGTACATATTATACTTTACTAATACTATATTTAATGTTGGCAATGTTTTAATCTACGCAATTTATAAGTAAGGCTTCCCATTGTACAGCTATTGCCAGCTGTACATCTTGTATTATTTAACGTCATAAGATTACTATAATCTATTTATAAGAAATTCCTTAACATGGTAAAAAAGTGTATTCGATCATTTACTTAAACATTAATTTTTAAAAATTATTTCATGACATCCAATTATTTTATTATTTCTTTAATTATTCATTTACTGCCGCATCAGCTTTGGAGCTATTAGCGACCACTGCCACATCATATTTCGTTACACAAATTACTTTTACGTAGAAAATATAAAGAAATTGCAAATAAAATAATCTATTAAACTTACATGTGATAGTAAAACTTCACTAATTTGTTATATTCTTTAAATTCAAAGTTTTAATCGACTGAAGCCACTGATTAAGATCAGCTCGAGAATGTTTACTTATGTAGAAGTTCATTTACAACTTGTGAAATCAAATGTTAGAAATATTCTTTTCTATTAACGAAACTGTTAGTTTAAAAATGAAATGGTTTCATTAACTGTTATTTGAGTTAATAAATAATAACTGTGCTGAAAAGTCGCAGAAGAAATTATGAAATCTGCGACTGTATCTTCCTTTTTCCCGAACCATTTATCAGACTTTAATTGAAACCTAGACCATCAAATCATTTATTTCGGGAGCAACTAGGTGATAAAAATTGAATGAGTCAGATTCTCCAACTTTAAACGCAACTCTTGCGCAATTGCTCTCAGAATCAGATCAACCGCGGTCATCACCGTTTTGATTCGCACGAAGGCCTCGATCAGCGATGCACAATGTCACTACCACTCTTTTAACGATTTGACACGAAAGGTCGTACCGCGTAATCATTCAAAATCGCATAAGTGGGGCATTGAATTCTTTGAGAATTTCAGAATAAAACAGGATATTAGATTATTTTAGTGAAACATATAACTACTGGCAATTAATACCGCATGGAATCCTTCATTTTCAAGTTGTTAAAATTACAAAGATGCTTATATATTTATATTCATATATTATATGAATAAGTAAATATAAAATAAAAGTAACATAACATCCAATCTTGTCAGTTTTAAAAACTAGCAGACACCAGTGATTTTTAGTTTTCGATAGGTTTAATACTAAATTGACAAGGGAATTGATTCCATTGTAATTTTTAGTATTAAGTACACACAGTGCCAAGTAGATTACAGATCTTCATGTACCTAAGGCACGTGCAGATTTTTCAAATGCACGAAAACGTATAAATTATTAGGTCCACGTAGCAAACTGTAGAACAACAAGAAATCAATGTGTAGAAAAAGAAAATAAAGTGTAGAGAAAGAGAAAGAAATTTTAAAGTGTGGAAAAAGAAACTAAAATGTAGAAGAAAAGCAAGAAATTAAAATGTGGAAAATTTAAAAATATAAATGATATAAGTGGTGAAATAGAGTGGAACTCCCGTGTTTTATCTGTGATTTCGATCGTTCCGGAACGACTCGATAAACAATCGCATTTTCGGAGTACACTCACGAACTAACTCGAGCAGAACATTTTCGTCCGACATGTTGGGAGAATACAAATTCTAGAAACCGCCCGGATACACGTTTCAAGGTTCAGCGATGATCATACGAGTGCGTGTCTCCTCCGCAGTCGGTTCTCGGAAGGCCTCCTTGGCCCCTTTGCCCCATTCGCATCGATGTCTCCGTCGGAAGAACACGGCCGTTAACCATTTCCCGAGGAAACTCCGTTACAAACGTAACACACGCCATCTTCAATTCCCTTAATTCGTTCGCTCGTATCTATTCTAATTCTACCGAAACAATAAAAGTTTAACACAAAATATTAGATGCTAAGTGTTTCTAAAAACTCCAAATCTTTGGTGTAAAAGTACGGACTGAAATAAAAATCATTTCAAATTCATACAAACTTCGGAGTACTCTTTGCAAAAATTTCAGTTCATACGTTACATGTACAGCACACGTCTTCTTTTATTTGTCATTTAATGTTCCTTCGTTTTTCTGTCGATCGCTAATTTCACTATCCTAATTCTAGCGAGAAATCAAATTTTAACACAAAAGTCAAATCTCAACGAACTTCCTCATGTACTATGGATGGTGTGCGGACTGTACTGCAAATTAAAAATTGTCCGCATTGATGGAAAAATAAAAATTTGCTAAGTCTCTTGTAAGAGACAAAAATGAAATAAAAATGAACTTCTTCTGTAATAGTTCTAGTAAGTGAAAGGATAGTGTAGCAATATTCTTAAATTTTTCTTGTTTCTTTAACTTGTAGTTCTTGCAACAGACTGAGACCATTTTTATTTTGCATAAAGATCCTCAGCGTAGTAATCATTATGCACATTTTTAATATTAATCTTATTCGTGGAGAGGAAAACTCGTCCAATGCATTTTCTTCCCTACAGGAAATGTCACCGAATTTTATTACTACCTAAACCATAATTTTATTCGGAATTTACAAAAAATATTTTTTACACTGAAAGAATGCTAACTTCTTTAAAAAAATCAATTACATATACGTTTATCTGGTGTGCGAGTGTAGTAACACTCGCATTTCTCACACCCTTAAGCAACAATGGACCGAAAACTACGAGGCGAGGAATTTTTGATTGGCAAGTGCGGCACTTTTCGCGATCCAGCCTGTCCGAGAACGTCGAGATAGGAATAAATTTCAGTTCGTAAGGTAACCATCTAGTACAGCCAGCATTACCTGCGCCCACTTAATTCGAAATGCCACTGCTTTAGCCCGCGAGTGACTCGAGCTCGGCCAATAAACCGGCTTCAGGTATTCACTGCGAAAGTTCCTGCACCGCGCCTCTAGATCCAGTTTCTCGATCTCTTCGAATCTGCCATATTTATAAACGTGCAGCTTCTATAAATAGGACCTCTGTTACGTCCTATATTCAGACGAGGCGGTAACAACAAGAGCCAAGCAAAAGTCACTTCGCCCAGAGGTTTCCCCTAAAAAACATGGATGACGATTTACTGGACGCTTGCGCAAGGCGCAGATTTCTACCTGAATGAGAATCATCCGAGCTGCACTTAGTTTCGAGACGCCATTCACTGGTACGATTTTCTTTCGAAACCTTTCTACCCTAGCCGTATCGTGAACTTGACATTAGTAGACCCAGAGATTCGTGTACTTATGCTAAATATACGAAATAGTGTGAGAACCTTTAACCCCTTAACGCTCGTGTCAGTGTTTGCCTGACACGAATTAAAAAAGAACGATTTTAAATCTTATAAACTTTATACGATTCGTAATTATGCTTCATTTTCTACGCATGCGCAAGAACTTCTATTAAAAAGACATTAAATGGCGTCAATTTGTAATCATAAGAAAATAAATTTACAAATTGATTTACGTTTCTGATATGACACGTGTGGACGAAAATTATTTTTCGTTGGGAAGTTAAAGAAGTTCAAAATACTCTTATATTATTTTCAACTTGTTAAAATTATTAAGATAACAAATAAATTCCTGCGTAGTTCCTGTGTTTTGCAATGAATGCAGACAACTTTTATTTTGTATAAAAGACCAAAGTTCAAACTTTTGTGTGGGCAAAGAAAAATTGTATTTGCATCAGTCTGATAGTTGTGCATAGTAATTATATTTAGATCTCAATGCATATTTTAATAGTCATGGAATAGTAGATAAAGTACGATAAACAAGCAATAAACATGTGCAATAAAAAGCGTCGATAATTATAATTGTTAGGTGAAGATTTTACCACATTATTTTACCACATACACCTCGTATTTGTGCATATACACATTCGCGCACGTATGCATCCGGGTGCACAGATTACACACTCTCTACTCTCTTCACTCTCAACCACAAATGCGCGGTTGATATCTCAATCATATTATGTTAATTGATCGATATCTATATTTCTGATTTGTCAGGTTTCGTGAGGCAGGGAATTAAGCAGAACGCAATGTCAGCGGCGATAAGGGAGAGAACGACAACACGCAGCAGTAGAAAGATCGTGAGTCATGGCAGTCCTATATCTGGCCAGAGCCAGGTTGCAACCACGGCCAACAGCCTCGAAAACAATTTAGGTAAACCTCTAAATGTGCCACACGATGAGTAATTTTATTCTATAAGCGATTATTTCACAAAGAGTATGAATTATCGTATAACTGTTGCTTCATCTGTTCGTTGTCTGGCCTTGTATTCCTCCATATTACAAAAGGTGTAAGTATTTGTGATATGAATGTGATTTAATATTCTTACACATAATTTCCTTATGTTTCATTTTTTTTTTAATCTAAAGCAGAGTCACTCGATAAAAGCTCCGTATGCATTTTAAAATAGGGTAATTATTTAAGTCTGCTGCACATTTAAAAAAGTTACTCCATTTTATAGGATGTACGATGACTTTTCTGACTCATTGAATGCATTATTATCGATAATGTTAATATTACTTTGATTTTATAAAATTTTCGAGATCACTGGATTGACAGTTAGAGCGTTAAAGTAGACGAACAATGACATAATTGGCACAGTAAGAATTCAAACCTGTATAATAACTCTTGCACTTCAAATTCTTTTAAGTTCGTTTTATACATTTATAATATACATTCCCTTCCAAAAGTATTAAGACACTTACAAAAAATTAAATAAATTTGAAAAGCCGATAGGAAAGTTAATTGCATTATATTACAATATATTACATTGTACTTATGTATATTACATTATAATAGAAATAACATCAACTTTATGGAAGAAAATCTTATTTCTGATCCTATTTGGTTCCATGAATTTTGTAGTATGTCCAAAATCAATATTAAGGAAACATCGGGAAAAGATGAAGAATATGAAATGAACTCAGGATACATTTTCAGATAACAAAATGCAATAAGTTGGTAAACTAAGCACATAAGTCACAAACACTTATTTGTTTTGTACAAACTTGATATGTACTTTCAATAATACGATGCCATAAAAATCGCAGATATTTCCTCAATACAACGAAAACTTACGATTTGAATTAAAGAAGTAGGTGTCCTAATACTTTTCAAGGGGGTAATACATGATAATTCTTCGATGCAAATAAAAATAGTGGAAAACGTCGTCTTTAACGATTGCAGACGCTCTTCTCGAAGACTTGCAGACAAGTGTGTCGAGAAGTGCCACCCCAAGCCGAGGAGGCAGAGCACTCTCACCCCAAGTGGAGTATCGCGTGGCTGCAAATCCAACTAAGGTGGTCTCCGAAGGCAGGTAAGCGGATCTTAAAAACATTTCTCGTCGTGGAAAACGATGATTTAATATTAATTAAATGTCGGAAAAAGTTTCCACGAATTAATGTATCCTTTGTCGAACGGTACAGTGAACACTAAAGTGACTCTTATTTTCGACTTTTCGATTTCTTTTGTAACACTCATTTGTCAGCAGTTCTGTCTTTTCTAAATCGTTCGAGATATTTTTGGGCTGTTTATTTATTAACAGACGCTTTCTCGCGAATGTTAAAAATACGAGTTACAGTGTTCGCTAGCGTCTTCCTAAATTTAGACGTGTAAAGTGTGAAAGAACGAATTTATGAAACTTGGAGCATTACATTCAAAGTTTGTGTAGACATTGAAATATCGGTGAGGAAAGAAATAGAGAAGTGAACATGTCTTCGCAATTCATTCTACTCCTCTTACACAATTTATGGAAACTGTTGGAAACATTAAATAATCTTTCCAAAGTCCCTGAAATTCTTTGTACGAAAGTATCAATGTATTCTCGTAGAAGCGTGCAGTTACTGCTTCTTATTGCCCGTTTAAATTGAGCGTGGGCAATCTTGTTTCAGATCCATTTCACCAAATCGAACGACCATGACCACCACAGAAAAATATGTGAGCAGTGGGCCGAGCGGTGCAGCGAGTGGTATACCTGGCTTAGAATTCATCGACTCGGAATTACAGAACGTAAGTCTTTATTCCCAAACTTTCCTCATCAAAATATTTCCAATTATATAACGCAAGGAAGTTAGTTTGAACCGCTGCATGTATTAATTATTAGTCGAATTACAATATCACCTTTTTACTCGCCTTTTCCACTCTTCACGCCATCTTTATCTCTTCGATACCGTACATTTTATTATACAGACTTCTCCATGGATATTTCTCACGTGTTTCCGAATCACCTTATTATACATTCTTACGTCTGTCAGAGTAGCTCTCGTGTTTTCGTCCACTCGAGTGAGAGTACACTACCGCGATTTATACTTATGAAAAGCGAAGCGACGTCAATTGAAAGTAAGACTGCCCGAGTGCGGTTCTCAGTGTTCGGTTCGAGAGCTACTTTCATGTGTGCACGCGAATTTACGATGCAATTCTCCAAAACTAAATCGAACAAGAAAGTTGTTCCATTTGTCGAAATCCATACAATACATTTATACAATACTTTGCGTTCCTGAACAAATACTGCTACAAAATTCTCGGCCGCCCATTAAAAATTCTCCGTTTCTCGGACGATTTATGAACATTTATGTACAGTTGGTGTACAAAGTATTCGTACACCTCTTAAAACAAAATAACCTGTTTATGATTAGGCCAAGTTACCTAAATCTTGTTGACATGTTAGGGGGATTAGTTAACTAGGCAATGGCTAAAAAATTGTTTCCAAAAATTGCAATTGGTTGGCATAATAATATAATTAAAAAATTATGTTTTACCAACTTTTTATCTGATCCTACAAGGAAAGATTAAAAAATGTATTTTGTTGATCTTGGTATCTTGTTTACATGATCCTAAACATGTAACTTTTATGATATTTCAACATTTATGAAAAAATGCATTACTTTTCTTTCTACAAAGGATGTTAATACTTACTACACATTTAATAATATTTACTACACAGTATATGAATAAATTTCAGTTAAAATACATATATAAAATTTTACTAATATTAATAAACTACCAAAATCGATATTAAAAATATCTTGTAGAATACTGATGTAAAAAGTATAAGAACTTGCAGCCTCATCCAATTGACGTCCGCGAATGGCAAAATAAGAAGCTAATTGCGTCATTCGTAAATAAATTTTTCGTACGGGTGTCGCGTTGAAAAATTGAAAACGCGATAAACAGTGTGATAGGAGTGAATACATGCATACGCGGTATGAAGTATTTACGGTGCACACTAACAAGCGCGTAAACCACAGGCTTTCAAACTGATATACAGCTAAAAGGTAAACTAGGACGTGAAGTCTAAGCAAATTATATCTCCTTATATCTCTGGTTTTTCTAGTCGAAGCTGTTATTCCGTATGCAAATGAAACTAGGCGGCGTCCGCAGACGTGCGAAGGGCTTCGGGCTGAAATTTTATCGAGTGATCGCGAGATGCGCATAGCAAATTACACTCGCAACTAATCTACATTTTCATTGAATGCTAGATCACGGGCCAGGAAACTCGCAATTACCAGCGATCCCTTTCACGCATAATTTAGCATCTTCCAATAACCAATATATCACGTTGAATGTCGGGCTTTGTGACACCGAGTTGCCGGAGGAAAACTGCTTTCTCCCGTTGTTACACAAGTAACGAATTCTCATCTTCTTTAAAATCTCCATTCAAGCACTTGCCGACAAGATATAAGAAATTTTACATGCTGTTAACATTCGACTATTTCATATTTTAACAAATATACGTCTTGTTAAATTAAAAAAACATAGTTTAGTGGTAGAAATAGCATAAATTATTCAGATGAAGGGATTTTCAAATTAAAGAACACTTAATTTTCTAACGCTATGTTTTGCATATTTCACAGAGGCGCGATTTCTTTAATTATTAATGAATCATATATCGCGTCGAATGGAAAATTGCGTACCTCGTCCAACATGTTCTGTCATTTAACAGTTAAATTTTAACACACATTGCAAATGTAGCGTGATCGATCAGTGGATCAACCCACATACGTGCGCGAATCAACGCGAATATTCGATGTTATCATTCATCAAAGACTCATTGATTATTTATACTGTTCTTATACAATGTATGCTAATGCCATTATCGTCGTGGAGAATGATGTTGGAAGAATGGTAATAGTGATTGAAAATGTCACGATCAGATTTCAACGATACGCATTTACATGAAAATGTTTTACTTTATTTAGGTGCAACCTGGCCAGAGCAAAACGATCGCCTACAAACAGGTGTCCTACCAATACAATAAGAGCCTCGATGGAAAACCAGTTGGTAAGTTCCACTTTACTTTAAATATGTTTAATCAAGTGAAGAAAACTATTTGTGACATATACACAGATTTATAACTTGCATGAATATATAATGAAAAAATTCAATGAGTAATGTGCACCTTTTCATGCAAATATCAAAAACGACAATGTATAAACGTCATTGTGGTTTTGAGCAATTATGTTCAAAACACATGATTTTCCAATAATAATTAATAATAAATTCCAAACTAATTTCATAAGATGAAGTGAGTTTCAACAAATGTTTGCACTTTCCATAATGAAATACAAATATATTTCTATCATTACGATAAAGTGCGTAAAGAACTTTTGTTTAAAGCAAATTAAGTAACATACTAAGTATTTGCATTTATATTTCATTATTTCAAGTAACTCTGATAAAGAAATAAAGTTCTTTTTCGTAACAAAAGAATAGAGAAAAATCGGAGGACATTATTTTATGATCTACTATTTTGAATTATTTACTTCTATCTATTTTCTGTGTAACCTTTTTGAATTTAATCAAATCATTAGTTTCAAACATAAACGCAGAAACATAAACGCGGTCTTACACACAGTACTAGACCGTAGACGGAAAGAACGAAAGTGTGAATTAACGTTAATGAAGAAGATAACTAAGAGAATCACTATAACGTTGAAAGAAATGTCGAGCCTGTCGTTTTATAGTTAACATTTTCGTATAGGAATGAATAGAATAGAGACAAATCTATCAAAACAACAACATTTTTAGATGCCATAATGACACTAATACCAAATGCAATATTATTTATTTAGTTAAGTACGTGAATTATTAATATTCAAGTAAATATTACGAAGACCGTCAGTTTGTTTAAATAGCGTGCCCACGATTTTTATTGTAAAATTCCAAGATCATAATAATAACTATAATATAATAATATAACGTAATAAAAAGGTGGATATATGTATATCCTTCAGTAAAGAACTATATACGAACAAATCTTATAGAAACGTTTCTCTAATTTCAGTAGTTAAGAAAGGAAAAACCAGAATCCAATCATAATGACTGATTTGGTATTTCTAGTATATGTTTAGTGTCTACACATCTGTGTAGAGTTTCATACTGAATCGCCAGGATTAGAATCTATCTGATCAACGGTTCTATTAGGACAATATAATATTCAGATAACAGAAGGTTCGGTTATTAGAGTATCTGAATATTGCATCCTCTATTGTAGTCGATGAATATTGAAACACACAGTTCTACGTTGCAATACGGCTTGTACAACTTCTGTAAACTCTAAAGCGTGTTTACGAGGAATCGCGCGCAAGCGCTGGTGCGTTTTGAGCGATCGTGGAAGGAAGGAGAGCTGGTCACTCGTGTCGCTCCTTTTAAGGCGCGGAGCGACTGTACAGGTATACTGTCAATTAACAATGAGAACGACAAAACGAGGGAGGTTCGATACCTGCCACGAGATGAAGTTTCTCGCGATACTTCATTCTCGGTGAACCATACTGTGTTCGCGAAACTATTATCGTATGCACCGCTGGTTTCCTTGCGAATACGTATCAGCGAAAATCTTCGCTATTGTGTCTTTAGAATTGTATTCTATCGTATCGTGTCTTGCAAATTTTTTTCATGAATAAACTAAAATTTAATGAGAGGGGGATTATAGCAATGAAACCTAAAATCAATGGATTCTTTTTACAATTTTTCATTAAATTATTCAGACAAGAACGAAGCTTTGAAAATTAACAACAAAGAAGTTGTAAAACTGCTGTAATCCTTTGAGTTGCAAATTTAAACTGAAAAGAACAATTGAAAGGCGGGAGACCATAACGAAAAGGAAACGATAACGTCATCATACAGAGGAGATTTCCGAACCGGCCGACTCTCTGCATGTCAGTGATGCAGCGGCCAATGCGTGTGTTCCAATGTTTGCGGTAACATGCGACACACAACCATACCCATATTAGGGCTGCGTATAACAGAAGATTGACCCGATTTCACCGTCCCTCTGTTGTATTCCCAATGAGAAAATAAGGAAGACGAAAAATGTGAATGGCGATGGGAAGCAAAGAAAGAACACGTAACATTGAGACCCAAGGATGATGATTGCCGTCGGGTCACTGGGTGATGGTCATTCATCAGAAACCTGAATTTCGAGAGCGAACTGAATTTAAGCTGACAATGAGTCGAGCGTAGTTCCGCTGCACAGTGCATCAGTGCATAAGCGATACAATGGATGCAATGTTATGTGACGACCACTGCATTCAATAATTATTAAAAAAAAAACTAATTTATGGATTCGCTAGTCGATACGACAAATTGTAAAATTAATTTTCTTTTTATATTTCACAGATTCCTGGACAACCCCCGACAATGCTTTAACCAACAGCAGCTCGGCCTTGATGTAAGTTCTCTCCAAAATATCACGCGTATTTGGTTCATTGCCAAGAAAGCCTCGTTTCTTCTTCAAACGCATCCTGTTACGCAGGATTTACAATGGAAGACGCGAGCAATGCAATCGATTGCCAAACTGTTCTTCATCTGTCAGCTAGATAGTTTCCGAATATAAATTTATTATTTAGTTAATTGTTTAGTTAACAATAAATGATGAGCAATTTTGATCTGTGAAAGGGTACATTTTATTTGCGAAAGGGTAAATTTGGTTTTCAACAAGAAAAGGATCAATTTTTAGTAGAAAACCTATATCATATCAAAAATTTGCATTGCTTGTTAAACATTTGCATTCTACGTTACAGCGACGACATTAGGGAAAGGACTTACGAAGAGTCTTCATTGCACCGTGACGTAGAACCCATAGATAGATCTGTCAGCAGAGAGCTAGTGAGTGCTCAATTTACCAAAATACTCCGAACTCTAGAAAGCCCTAGAAATCATAGACACTTGTGCTGATGCAATATTTGTGATGCAGGTATACAACGATGGGTACACATCCCGAATGAAACGAACTTCCCCCTTACCGCGCCACAGTACTCAGAAAGAAGTGAAATACGTCAACGAGTCTTCAAGTGAGTTTCTTTCTTCAACGATAGAAACACCGTAATCTCCGAATTTCGCGATCCAACGATAAACTGTTCGATTGTTAAAGGCTACCAAACGGAACCAGTGGATTACGTCCCGGTTCCATCGCCGTCGCCAGCGATACCTATCAACCTGGCACCAGGTCCAAACACGAAAGTCACAACCACGATCAAGACATACACGTACGAGTTGCCAGGAGCACCTGAATCGTACCTTCCAGGTGGCAACGTGCCAGGACCCGTTGTGCTCCCGGGCGACCAGACCATTACGTACACGTTACCGAAAGGCAGCAGCTCGTCGACGGACAAAATGATCACCTACCAAACCATAACCGAGAACGTACCGCCCAGAACACCGGTTAGGTATGGCAGTCCAACGCCGGTCGTGGACATCACGAAGAAGTCCACGACCTTACACCAAGAGAAATTCTTCCGCGAAGAACACCTGGGAGGGTCGCCCGGTCAACCGACGACGGTCGTCTATCGTCCTGGCTCTCCGGAAAATAAAACAACGATCACGCGAAACGAAAGATACTACGCGGTCGATGGTACCTACCCCAATGGTTACAGGCCTGGCGATCGGCCGGATCATCCGGACAGTACTATTATCACTGTAAATCACCCGCAAACGATCAACGAGAGTCACACTACCATCAATCGGATCGAGGAACACTATCCTAGCAGGTCACCCTCCAGCGGACGATACCCGACACCTGATAAACCGGGAACACCGGTTAATTATTACACCTCACCGCCACAAACCACCCCGCCGCAGTCCACCACGACGATATATAAATTCGCGAACACGACCACGACCATCCCACCGCACAAGAATGCCGAGGATCATGAGGTCTTGTTACCGAAACCATTTCCAACGAACGGACTTCAGGTTTGCCCCTCGAAACCCACCAACGCTGAACAGTGCCCGCCGAAAAAGTTGGAAGAACTTATGGCGTCGTTCTCGGACACTGAGGTAACATCTTCGAAAATATTGTATTGGGTTGGAGCGCGTGAAACGTTTCTTTACTCCTGATAGATCCTTTTCCCTTTTTCTACTTCAATGTTTAACCCTTTGTATATTAACGAGTCAGAGTCGCGATGAAGACCTGGAACATAACTGATTAAATATAAATGTTATCAATTTCTTCTAAACCGAAACAAAATTAAGTTCTTCTTTAATATTGTATATAAAGTATTGTAACAGTAACAATATATTTCAGCGCGAAGTGTTAGAGGACATCGAGAAACGAGAAAGGAGCCAACAGAAAGAATCGCCTGCTACTAAAAAAGAAGTCGACTTCATACCCCACTCGCCACCTAAAGTAAAAAGTAAAAATGTTGCTGGCCCACCAGTTTATTACCCTCCTGGTTCAGCAGAATTTACCAAGAAAGAAGAGTCGAGCATGGCAATGTCACAATCTGGTGTAAGTATGCTATGTCTAAATCGTTCTTTCGTCAACCCTTGTACGTTGTTCGAGTTTTTGCTGTACTTATAACGTTATAATTAAATTCGAAATTATTTAAGTTAGTCACAAGGAGTATACGTGACGTAAAAATATAGCTTCCCTTTTAATCGTTTAAATAAGTCAGAAATTATATAACAATATTCTCAAATCCTTGTAGTGTTTTCACAGTTTTGTATCTCACTTATTGATATATTTATTTCAAATTTATTGCAAATACTGACTTTGCCATCACATAAAAATTTCTCGTATAATCGATTAAGTAAAATAGATTATAATAATTTCGAGGATAATGCTAATTCAGAGTAAATTTAATATTAGAATAAAGATCTACTTATTCTATTGTTTACCCTAATATGCTTAAGGGATGGTCAAAAAATGTCCACAGAATTTTAAAAGTACATAATATATTATTTAACAGTATTGTATAAATAAATATTGATGAGAAAACTTGACATAACCTTGATCAGAAAAAAATAATATTTATAGTACTTTTTCTTTCATGGATACAAAATGACCTTCTCTTAAGGAGATCTTCTAATGGCTTATGCGCTCTAGGGTTAATAAATCTACTGAAAACAAGTGAACAATATTTAGCGAAATCTTCAACATGATTATGCTGAAGTTATGCTATTATTGTCTTATTCATTTATTTGTCAAATTTTTTAGAGTACCTTTACCTTTTTATACACGAGCTTGTAATCGTTCTACTTACATCCTTTAACTGCAATTAAGAAGAATTCAGTGAGCATCCTGAGATATTAGGTGTTCTACTCTATATATATATATCGCTTAAAAAACACAACGAAATAATATCTTATTCACGATGTAAATTCATAGAGTACTTACAATAAAACTCACAAAATTACCGATAATTATAAATGATGAAATGAAGGTGATTAAGTCTTGAATTTTCGGAAAAATTCGAATAAAAATATAATAAATTGTTTATTTACAGGGCGGCTGGGAAAAGTCTAAGGCAAAATACGAATACGAAGCGTCAAGTAAGAGCAAATCGCAATCCAAAAGCGGCGCTGCTGTAGTCCCTGTGTGTCTTCCCCTTTGTTGTGCCATGCCGTGTTCAGTTATGTAGTTTATTTAATATAACGATATATATACACGTTAGGGTTACTGATTCGAAATTGTACCTCAAATTATTAATCTTCCATTATTCGTATAACATGAAAGTAAAATTACAAATGCAAAGAAAAAAAAAGAGGAAGTTGTAAGCAAAAATTAAAACGTAAGACATAAATTATATGTCTTAAAAAACAGCTTCTGACAATATTTCTCTGATTGTTGCTCTCTCTATTTTTTATAATTCTTGAAAATAAGTAAAAGAATTGCGACGATATGCAATCATCTGTTATCGTTTTAATCAATAATGTAAAATATGTTCTAATTGCTGTTTCATTTTGTTATATTTACCGTAAATAAAAAACTTATTTATTTTTTCCTTCACCATCATAAAAAGACCGGTTTAGTCTTTACCATCATCACGTTTATTTACTCTTTGTTTTATTGTTAGTCATATATTACGAAATTTGCGAAAACTTATCACTTTTTTCATATACTTTGAGAAATAAATGTCGCCATACGATAGGGCTATTGTTTAACAAATAATTTATTATATATGTAATTTTGTATCATAATAATGTTAAAAATATTCTACGCTGAATTTCTTTACTACTCGATCGAAATTATTGCATCACTCTTTAATTTTGAGTTTTTATACTATATCAATATATTATATACCGCATATAAAGTAAATAAATCATAATACAATAACTTTAGCACAACACATTGTAGTTTAAAATAATCTTAACGTAAATGAACTTCGAAACATGATATAGTAGTAGCATTAAGTTCCCTTTGTGGCTTAAAAATATGCCATACAATAATACTGTGAATTATGGTGCTATAATAATTGTAGTGAACGAAAGACACAAGAAATCAATGTACTTTCGTCGTTGCGAGCATAAGTATATGTATATACAAACACTATCTTTAAATATGCGTCAAAAATTGTGCCATGTTGAAACACGTATTATCAAGTAATAAAAATAGCTTCTACTTTAATAAAGCAATTTCCTCTTCTGAGAAACGTGATCGCATATTTATTTTCCCTTTGTTCACTGTGATTTGCAATACTGTTCTTATTAATAAGTTATCACATTGACTTGGGAAATATACCATCTTTTTAATAAAAATATACAGCATACACAGTGGCAATACAGAATATTGAATCCTGAAAAAAATTGATGATTTTGTATCAAGTCCTAACAAATACATTACGCATATTATGAAATTGTTTGGTTTCCGAAAATTTTTAAAATATAAATTACTCCTAATGTTTTATATTTTTTGTTGATAGAACCATAGCCTGATTACTGCCATGTTCAGAAATTTTAAATAATATTAAATATAGTAAAATTAAATCTAAGAAGTGCAATATGTATGCTCTTTGAGATTTATATTAATCTGTGCAATAAATTAAAGAATTAAACATTGTCATGTTCCTTACATTTACAAAACTATCATAAGCATATGCATCAGCCTCTGCATCCCAGATACACCTTGTACCCATTTTTACCCCAGCACCATGCTGCTCACCCAAAACCACATTTACAAGATATTTGTAACGTTTGAAGTTCAGTTCTAAAAGTACACAAAAGATTATTTGTGCAACAGATTATTAACCTGGTGTGTTTGCTTCAAACATGCAATTTCACCTTTTACTTTTTCTCTAATTATATCAGCTATATCTTTAGTCCATTGAATGGCTTCTTGAGCATCATATACTTTTGTGGAAAGGTGATCGAATAATATATTATGTATAACTTCTTTAGCTCTCAGTGGTTTAAACCTGCGTAAAGCATTTTTGTTCTACATAGTTGTGTTGCGATTATTAACCCTTTGACTACAAAAGTCTTAAATCAGTTTCAATGGATATATCGAATCTAAAGTTTTCAAATATTCAGAAATGTTTTGATAGTTTCCTGCTCTTAACAAGTCGTGTTTTTGTAGCAGCCACAACCTGACGATGAATTATATTAATCTGTTGCAATACTTACTATATTTCAAGTTATAACATGCTATGGTCAAAGGGTTAAACATAGAAATCATTTCTTATTTTATAATAATAATTATATAAGTGTTTAAGCTTGTTATTATAGTGTTTCTTAATCACTGAATATTAGATTTATACAACACTTGTGTAAATATGTAAATATAATGTAATATTATTTGTTTAGAAAGAAAATGGAACAAAAAATTTCGACAGCAAAAACGAAAATATGTGGGTACTTTGACAAATATCGATAAACAATAAAACGTAAACGTAAATGATTATTCAAATAAATAAAAGTACTTCTCATGTAGTTGGGGACGTATTTGATAAACCGGTTGTTCAGCAGGCTCTGGTTCTGCAGCTTCAAGGACTTCCAAGTTCACCTGTGTTTCCTGTGTTTCTTCTATTTTTTCTACCTGTGATTCAGATTCATCCTTCTCCTCGGTTTCACTCTGAGTCTTTTCTTGTGCAACTGATTCAATATCTTCATCTCTTTCTTCCTCCATTTACTATAATTTACAGA
Organism: Augochlorella aurata; assembly: GCA_028455555.1. NCBI lineage: Eukaryota > Metazoa > Arthropoda > Insecta > Hymenoptera > Halictidae > Augochlorella > Augochlorella aurata. The sequence continues at coordinate 309,925 of CM052166.1, read as the reverse complement.
CGCTTGGCCGGTCTTTTCAATTAGTTTAGGTTATACCATCTGTCAAATTGTATTCCATACACAAACAATAATACGGTGACTCCAAAATGAATAATACAGTAATGGCCTCCAGGCCGCAGCTCGATCCGTTAGCGAGGGTTAATATAGAAATTTTCTTTGCCCTGATGGGTTGGCAATTTACTGGTAAACCAGTGCTGCCTTCACAGTCACAAAGGAAAAGATAACGAAACGCGGTAAAATTTAAATTTACTTCTACTCAAAGGAACATACTGAATTGATACGTATGGTTTTTGATAAATCTTTCGAAAATGATGGTTCTTAAAAAAATATTTGTCACGTGTTTTTCTAGCGGCCATTATTTATATCGAAGGAATTAAAACAGTCCCGAATTTTGGGTTGCGGACCCAGTCGAATATCTTGGGAAACTATTAGAGCTAGAGGAATGGTTCAAATGACAAAGTTTCGTCTTTTAATAAAGAATTTGGCTATCCAACCCGATTTTTAATATCTGAATTAGTTTAAAATATATATATTTAATGACACCTTTTTTAAAAAATTTTTCCATTTTAATGTTCCATGTAATCCATTTTCTTGAATATTTGTGTTTGAAAGGTACGAATATACCAAATTTATAAATACGGTTAAATTAAAATTTTGAGTTCTACGTTTTGAAAGCAATGACAATTTAAATTTTTCTTCCATATTTTACTTAATCCTTTAAGTATTTATGAAAAGTTTGATCTCCTATGTTTTTTTATCTACTTTATACAATATGAATATAATGTCAATGCAAATAATCTAATCTGAATGTAATAAACTAATATAAAAAGTAAATATTCTTTCAACTATACTTTCTCGTTATAGTTAACACTTAAACGATTGAAAGTTTCGGTTCCTGAGAAAGGAAAATTGACATAATTATTTGTAACTTTATTTTACTTTTCAAGCGTTACAATTTGCATTATAATTGATAGCAATTTAAATTGTATAGAAGTTTAAACAATTCTCGTGCAGTGCCACTTGTCTCGTAGATGGACGCACTACTTTCTCCAAATGTTAGTTGCATATTTGATAAAAACACTTCTCTATAAAAGCGTAGCTTCTTAAAAGCCGCAAGTGGGTATATTATATTCTTTTTCATAATTCTTCCAACATCATTTCCCTTAAAATCATTCCAAATGATGTTGTAAACGCATAGAACGAATATAATTATTCATAATCGTTGATTGCTGCGGTACGTTTCGCAGTTGAAACCAGTTGACGCAATTTTTCATCTGAACATGTACATTTCATACAAGTAGAGAACAAGAACGCTGGCATAGATACAATCCTCAAAATGTGTCAATGGTACGTGACATCGATAGCGATGTACGCTGACACTGAAAGTAATCATTATACATATGTAATGGAATGCACAACATTGGCGGAGATCTAGCAACCGACTCCGACTGTTGCTTTTCAAATCAATTTTCTCTGAATATTCCCCTTTGAGCCCTAACAAGGTTTACAACAACACACTGCGAAGTTCTCGTCGTCAATGATTCGATATTGTAGCTTTTTGTAAGTGGTGAAGTCTTTTTCGCGCATCAGGTTGCAATGGTCGTAGATTTTCTTAATTACTGGCGGTAAACTTGGGACGTTCACACTGGCAGCAATTTCATCGTAATATGCCCATTGTCTTTCCTTCAGCTTGGAGATATGTCGTAACTGAACAAATAAAAAACCATCGTTCTATTATTGTTATTATTACTACTACTACTACTATTATTATTATTATTATTATTATTTATTGTATATGGGTAGTAAATCTAATGATCTTAAAGATGATACATACTATGTTGACCAAAAAAAAGTAGAAAAAAGGAAACACGAAAAAAGAAGAATGTATTTTTATTATCAATTTAATTTTCACAATCCTTTAGTCTTTCCACTGTTCTACGTCTCTATTATGTATTTTTATCATAAATGAAAAAAATAAACGACGGAATCGGGTCCATTTAGACCCCGACTATAAATTTTGCTGTTTGACTGTGCCTGACAATGAATTTTAATTATCAGATGCTTTATTAAAGTCTATAGAAAACCGAACGTGACTAGAAGAAATACTTTACTAAATATATTGAAAAAATTAATAAATAAAATTATAAAAACTTCTAAAAGTCTCCAGAGATTTATGTACGTACAGGTATTCCTTGTGAGAGCAGCGCTGTTTTTTCAGCTTCGTATTCTACGCGCATTTGTTCTGGGGAAGGTAAGCGAACTTGACCTTCTAGAATAGCAAGGATGTACTGAGCCTGCAGATGGAACATCGGGAACGGTATCACAATACCTGGTAGTCCCATTACGAATAAATTTTGGTAATCCATGTGGACTAAATATTTATACATCGGTTCAACGTGATTGTTGTCCGTACGCATCTCAACTTTAGATGACATAAAGGGATACGTGAACTTATATCCTGCAAGGAAACCATGTGATCGAAAATATTAATGAAACAGTGAATAATAAGGGTCATGCTCGTTGTAATTAATCAGCGATCAATAATAAGTTTTAACAGATGTAGTAGTAAAGGGTTAAATCTCTCGCACCTAAACATCCAACTAAAATAGTCAACCTGTCCAGTGTATGTCCGACTAAAAAAGTTTATTTAAAAATTTCCCTAAAAATTATTTTTATATTATCAGGAATGGTAAAAGATACAATCAGAAACCAATTAATTTGACGCGACTCTATTCATTTCACAAATTAGTAAAAACTTTATCAAGCAATTTACATAACTAATTGTTTTATTATCCAAACACTCATGTTTCCTGAATCAATTCGAATATCGAGGTTTACTATACTTTATTTTCCGGAAGAGATAGTCGTCTAAATGACTGAGCTTCACCTCAAAGAAGTGGTCTAGGTCTGGAGATAACTCGATATAACCTTCCTGACAACATTTGTTTACGTATGCATCATTAATTTACGATACCTCGGTTGTTTATACATATGTACGAAGATTAAGTTGTTTTACCGGTACAATATATGAAGTTGTCTATTTCAGCCGTGGAGCCGTTGCTGAACGTGAATTTCTTTCCTTGAATAGATTGAATCCCAGGCTTCTCCACCACGTTTTTCAATACACTCGAATCCACCGGCTCCAGTAAATTATGACTTAAGTAGACCTACAACCGAATGCATAGACGACCATGTTAAAAATGTTACGAAACTGATGATCTTGTATTCGATGTACCTACACGTATCTGTATTCGAATAGAAGAAAATTTCTATGAAAACCAAAAGAAAATGTATTAAGATATGATTTGTCTCTGTGAATCGAATATTTTGCAACTTATAAAAATTCGGATATCTCTCTGAATGTATTTATAAAAACAAATTTCTTCAAACTTGTTCCTGTCCTCCTAATAATTGTCTTCAAAGATGAATTCGAAAACAACGTTTATAAAGTTTCGTGTATCAGTATCGACAATTAAAATATCGACTTCTACGTATCATCCAATCAATCCAACTGTGCCAGTGTATGACCTCGAATATCTTCGTTCAAGATCACAAGAAGTACATAGTACAGAGGTCGTAGAGTCTGTATTACGCAGCGAAGAACATGTGTAGATATGTGTAGATATAATAATAACACGTGGATATGGAGAACATCATGTAAAAGAAAAATGACGAATTTCGAATTTCGTAAGAAATTATTACTTTCTAACAAAACATGCGTTCTATCAATAAATGCTTTTCCCATTCATGAAGATCATTTAGTATAATATATCACACGTGTTGTATATTATCATAATTAATAATTAGTCGAGTTGAAAAAACAGAGGTGAACGTCGATAGATAAGGAAACGTATAATATTATACATTAACAAAAGCCAGTTTCAGAAACAAACAATTGCAAACATTAAACGATTTGATAAAAAATAGATAGAAAAGAATTCTTCTCTAGAATTTTCTTTAACTCACTTCCGGCACGAAAGACATTGTCTTCGCCTAATTTGATTGTTCCTTTATTATTGTCGGAGAGTTTATGTAGCGAAACACCAATGGAAAATAAAACAGTTAAGAACAAGGCAGGCTGTTTTGATACCTTTTCCGCGTATTGCGAGACTTCCATGGCAATGTCAACGCCGGACCAAGACGCGCCGAGGATGCAAACAGTTTTCCCGGCGTATAGTTCTGGTAATCTATACTGGTGGCTGTGTATTTGCACTCCGGGGAACGTTTCGATGCCTGGGATATGTGGAATGTGACCCACTGTGTAATGACCATTGCACACGACCACGGCATCAAATGTTTTCGTGGTCTCCACTTTCGTCAGCATGTCCTCGTAAGTGATCATCCATATCGTTTGCCCGTTCCGTTGGGTTCCTGGCTTCACGTGTTTCACAAAAGTATTCAACTGAAAGAGCCGACTGTTATTTTATAATCATACTCCGAGTTCGGAAAACCTAAGAGGGAAAGGCGAAACGACATCGACTTATATACCTTTATGTAAGGATGCAGGTTATGGTGTTTCGCATAATCGCCCAGGTACTCTCGAATCACAGAATGATGGACGAACGACGAACCTTCCTGATACTTCATTGGAAAATCGGGTATCTGCATTATTTCACGCGGAAGGTTTGTTCTGCAATACCATAATCAATTAAGCATGGCGCAGAGGTGTTTTTAAGCCTTTTACGATTTTCAGGGCTACAATCACCTAGGTGGTGTATTAGGCTTGTGCAACTCTTTCAATGACCACCCTATTCTACAATATTTCTAACGCAATGGTAGAAAGTACGTTTAGAAAGATAGTCTTATGCTATATCCGTCGCATTCTCATCGTTAATTCTTGTTATTAAATTCTGCGGACGACAGTTAGTTTAGCTGTATCTATTTATAAGTTACCGAGTTAATATTAAAGTAAAATCGTGAACAAGGCGGTGTATTATCCGTGGAATTGCTTGAGACTGGTTATTTGAATATATATTCATTTAATGTATTTATAAAAGACTTTTTCATGCGTCGTTTTATATATGAAATACGTTGTCTGATTGATTTGTTAATTATGAATATCAGTTTTCCTTATATTCCCGGATCGAACTGATAGAATGATCGAAACGATTCTGTTGTGTCTGTGTCAAACAGTGTATCGCGTGTCAGCAGAGTTTATCAGGACAAACTGGACAAATTAGAATACTACTACTATTAGAAAACTACCATACTACCATACGAAAATGACGTAACAACTAAAATGTTTCAAGGGCTATTGTCTTCATTGGCGATAAATAAGAAAATTGTGAAAGGTGTTTACGCATCTGCAATACGAAGCTACGAAAATATTTTCCCGTTTTGTACATTGGAAATAAACCAACTTATGAAACGCGTTTATTGTAGCGTAATTTAGTTGAGAATGTTTTCTAATTAGGAACATCGCATAAACATTTCTGAGATGCAATTATTTGATTTCATTGAAATAATAAACGATCGAATCATATTGATTTTAATTATTTAGTGTCTCATCAAATAATATCTTACGCTATTTACTGATAATTAGCATTAAACTTTAAATGATAAACATTATACATGACGTTTAAAATGTTAAACATTTTACTATATTACTGGAAATAACACAAAATAGAAAATTGAATGTCATTTACATTGGCTTCTAGTTATTTTATTAAGTTTACTAAGTTTACTAAGTTTATTTAAAGATTTTGAAATAATTTTACGTCTACGTTCCTTGCAAATATTGATATATCAAATAGAATTGAGAAAAATGGACAAGCAAAACTTTAATTAATCAAGGATATGAAATAATTTTACGCTCGTGTTACTTGCATTAAACAGAAAGAGATAATAAATGCTTCAAATACAGTGAGAAAGGTAATTTATATTTTGGACACTTTTTAAGTTTTATCATTAAAGTATTGTTGAACATGTGATTCGGTTACTTTAGATGATGTGATCACATTAGTATTTTTGTAATTAGGTGTATTTTCTTATGCCAGCTATAATCATCAGTTTTATCATTAGTTGCAGTAACATGAATAAAATTATGTGCGTAATGATCCATCTGAATCACTGAACCGTTCAATAAGTGCAACGTCGTTGTAAATACCGCCTTGACCAATGTCAACACTTAGAGTCACGGATAACTATAATTGTACAAACTCACGTCGGTTCTTGTTATAATATGATTGAAATATAATAGCAATAATAGTAATAATATTTTTAGTTTTCAGTCTTACAGATAAACAAAAGAACTTGATTGTAGCTCTATTTCAATCATTCATTTCATACGCACTTCTCAAAAGTTCATGTAAATGCAAGTACTAAAGTAGGCGAGCGAAGGTGAATTTATAATGTATGATTTATGAGAAGTCGCTACTGACCTTAGGTTCTTATACATGCTGCTATGAACTGGCAATCCGTGTTTGTCGACGTCGATTTCGTCGGTGTATACCCATGTTCCACCAATTTGATCGGTTTGCTCAAATAAAGTGAGACTGTATGTGTCCAACTTGGCAACTGTGTGGCGAGCTACCACCAATCCGGCGACACCACCGCCGATTATGGCGATTCTAGTCTTACTGCTTGGCATGTTCAGTACGAAAAATTTCTTGAAATCTGTTGGAACAAAATCTGGTATGTTTCTTTATGCTACTGTTACAGTTAATATGTCTTGAGCTTCTTCCCAAAGAATTGACTCTCGCATGATGAATGCAATATGATTGATTCATATTTATCTACAGTCAGTTGTACCGTAATTAGTGTTTATCAATATTTATTAATATTTTACCTAACTTCACTATAAATACAAAAACTGTCTAAATAGAACGTAATAACAATTGTATAAAAAGATATGTTTCTATTTTATACATGCAGTACAAATATTGTGTATTCAAATGGATCCTACGTTCACCATAAGCTCAGCAACCTTTCTAAATGCATCAACGTAGGAGTAGATTGGAAAGTTACTTCTATGTTTTGATTTACTAATAAGGATCTATGTACGTGTATACAGTCCAAAGCATCACTTTATGGAAAAACTGCCAATTGAACAGTAGAGGTCCATTATGTTTGCCTATTTCGTTAAAACATGACGTAAAATGGTAGGATAATTATGTGAAATGGTTTTGTCGTTTACAATTGTTTGTTGGCTGTAGTAATTATCAAACGCGATACATACACATTATTTTGTCTATTAGAAACAGCTGTTGATGTTGCTTTTGAAAAAGAAACCAATTAAGAATCGTATTACTGATCTTTATCTGTATACATAGAGTCGGGTCAGTCTACCCACTTAAGGAATGCTGATGACATTGTGAAAATGATTAAATCGATTTCTTTTCCATATAAGAAATTTTTAATATAAGGGAATTGCCTTCATTAGGTAGGCAATTTAATGCATGAATGACGGATGGTTACGTTAGGTCATAAGAATGCAACTTTTCCGGTAACTAACTTTTTACGCAATATCCAGGGTGTTCGGCAATTAGTGAACCAAAATGGTTATTTTATGTGACAAGAAAGACAAAATTAAGAGTAAAGAAATTGTTGTATCGACTGCCGTTTTTAATTATTACAAAATGTGTATCTCGAATATGAATACCTAAATCGAATTCTAATTTCTAGGTCGTAATATTGTCAGAAAAGTTTAAAAGATGATTAAAATCTGCCAAACTGTATACAAAGTAGTGCTTTTTATATTGCATATTTACATGTAATATAAATTTACGATGCTCATGGTACACTTATTACTTATACAAAAATCAAAATAATACATAAAATTCATAGAATGGCTAATAAAACTAGTTGAACTAAGACGTTATCATTAATAAGAAAACAAATTATTTATATCATTAATAAATCATTAATAACAAGATTAAGTGGACTGCAGATTTTCATGTATTTATAGCGTATGTAAAATTTTTAAATTACAGAGTATGCGTATATTAACGAAAATTAATAGCATTTCTCTTATATTAGAATCTTACGAAACACAAGAAGATTTAATTTTTGCTTGCTTTGAAATGTCATGGAATGTCCTACGAAAGAAAAAGTTTGCATAAACATCCGCAATGAAATCATAACAGTCGTAACACAATTTAATTTTAATCTTTTGTTTACAATTTTATGAGATCTGCATGAATTATCGAAATGGCTGATATCAAAATGATTTAATAAACACAATTCTATGAAAACAGTGTCATGTGACAGCAATAATTAAGCAATTGCTTATTTAATAAGTAAACAATTAACATTGATTTCCGTTTCATAATTTGTTTTTGCTTCAGAGTGAATAAAATGATTCAGCTTTATTATAATTAATAATACTTGTTAGTTTTTTAAAATGTTATCCAGCATTTATTTTATTAAACAGGTATACTTTGAAATACAAACAGATATTTATTGGCATAACGTAACAAATACGAATTTCATACTTCGTTGCGTAAGGAGCGAATATTATATTAGATTAATCAATGAACAGATACACATGTAAATCATATTAATATGCACACGTGAATTCTGCGAATAACTTTGTCGTATCTAGCATATTAATATCGCACTATAGGACAGTAAAGCGCTAAACTTTTTATTTATGAGAGATTGCTGTAACGTATTCGAGACTGCGTTGTTTTATTCGATTTAAATACACAAGAAAGCGTTTAGTATTGCACAATTTATTAATTTGAATAAAATAATACGGAATCAGAATACAAAACTATAAGAATCCTTCAAACATCATCACATTTTTCTATCGTTTACACGAAACAATTCTTTTCTTTGATCTGTCTTGCCATTTCACGCTAATTTAATAAACGAAACAATAAATTTTTACAATTCGAAAATCGTGTCAATGTAAATAAAATATAAAACACTGCGCGAAAATTCAAAACCGTAATATTGTGAATATTTTCATAAATAATTTATGTCCCATAATTTCTAGGAAAGACAATGAAATAATGATATACTCTTACTGTCAGTAATTTTGTTTAAGTTAGAAGTAGTGGAATACTATTCTTACATTCTCCTTATCTTTTTTAATGTTCTATCTTTTTACATAGTTTTGTTAGAAATGCATAAAGTCCGCAGTTTGTTTGTCACTGAATACTTCACTGTTCCCCTACAAGTTGACACGTTTTGCTACTGTTTGGTAATTGACGAGCGTTTAAGAATGATTTCAGTGATAGTAGAAAGTAGAAAACGAGAGTATATAAAACAAAATGTTATTTACATGAAACAGGATTCGGCAGGCGTCGATCGGCTTTCTATCTCCACTGGAAGTAGCGCTGCACCGATGCAATCAAATAAACATAAATGTACGAAACTTGTCGAATGTGCAGTTAAGTATTCCTCATACACTTGGTGACTTTCTCTTCGTGTCCTCTCGAGGGGCAAGCTTGAAAAAACAGATAACGCTACGATGAGATAGATTATCTATCGTCGCAACAAACTTAAGATACAGTGCACGCTGCAGAAGAAACTAGTCCTGAAATGACACACCATCAGTCGGAAGTTGGATTAAGACTGTCCATCCGAAAGCAAACTGCATGTTGTAATGTCTGTGGCCAGTTTCCCCTCCGATCAGTAGCTTACGTAAACGCGGGAAATGTTTCTCTGCTACGGACGCAGTCGCCGCAATTATGAAAACAAGTCGACGGAGAAGAAGATATACATATTTCTTATCATACAGAGACATCGAAATTCGGATGAAGTGTTCGTTCTACCTGCAAGCGAATGCAACCTTAACACATAAAATTTGTTGTCTTTTTAAATGCAGCTATTGTAACAAAGTGCATCTTTTATGTACGTACAATATAATGCAGAGGAAAAGTACTTCGTTCATTACACATTACCAAAATAATTATATTTTACACTGTGATCTGGTACAGTAAAAATAAAAATAAATGAAATAAATTTTTATAAAATAAAAATTTGATGATAATAAATTAAATAAATACAATATTCCGAACTGTGGCACAAATATATTCAGTGGTTTTCGAATAAAATACTATTTGAAATATTATCTTACAAATTTTTTGCAACGTGTAAAATATTTCATTTTTCGAACAAATAAAATATTTTATTTTCAAAAATACATTTCATACATAATCTGCTAAACATGAACGATGTTCATTTGTTCTAAATCGAAAAAAATGTTCTGTTACCAAATCTAGGAATGAAAGTAAATGAAGATACATGAGAAAGTAAAATTGTCTCGTTCTATTAAGACGAAAAAGTACTAATTATTAAAGACGAACAAGTACTATTCAACGTTGGTATGAAAGAAACTGCAGGTCAAGAGGTTACAATAAATCTACCGAGCAGGAAAAGTGACTGGCGCGTACTGCAGCATAAAAGTGAGAAGATAGAGTTTAGTTAGTACATACTTGCTCCAATGATGTAATTAATCGAAACATTTCCCATGAATGCATCATTATTATTTTCATTATTATAAAAGTGAAAAACTGTTCGTTTGACCGCTGTAGGTTTAAGTGTTAAGTATATTCGTTAGTTTCTTTGAAATTATATCTCGCAGAAATTAGTACATTGCAAATTTGTATGTACTTATATTAAAAATATGTGGAAGAAATATGGAATTATCAAGGACTTGGAACAATTTCAGGATATTGTTACATTGCCAACGCATGAAGGTAGTTAAATGAATTTAATTTTTGTTTCCTACAATTAACTCAAAAAAATTGTATTTTGCAGTAATGGACATTTAGGAGCTGTTCTTTAATGGAGGATGAATGCAATCAAACTTACTTTATTTATTTATTCAACTATTTCATCTACACAATAAGCCACGTTCACTTACGTTAATTTTTTTTCAGAGCAGATCTAGAACACTATCATATTTGTATTTTAAAAGATAAAATAGAGGTGTATATAACTACAACTTCAGATTTTTATGTCATTTATATTAATGGAATGGAAATAGGCAATTTTATCAATTATAGCTGCTGTTATGAAAAGAACTAATGTTTCAGTCAAAACTAAACTAGCTTCGAAATTTTAAATGTAGTAGTAGACGTTTATCAGAATTGGGCCCTTTAACTATTATTTTATTCCTAACCATTACGATTAAGTTCTTGCTTACTAGCCGCATTCCACCGGTTTCAATTTCTTTCTGATGAAATCGTTGCAAGCCTAAAGTCAGTATCGCTGCTATGTATATGTTGTCCTCGTCACGTAGTTCACGAATGCACTTGATTCTCGTTCAGAAATACACACGCGACAGCATCGCGAGGGTGCATTATGCAAATGATCCGATGATTCAAGATCCAGTAAAATTTCGTAAACTCCGTTTTATTTTTATTTTCTGTTCATTGACACGCCAATTTCATTGATACGCCGATTGTCAAATCAGTATTTACAACAATTTTATTCATTTAATTCGGAGTTTAATTATTTGTCCCTATTCGAGCCTCGTGCACTATTCAATATATTATTAGACATGTAGTTTTCTGAAATAGAACATACGGTTCACTAAAATGTGGAAATATTTTATTAAATATAAATTTTAAAAAGGAAAAATTATATATATATATATATATATATATATATATATATATATATATATATATATATATTTCTATTACATTTTAGTGAACTGTATTCTAACTGTGTTCTATTCGAAAAAAAGTCGAAAAAATTAATAGTTGAAAACTTGTTTGCGTTTCCTTTAGAAATTGATAGTTGGAAAGATAAAAGCTTTTGTGATAAATGTTTGAAATTATTTGATTCCCAAAAACCTTATTATATACATTTTTAAATGACAACATTTTCAAGAAAAGTTCCCGAAGATAACAATTTTCTCCATGACAGAAATTTTCTTGAACGACACATTAAAATTCAAGAAAGAACAATGAACTTATCGCTCGTACGTAAGAATGTCAGATAGAGCAATATCGTAATTAAAATTGATAAATGGAATTAATGAGAATTGCTAAAATAAGAATTACAAACTCGTGTTAATTTATAGTTAGATTCACTTAGATATAGGTGTTTATCAGAGTAAATAATAGATATTTCAATTGTAAACCAGCATTATTTCTTATAGATTTAATAGTTATTTTTATGAACGGACACACAAATTTAAAATTACGTAAAAACTAAGGACGCTAGAAAATTCGAGCTTGTTTTTAAAGATCGATAAGAGAGTTTCCGGAACGCACAGTCTATTTAGTCTTCACTTAATAGTATTTATTTCATAAGTTAATTGTTGGATACTTGTGAAATGTTTCGCTGCATCTGTACAACAATTAATAATATCATGCACAATTGTTATCATCTTTTAACAACTTTATACAGACAAAGACTTATTCTATATAATTTAAAAATATTGTAATTGTTCAAAAGTAGCAATATTTGTGATAATGGGGAAGGTGTTTTATGATAAAAAAGAAATGAAACACCATACATAGATAAATTAGTGGTCCATGGGTAACACTGTAGGTGACGCTGCTGAGTAGCTACGGCACTGCCGAAGCAAGGCATGCGAGCGATGACCGCGTGGCGGCAAGATATCGTGCACGCGACACCGGTTATTTTCTCGATTTGTCTGAATGGAACATCGTTCCTCATCAAAAATCCCCCTAGAATTCGATGCTGTGTAGTAAATTCGTACTAGACGAAGAACTCTTTGTAAAATTACGAAAATGTCGAGTAAAAAATGTGCGCTACAACACTTTTTGAAATTTGGCGAATATTTACTACCACTTGAAACATGATCAATTGAAAACTGAATATACTAGCGTGTTCGGGAAACTCTCCTTTATTTTTTAACAAAACTTCGAACTTTCTAATGTTCTTGGTTTTTACGTAATGCCTCTTTTAACCCAAAATAGGGTTATTTTACAAAAATTTATGTTTTTCAAAAACCGACGGTGATAGAGCAATTCTGTTTTAGGATTCGTCTTTTGGATATTACTCTACAAAGATCAAATTCTTGTTAGACACCGTTATCGTTATAACAAAGTCGGAATACATGTACAATGAAAATAATATTCTTCTACTGAATATTCGTCTACAGCTTCTAGAATGTGAACAGGAAAAGTTTAATGTTTAGTTCATTTGTTGCAACACAGGCCAATTGCAGCTCGGTATTTCGTTTTTAATGATCCATGAAGTTGCTACGAACCGCGCATTAACTAACACCGAAGATTATGTAACCCGCTGAAACAGTGAATGGAATTGGTGCGAGAAATAATTTCTGTCGAACAGTTTTCTTAATGTTAGATATTTATACCGTAGTTTCATCTAATCTGCATTACTTTTCAAGAACTGTTGACACGGTCAAAGAACATTGTCTTCTAAAACGTTACTTTGTCAAATGATTGTATATTTTAATTGCACCAAATGCAGAGGTTTATAAATTTCGATGAAAATTTTCTGTAATAGCAGAGGTTAATTAATAAAGAGAATAATTTTTCAAAGACGTTTCTGATACATTCGTCAATATGTGTAGACATGTATATGTGTGCTTTCTACGTAGCCTTTAAGACAAAATAATCACCATAATTTGTAATAATGTGTCTGTTATTTCAAAACGTTTTTCTTGGAAATTTGTGTTTACTATATCATTAATTTACAACAAAGAAAACGATTCCTTAATTGAAGACAATATTCAGTAATTAATGTGTGACCCATGAAGGTCCGCGGAATAATTAAACATTTAATGGGGCACTTAAACAAGTTCTAGAGTGATAGAAAGTTGTAAAATAAATTACGTACAACGAACTTATCAAACAATGAATAGCTTGTTATTAAAGATAAAGAACCATAGTCTCCTGACAGAGGATTATGGAACCTTTACTGTGCTCCGTATGGATGTATTTGTTACTATCTTCGCTTAGTCGACGCGCGATAAAAAATTAACTTACGCACAGTTCCCCATGCTGCACTTTCTACTACAATTGGCACTATCGCGAAATGTACGATAGAAAGTGTGAGAAAATAAGCAATAAGCTTTGAATTGCCGCCTCTCCGCTCTAAATGAAACGATAATCAGAGTTATTTATGGTGATATTATTGTTACCTATTTCAGTCAGCAGATGAAAAATACAAAATTGAAGAATCAATCTTCATAGAGGATTGTAGTACAATTAACTGCATATCTACGAATTGTTTATTCATTCAAAGAACCTCAAGATTAAAGTAAACATATGTTTATAGATGCATTGATTACAAAGTGTAAAAAAACAGTAAAATCTGTTCAACAAATCTTTATTTAGGTTCCAAAATAATTTGTTTCTTGTGTACAAGCGTAAATAGACAAAAATGATGATATTTCATAATCGAAAACTGACGATAATCAGCTTATCGTTCTTTATCGAAAATTTCTTTCCACCCATAATGAAGTACGCTTCAACACTTTCCTTAATTTATCTGAAACTGTTAAATTATTCAAAGCTATTAGTATCTGTGACAGATAAGGAGAGAGTTGACGAAATTACGTAGCTCCCTTATCTAAAAGTCTAAACGAATTGGAAGGACATCGAAAAATGCACACGCATATGGAAACAATAGCGGGTGTAATAATATAGTCGGTAAATGATCATTTCGTGTTAAGTAAACTGAAATACCGACGACGCTGAAATCAGTGGTTCCCCACACCCTCTGTGATTTTATGTCACAGACGAGGTCTTGTTGCCGATTGCCAATAACTATATGAAAACAAGGCGCAAGCCTCGAATAATCGTCTCTCTTCTTCCCAAAATGTCCATTTTTGTTTACAAGCTGAGGGTCAACTGGAGAGAATTTACCTCGTCTAGGAAAATACATTGGACATTAGAAGTATTTTTACATCTGCGTTTAAAGATTTTCATTGTTTATTTAGCAACGATTAATACAGAGTTGTAGATCTGTGTAAATCTATAAGCTATGGAAGTTAAGAATATGAAATGAAAATAAAATCTCTGGAGCTTAACATTATTCAGTTATAACTAAACATATATGTGTATACAGACATGTTTGATTTTGTACAAAAATACATTTCATGTTGATCTATTTCTACTTCTAGAATTTCTAAACACTTAATCTGCTAAAGCATGTTATTTTAATGCTGACGACCAGTACAGAGATTTAGCAATAAAAATATGATAATTTAAAGAAACAAAATGATGGTACGTTAACTTCACAATTCAGTATTCTAGATTTTCTAAACATTACAAAATCATCTCATATCGGCTATTGGACGTATATGCCTTTAATAGATCAATATTTAATATTCATTAATTAATTAATATATTTGAACTCGGACAAGTCTTTATGAACCTAACAGCTTTCTCTGCGGATAAGGTAGTTTTAAACATCTCGTGTGTGGTGCCACCATTCGATTCGCATTAAAATTATGTCAATAATTTTCGACGTACAATTAATTTTCGATTTAAATGTTTTTGTACGTTTCAATTACTATTAATATTTATGGTGAATGTTATTTTGGTAGACATTTTTAATATAAAATTAATTTCTACATTAAATTAATTTTATATTGGATATGGGTCAGCTCGATTATTGGGCTGCGAATATATCCGTCAGTTCATAGAATATTCCAATCTCTGGATATGCAAACGAAAGAAAAGAATCAATTAATTTATTTATTAGCGGAAGATTATCGACTGGCGGGTGAGAGATAGCGTGGGACGAGTCGTTTGCATCGAAGAAAGAATTGTATTTCCTGGGGAGCGTGGTAACCGCGTAATCATTGTTATCAGGACGATTTCTGTTTGGGTGGAGGCTCGTGGAAAGTCTCCCCAGGGTTTACACGGTTGTAATGGAAGAACTAGCATGCAGTGTTCTCCGCGACATTAACTGATTACCTCAGGCGAACAAAATCTGTCAATGAAAAATGTTGCCGTGAAGTATGTTGACATCGAAACACGTCAACATCAAAATTTCTCTAGACATGGTGCACCATCGAATTATTCAAATATAAGGAATTTGAAATTGGTCGTTTTTATATCATTTATCAATTTTTCATATCTAGCGGGCATTCGTGAAACGCTTTTTACGTGGAACAAGTGATAATCGATCAAAATGAGCAATAGTAAGTAAAAAAGAAAATGTTTTCGTGACTATGGAAAAATTTCATATGGAAAATTTATATTACGCGTTCCATCGAATTATCTGATCTTTAATTAGAACACGCGTAAATTTCGTATAAACTGGGAGATTTAAATGATGTGATAATATCGTGTCTGCAGATACTGTATCGGAAGGGATTTATAAACACTGGCCAAGCATTATCGTGCATAGAAAATATAAATGTTATCGTATATTTTTAATATGTGATGTATTTTCACACGTGTTATGTAAATATCGAGTTCCGAAAGGTGAATACTTCAAGTTGGAGATTTCTCTTGATTTTATACATATAAAAGTTTGAGTTTCTCATAGTGAATTTTAACACTGATACGGAGATACCTTCGGCTGCTGAATAACTTCCTTCACGATACATAAAGCTCTTTCGCACTTTCACAGAAGTAACACTTGTTTTATTATTTTTTCGTGCAATTATGCTTGTTTATTATTCTGGCGATTGGTTATGAAGTAATTGTAATTTAAAACGCAACGGTTTCGTTATTTAAAGTTGCATTTCAATGATTAGATTTAAATTTGAACTTTATTACAAA
This sequence comes from Augochlorella aurata, assembly GCA_028455555.1. Lineage (NCBI taxonomy): Eukaryota > Metazoa > Arthropoda > Insecta > Hymenoptera > Halictidae > Augochlorella > Augochlorella aurata. The sequence continues at coordinate 293,294 of CM052166.1, read as the reverse complement.
AAAATTTGTGATCAGACTACTTGTTAGATAAATTTGTAGGAACTCGTACGTATTTATAACGTCATTGATAAAGTATCGTTTAAATTCAAATTGATGTTCTTAGTTTTTAATTTGTTTACGATGTTTCTAGTTTAAATATTAGATTTATTCAAATACTTCTGTACAGGGTATTTAAGTAGGAGATGATTGAAAGAATGTTTATGACAATATGATGTAATAGTGCTATGCATAAATCAGCAAAAGAATAAACTGAATCAACGAGACAAGGAGCTGGTTCATGCACTTCTATTGATATTATAATTTTTGTCTTTAACTTCGTTTTATAACGACATGAGAAGTCATGTTTCGGGTTTTATCCAATACGTATACCTCACATATGAAATATAAGTTAATGAAATTAGTTTCATGAAAAAGTAGTTATCAGTAAGTCCAATTTATTTGAATCGATAATATTTCCGAACCGATAAGTTGATAACTCAAGTACATTAAAGTATTATTCAAAGCACCTTAAAAAGTTTACAAATCGATTAAAACTTTAGAAACTTAACGCGTTATTTATAGCTTATGATAATTCACATCAGCAGAGTAAATAATGTATATTATAATATTTATACCTTTTTTTTATTTTGTTCCTTATGTTAACGTTTGTTATGACTGGACTGCGACCTTTATGCAAGATGAAACATTTCTGCCTCAATTGCTAGAAATAAGAGTTAAATAGGAAGTTATTTTCTCTTTAACCATTTCATTAAGCTGATGATAGTACAACAGTACTTTCAAATGATTCTAACGTGTTCAATCCTCGATGTTTTACTTGTGCATTTTTTATATAAATACATAAATCCCGCAGTCTTGTCGTGATTATTAGTAAAAAGTATAAATCTCTTTAAACATATAATTTTCTGATATTTAATATTTCGCTGTCCAACAAATTCTAATAGTTTTCCACCGTGTTTTCATTGAAAATAAAATATTGCCACATTAATTATTAAGAAATACTTAATTATATACACTGATGCTTATTTAATTCAGTTTAATAGCAATTGAAGATATGCAAATTTCAAGATGTATTAAACGTAGTAGAAATTTTGTTTAGAATTGTTTATTGTTATTAAATTATGATTCTTTTACTTTAATTTTAATTCTTTACAATCGCGATTAACACTACTTTTACCGAAAGGAGGTAATAAAGACTCTTTTTAAAATTTCAATCGAACACCATTTTTTGTGAAAGGGGTGAAAGGACAACATTTTAATTTTTTAAAGCGACTAATAGACGCCTTTCCTGAAATTTAGTTTTAAATTATTTTCAAAGTTTAATCACTTCCTCAATTTACTTTCCATCTTCTCCTATAATGATTATGAACAGACCGCGCACATTTAAACAAAATAGAAGTTGTCTGCAGCAATTTTACGGAGCACGAGTTAGTTAAACAAAGATGTATTTTTTATTTTAAAGGTTTAAGTAAGTTAAAAATAGCGTAAAAAGATTCTTAAATTCCTCCGATTTTATCTTGTTCATTTTTCTTACATCTCGCTTACCTTTTGCCATAAATGCATAAAATTCGCAGAACCATTATAAAACTAATTTGGTAGAAACAAGTGTTCACAAAAGGTCGGTAACAATAGCGTTCAATCGTCCCTATCGAAATTCAGTTGTAATACATTTGTTTTACCATACATTATTAAGATAACTAAGTGTGCCAATGTTATTTCACACGCTGTGTCCACACTTGATGATGTCATCAGGTGTGTAAACGGTTGCGTAACGATAAATGCAAGTGTCAAAACGAATCATTGAACGATTTGGAAATGGTACGCATTTAACATTTTATTTTGCACCTGGCTCGACAGAGATTCTGAAAGGAAAAGAAATGCTGTCATGTCGGGACGTATTATGGTACCTCGTCTTCTGCGGCTTTGCTATCAACTACATGTTGCGGATCAATTTGAACCTAACGATAGTGACGATGGTGATACCTCAAACTAATACCGCAACTGCTCAGTGCGAATTAGACACTACAAAACCGACTTTGAATAAAACGATTCTATACAACGATACGCTTACGTCGGCCAACGTCACGGTATGTAACAATTAAATAAGGCCCTTTAACTGAATTTATTTGATCCCGGATCAATGCCTGTAAGACTTTCATAGATGAGAATTTACAGTAGTTCTTTAGTATTGTAATCGGTAGACTTGTTTAGAAGAATTATTACGCAGAAGTAAACTTAACAATGCTAATAATAAACTTAACTAGCATAAGAAAATACAAAATTGTATCTGACATTCAAATTCTAGAATGGCGGACATTTTTTACAAAAATATCAGGATTATTATACTTAGGACTTAAGATGTTAATTTTAAGACATGTTTGTTAGAATAGCAAGCTTTCATATAATTCTTGTTTTCGTTGATCAGTTCATATGATCGACTTTAAATTCTGTAGTGTAGTAATTGTTGCTGTATCATTTCATATCTGAAACATTGCGACACAATTTTCTTTAATCATAACCATGCAGATTAACTTTTATCTATCAATGGAAAATAATTTGGAGGTGATAATAGAATAAAAAAATAATCTAATCATTTATCGTTAATTACCTATGGTGGGTAAACATGATTAAGAAATTCGATTTTCACACATAAATGTCTTTCTTGTCGATCTCAGTGTTAAGAAATACATTTCATATTCATTTTGCTTTTAATAATATAAAGTGGACAGTTGTATTAATTTCTTTTTTGATATATACGTTGTATAAAATTTGTATAATACAAATACCAAATTACTATGTCTTCTTACGTAATTCTGTTGATTAGAAAAAATTATGTTTTGAATTTATGAACATAAGAAATATTACATAAGAAGAATCTATATAATTTCTATTATATAAATACCATCATTCTAACGACAACAAATGTTACCAAAGTAATTCATATTTTTACAACAGTTTTAAAAATATTGTAACCACGCCTTGCAAGAATATACATACGCATAGATAAAGGATAATTGACACAGTATGACTGGCTTCGAAATCAAACAGTTGCGTGTAGTAATTACTTTTATAACCGCAACAATTGACTACTGTTCTGCAGTTCATAAGATCTGCATAATAAGTCTGCTGCGTAGGACATCGCAAAGTGTAATATTGTATTGTTCTCGTGTAGTAATTTACAAGCTTGAATCTGTCAAGCTGCAGATATACTATCGCAGTATCAATTCAGTTCCCGACAAAGATTCGGTAACTTTGCGAACAGATAACGCACGAAACGTTATTTTTGTCGAACATGGCTGATCATGGTTGATCCAATGGAAAATATTTGTATTTAATATTGTTTCCAGTATGACGATCGCTTCTCTTGGGACGCGTACGAGCAAGGTCTGGTGCTGGGCGCTTATTATTGGCTGCACTGGTTAACGCAGCTCCCTGGCGGGCTTTTGGCGAGACGTTACGGAACGAAGCTTGTTTACGGCTTAGGAAATTTCCTAACGGCGCTTCTCGGTTTCCTAATTCCGTTTATGACAGAGTATCATCTGAACGCGCTCATTTTTCTACGAGTTCTCCAGGGTGTGATTGCAGTGAGTCAACACAGTTAGGAACAAATCAAACACTACTGCAACCGAAATCACCTGCAAACTGTTCTCGCTACCGTCACGACCAAGATAACGTTGTCACGCACGTCGATCATAATTAACATCCATTCATGAATGTTGTCTTGCGAATGAAACAGCTTTATCTGAAATATAAAAAGTTGAAATTTATCGAGCAGTCGAACAAGGGTGAAATGTTTCGGACAATATCAACAGACGTTTCTGTTTGCTTAGGGTGTCGTATGGCCTTCGATGCACGATATGACGGCTAAATGGATCCCTCCGAACGAGAGAAGCAGATTTGTCAGCTCTTATTTAGGTAAGATGCGTGAATTCTTTCACAGATTAAAAATTAATATGACACATTGCATTTGCAAATTGCATTTTAAAATTAAATTCAGATATTTATATCATAAATTAATAATATTACTCGTATGTTAATTTTGCTATCTTTCTGGGCATCCATTAAATTTTAAAATGCTAATAAATTCAATAAGGAAACATCTAAATAATCGTTTTAATTTATAAAAGATAATGTAATATATGATATTTATTATGGTAGTTTATACTCATTAATGAGTTTCTATGGCATTATCTTCGTTCTACTTCTTTCTTGTTATCAAATTGATACAATTATTAAAAATCAATGAAAGAGTTAAATGGGTTAACACTTGACAGATCTAATCTACATATATTTTAGTATCATGCATACATTTTTCATCGCCTGCCATAATGCAGTCGACTTACTGAGCTCTGCTGTTATTGTACCGATAACTCGTATCTTTATATCATTTCAACTTCGCGGCTGTTTGAATGTCGGATTGTTTGCTTTTGCACCGAATGTTAACATAGTTTTCTAACAGGAAAGCATAGCATCGCGATAGTAGATAGATGAAATTTTGGTAGGAAATACTACTAGGGAGAATACTGAGGGAATATTTTTTGATCCGTGATCTTCTATAATATAATTCTCAAAGTTTGGCGGGAGGAGTTAGGCACATGTTCGTTTAAATTATATTATTCCCTGATAAGATTGTCTACACTTACATAAACACTTATATAGGTTAAAATAAAATAAAAATTATTAGCATTGTAAAAATTTCTTTCCACAAATAACTCTTTGAAGTAATATGTGTACATGTTCTCATAGACTCATTGGAAAATTTATTTCATGGTATTAGGTCATGTAACATGAAATGTCGGAATCCTAATCACTACAAGTGTGGTATAAATATTGCGAGTTTTATTAACAACAATTAGTAGTATCACCTTTTCTTCAAATAGAAATTTATCCATATAACTTATCCTACTAAAGGAAGCATGAGGTTTTCGGATAATAGAACAGTTGCTTAGTTATAGTTCCAGATTCAATGTTTGTTGATTTGAACAATATGAATATAATACATTAGCTTGGGACATTTAGTAGATTTTAAGACATTAATGAAAAACCTAAGTTACTACTACAATGAATCCTGCGCCCATGGCAGCATATGTGATCACGCCCCCTTCCCCTAACTTTTGTCAGCGGCCACTATAACGGATGAACTTCTGAAAAAGGAATTTTTTCATACAAAACAGAGAGCTTGGTTTCAGGAGCTCCAGAAATATTTAATATTGTTGAACATTAGAATCGTTACAGTGGATCTATCGCTTTGTTTACACGAAAAATAAGCTAACCCAGACCAAGTATTTGGACACCCTATGGATATTAAAGTTGGTTCCGTTTCTACTTTATCGACTGCGGGATTTGAGTCGACAAGCGACGCAACGCGGAAGTCAAATCTACCGCAACAAAGATACATGTGTTAGTAACGTCTGGATAGGTCATTCAATCTCTGTATGTATAGCATTAAAAGTTTTTTCTGAATATCTTGGAAACTACTAAATTTTCGAAGCTACTGTTTTATATTTTGAATCCTTTCCCCGTCTCTTAAACACCCCGCCAAATGTTATCTAGATCGGCGTTAGGTTGCTTTCGGATGTATAGCTCGGTGCTCGGATACTATAGGTTCGGATAATCGAGGATCCACTAATTTATGTGGCTCACCATTTCTATTCGCATTGTATTCTAAAGATATCATTTTAGATATCAATTTTATGTAATAAATTAGCGAAATATTTATATGTTATTATTCTTAGATTTATTATTAGATAGTTTCACAATAACAAGTGTTGATCTATTTTAAAATATACTTGTATCAGTTTTCACATGCATCTCCATAAATACGTGGCTTTTCCGTAGGCAGTTCCGTAGGCGCTGCCATAACTTACCCATTGTGCGCTGCCGTTAGCAACACTTTTGGTTGGGGTGCAGCCTTTTATGTTACGTCTCTACTCGGCGTGATTTGGTAATAATCAGTCCAAAATTCATGTTTCAAGGTTCATCGAAACCGTTAATTTAAATAATAAACAATGCGATACTTCCTACAAAGGTATTGTTTCTGGATATTTTTCGCATACGACTCTCCTCAGCAACATCCTCGAATATCAGAAGAAGAAAAGAAACATATAATGGATAATCTGGGCACCTCTGTAGAAGACCAACAAACTGCGATACCATGGATGTCAATCTTGACATCGGGACCGGTTTGGGTTACCATTGCTGCCCACTGGAGTAGTGGTTGGGGTTTGCTTACACTGATGACTCAAGCTCCAACTTATTTTAACTTTATTCACGGTTGGAACATTAACGCGGTAAGCAATACCAATACTTTTTCAAGCGTGGCTTATACAAAGTGTCTCAAAAATATTCCAAGCCTTTGGAGCCAGGGGTTGAAACGGTTCGGAAAATGACTGTTTCAAACTGTTTCATATTTCGGTTCTCAGTTCTTATTGAATTTGTAGACATGTTAACAGGTATAAAACATTTTACGCAAGATATTAAATACAAGGTGTCTAATCCCAAGCATGTCACTTAAATATTTCCTCTGTTTTTAACGACATGAAAAATGTTCATGGCACAATTTGAATGGTTTCGAAGGGGGAATACTATGGAAAAAGATCTGTTTGTACAGTCATTATTAAAAAATTATCAGTATTTTTAACAGCATATACCGAAGTGCTCTCCTTCGTATCGTGTTTTCGTGAAAAGAGAGAATTTTATAAACGAATTTCATAAAATGCATAATTGAATAATGACGTTTCTTCATATAAAAGAACTTTGTATTTTCTTGTTAAAAACTGCACGAGCTTAACATGTACAAATGAATCTAATATGTAAGAGGTATGGCAGGTTATAATAGTCTATTAATTATTTTAAACATTGACTTGGATAAATTGATATCTCTCTTTTTCTCCTGGTTGCAGACTGGTCTTCTTTCTGGAGCACCACACATATTCAGGATGATCTTCTCTTATTATTTCTCCATCTTGAGCGATTGGTTAACACGCACTAAGAGAATGAGTTTAACGAACGTCCGAAAACTGGCAACGTTCATCGTCACCGGCGTGCAGGGTCTCTTTATCCTGGCTTTAGGATACAGCGGGTGTCATCCTACTTTCGCGGTGATCTTCATGATGGCGGGAACTACGGTGAATGGCGCAGTATCAGCTTCTACTCTAGCAAACTTCGTTGATCTCAGTCCAAATTACGCTAGCGTTCTCCTTGGTTTTGCCGGGATGATTGTGATATGGTGTGGCTTCCTCTCGCCAGCAGTGGTCGGGGTTTTAACGTACGGGAACGTAAGTCAGATTAGGTTTATTCTATCATTCAACAATTAGCGTTTTCCATGTAGAACATGTATAGTGATAAATGAAATTAGTAAACAAATTTTCGAGTAATGTTTGTCTTCTTTTATATGCACATAGGTGATACAATTATAATATTTCATCTCGTTAGATACTAATAAATAGTTGGATAATAATAATATTGGTATATTGTTTCTAACGACAAAATGGGATTGTACAAATTATTAAATTTTCATATCTGATTGCAGCAAAATGTATCGCAGTGGCGTATCGTCTTCCTCATTGCAGCTGCGAATTCCATCGTAGGGTGTGTTATATATTTAATATTTGGAACCTCGAAGGAACAACAATGGAACAGTAACGAAAATCGAAGTGTCGAAAGAGGTCAAGAAATGCAGAAATTAACGGGCACTGGAAAAGATCAAATGAAAAAAGGTGGCCATTCACGAACTTGAATTCTTCGTAGTGTAATTTATCAAATGTAAAAGATTGTAATATCAAAAGTAAAACCGGGTCAAAAGTGGTGTCCAAAACATCCAACAAGATAATGAACAGGTGTTTAAAGGATATCTTTACGGGATCCAGTGAGCTTAGCTATTTCTATTAGTAACATCGAGTTGGCAGCTATTTTTTAAAGCTATCGTCTTTTCTGACGACATAACAATTGTTATTTTAATGGAACAAAATGCCATCACACAATGCATTTGAAGCTAGTAGTATTTTAGATTATACTTAAACACGTAGTGATGTTTCCCAGTATTAACGACATTGAATTAACATTGACTCTGATTTTAAAATGATCATCATGATTATATTAATTGTAAAAAGTTTAATTATATTTCTCACGATTGATTTCATTTATGTCGAATGTTTTACGAAGAAATAGTAAAAAAAAAAAATAGCAAAAAATTACAAATGCTGAATGTAAACGAATTGTTATTTTTCTTGATCGATCAGTATCCAAAGAGTAAATCGCAGACTTTATAAGTCATCACTGGTATAAAATATGAAAACCTAATGTGTGTGTAAACTCGAGCCGCTTATAAATTGATTTGCGTGTAATCAATTATAATTAATAATGGAGCTTAGTTATGCTATATTTATTTGCAATTATTACTATCGGAATATTGTACTGTTTTAATAAGAGGCACAGCAGTTTCATGAAAATTTCGAATTGCATTATAGAATAAGTACATTAGTCCCGAAATCCTGTATCATAAGTTTCATTAGAAAGAAACAGTTCCTCTATTTTTGGCAAGCTTTTCAAATCAGGTGGTCCATATTACGTACGTTTACTCTGTACTTCCTTAATTATTATATTTTACAGACTATCCTATCATTGTACATTCATGTTGATAAAAATACCATTGCGACAGGTGCAGTGGAGTGTACAAATCTCGATGAGTTGCTAACGTGTTGAACTGTCAAATTGTTTTATTATGTTCTATTGAAACATTTCGGGAATACTTTGTCAGAAGAATGCAGCTTTATAAAAAATTTTTGCTTTATAAAACAACGTTCTGTTATTATTTCTCGTAGAACATAATATGAACATTTGATCGTTTAGGCGTGGAACATCCTGTAAATGTGTACGTAAGATATTTTGTTCCCGTGATCATAAGAATGATGTTACAATTTATATGTGTATCGACACTTATATCGCTTCTGTTTTCGCAATGTTTACACGAGCCTTAAAGGATCTCCTCCTCCTAAATGCATCATAAATGTATTCCAAACTCCACGCAGTAAATGTAATGAATATCATGAAAGTCATGACATGTATACATATCGCATAGCTTTCGCTGACATCTCTGATGTATCCTACAAAAAGATAATAATTATTAAAACAAACTATTCGGTGTTGATTATGTTTAACATTTAATCGTAATTTTAAATATATAATTTAACAATGCAAAACCTTTCACTTATCCTGCTGAATATATCTTATTCACAATTGATTGTAAACATAATTGAATGAAATAAGAAAAGAAAGTTCTAGTCAGTCACAAAAGTCTGCATAAAATAGTTACATATTAAAATATTAATAGCTTTTATTATTTTGCATCTAGATAATCCAAGATAAATATAGACTTCTTTCAGATTATATCGACAGATTCTAAATGAATACTGTTCCACATCATTTAGCGTGTAATATTATTTACGATGAAATCAGCGAAAGGCTTTGCATGTCAGACTTTATACGAAATTGCTGGACATTGTCGTTCCTCTGCCGTACCAATTATCGGACTCATGATTATAACGAATATGCCTTTGGCCACCATGAACATTCCAAAAGCGCTCGGCAGCTTCTTCAAAGAACAGCATTCGGAAACGCTTAGGTTTAGATTGACTAAAGTGGCGCCACGTAAGAACCCAATCACTACGAAGGTCACTATCAACCACAATCCTTTCGATTGAATTACCATGACTAAATAAGAAACAAAAATATATTAAAATTGGTACTAAATAATATTATTTTATCAACATGCGACAAAATTGAGTTGATCGAATACAAAATAGTAGAGATATTTAAAGAATTTCTAAACACTGTTGCAATACTTTCAACTCATTATAAAATACAATTTATTTTTTTACCGGTAATTTTTATGAACAATTAAAATTTGTCCTTGTCGATAACTGTTACTAGTGTAATGAAAGAAATTTTCAATTAATTATAATTGTTATTTATGATCAAAAATTAAAGTCAACAGCTCCAATTTGTGTAATAAACACGATTTCGTTACCGACGATTGCTTCCACGAAAATTTGTGAAATAACTGTTATTTGACAAATTGTTTCGTTGTAATATGATACACTGTGCGTATTGTTCAAGTAACGTTGAAATGCACACTTACGAGACCGGCCAATGCCAACGAAGAGACAGAACACCCAAAACACGGATCTCTTCTTGAATCCTAATCTGTCGAAGATGGTCGGCAGGAGGATTCGGGCAAGAATGTCGGTGAATGCAGTTATTGACAAGCAAGTGGCGACTTCCACGTTTGACATTCCTATCGACCGTTAAGTTCCTTCGAGGTGTCTTTCCGCAGTCCTAAACAATGTCGCACGGTGGAACGAAACCCGAAAAAACGCGATCAACCGTCGAAAAATCGATAGTAACATAGATGTATCTTTATTGTCATACTGAGTCTTTTGTATTTGGAGTCTGGAGGCTAAGGTCTCTAAATCACAATAAACTTCAAATAGGATTCGTAATTGCAATAAATTTTGAAATAGAAATTTAGTACTGTTTCTCTACACGTAACTATTATATTTATTTATGATTCGTTGTATCAATTTTCAACGCGTCTTTAACGCTAAAATATCGGTTCCTTATTCTAGGATTCTACAAACTTTAAAGGCACCACCATTAAAAATGTTTGAATACTTTACAAAATCTAAATGAATTCGATCTCCTCACTTTTACGAGTGTTAACGTTTCATTAATTAAAAAGATAATCGTTTTTGAACCAAAAATGTTTAGACTTTATGTTCTACGATCATTGTGTACGAAAAGATTGTACATAAACGCATTTTCCTACGTACAATTGCGAAATAAATGTTCTAAAAAGGTTACAATATGCATGCACGAGAAAATTTTACGATCGATTTTTGACCATTCATCGCGTTTTTTCGGATTTCGTTCCACTATGTGCCGTAGCGAGGATATTGGATGAACACGTCGAGGTTCTTTCGCTTTTTTATTACTTAGAAAATGTGCATAGCGTTCATAAAAGTAAATACACGTAATGTGCAGTAAAATATACAACGAACGAGTTTTCTGCATTGTACATTCGCTAATTATTTCAGGATATTAATTATTAGAGTGACTTCGTCCATTGTTTTTATATTGTCTTTCTTCAAGGATAAGCATTCGTGATGGTGCTCGTCAGAAACTCGCTATGTTTTACTAACATCCTTCGTTACGGTACTAGTTCGTTAATCGAGAAACGTTACATACCTATACTAGTTAAGAAGAACGGAGTCATCAGTTTGAAATTCGATTCAGCTACGTAATACAGACTCAGCCCGATAATGACGTTCAGGTAGACGCCATTTTTAAGGAGATCCAGATCCAAGGTTTCTTTTATCTTGCTGAAATATGACTCGTCCTCTTGCTCGATTTTCGTTACATCCTTTATCAGACTGTCATCTTTTGGTGGATCACTGTCAGTCTCTATTTCTTCCAACACTCTTTCGCCATTTTTATTTAATAACGTATCACTTTCGGTTGGTTTCTTAGGGATCTGTCAAAGATTTCGAGAGTTCGATGACGACTGTTTTTCTTAAGAAATTAACGAAGTAGATCGTTACCGATTTCTAGATTTTACTTATTTAGGTTAGTTTTTAAAAACAGTAATCAAAGCTTCAGAAAAATATAAATTCGTATGGGGTTGGAAATTCCAGAATTGTTGAGAACAGTCAAAATACTCTTATAGATGTTAAAATATTGATATCTGTTTGCAAAATATCAACTTGGTAATGCAAATTTTACAAATTGTTTAAAATTGGTTGCTAAAAGTTTTGAAAATCTGATTTGGTATCTTGTGTTCCTCAAGAAGTCTTAATTGAATTGAATTCCCTTACTCGTTTGTAAGAATTGTTCAATTTCGGAAAAATCTGTGCTAGCCTCTTCTGAAATCACTTTTCGGTGTTTAAATTTGTTTAAAAAAAAAAAGACGATGACAGGCAAAAATGTTATAGCCATGTAATGCAATATCTTCTTGACATAAAACAATAAAAACTATAGGATATATTGAGCCGTTTTCTTTCAAATAAATTATTCCAGAAAAAGGCAATTTCGTAATTGCAAATCACAATTATACATTCATTTGTTCAAATTGTTAATATTTAAACTGTAGCAAACACTATTTAACACTCGTCAACGAATAACAATGTATATCGAACAAATAAGTTGATTTTCCAGTAATTAAAGTCGTGACATATATTTCATTGCGACTATTCCCTTATTGATTTGTTTCGGGAATTAATCGATATATTAAATAATATTAAATAATTACCCGAATACTCTGGTCCGAATCATCAAGCGGTCGTAATAGACATGCACCAACTGCGGAATGCAGTGCACACGCCCCGATGATCAACATCGCTCCTTGGAATCCATAAGAATCCAGAAGAACATGTATTAACTATCGATAGATATAAATTGTTTTAGGCAATATTAATGCGAACTGTACTAATAGTGTAATACTAATTTTATTAGAGGGAAACATAATATCTAAGCATCACTTTGTCTGAAAATTTCCGACACAAAACTAATTTCGTGTATTAACAGTTCGCCAGCGGTGCCGTGTAATTTTTGACAATAGAACCTTTTTTTCATAATGTCTGAGGTACCCTAATTTAGCTTCGGCCAAATATGTCTCGGCACCGCTCTCCGATCGTCCGCTTTCAGACTGTTAAACGTTAGACAAATCGAGATTTTAACTTGCTCAGTGTATATTGCATGTGCTTCTTGAAAATCATGACCTTTAGATAACATGTCAACGATAAGACAATTACAATCTTGCGTTCATAACGAAGGAGATATAAAGGTGAAATTAAGATTGCTAAAAAGAATGTGCATTGTTTTTGTTATTTTCCGTATACCAAACTATGAATCTCTGTTTACGTATTATGAAATACCCTGAAAGCTGTGCACTTTCTGAAACATACGACATGCTATACGACATGAATGCGACGAGACATTCGAAAGTGATTGACACTAATCAGAGTCAAAAAATGTTTGAGGAACAATGCTTGTAAATACTTTATACCTGCGGTACTAGCATCATTGCTAATGTTGTTCCCGCCATGGAAAACCCGACTGCTTGTCCCCGTTTTTTATCGAAAAACGTGTTTAATGCGACGAAAGATGAAGCTAGCGCAAGACCGGTTCCTAGACCTGTAGGAAAACACGAAAATAAACGAAATAACAAATACCTTCCTTGTGTATAAGTCAGGCTCATTTTCAGTGAGAAAATGTCTTCGAGATAAGAATATACCAAAGACATTTACATATCAATGTGTGTTTTTTGGTGGTTAAATGAGAATTTATAAAGTTCGATACTTTATGGTAAACGATTTCTGCGAATTATATTCCAAACTAAATCTTTTTACCCTATACTGTTTGTTATGCAAAAGAATATATTATTATATATGTAGAGTACCTCCTTCATGTTTAAATAGCTTTTTCATTCATTAACGAGATCATAATTTTGCTACGAAACAATCGTAGCCATTGAAACTGATAAATTAGAATCGCAAACTCAATTATCTTCGCATATATTATAATTTACTTGCTAGTATTGGCATACATAAAGTAGTACGACTTCTTATGTCAGGTCAATTACCTATAAGTTCTATTCTTTTGTAAATCAAAAGGAATTTGAAGATTTATTTAAATCACTATTGTTGAATTATTGAACTGTTTGTATTATTGAATTGTATTACATCGTTGAATTGTATATTGAATTCTAACATTCTTTATTGCACGGATCACAGTACGTATACTGACACTGGTTAATCTTGTGACGATCTCTAAACGAACATAGCTTTTATCAAATCGAATCTAACGATTGGACTTATTTTGTGACTAATTTAAAGGACCGATTTATTAGATAACGTGTCAACAAAATTTTCAAGAAATTATAATTTCTAGCAATATTGTCACTGTAACTTTCATACTTTTTCCAGATTTTTCATATTAAATAATGAATAAACTATTGCAATAATTATACACTTGACGCTACATACCTGATAAAATACTGTAAGTACAAATAATATGGATCATGCTGTTAGCGAACGATGTAAGAATCAGTCCAGTGCAACTTAGAACAGATCCAAAGAAAGCAACCTTTCTGTAAGAAAATGTCTTCAACAGCGGCCCTATGAACAGACCTGCGATGAAAGCAAAGCGTTGTTAGTTTTAAAATCTAGTTTTCGCAAATGAAACTTAATAGAGTCGTTTATAGTAATTGTAGCAACTATTATTTCTTAATTATAAAAAGGGAAGCCATTAAGGGAGCAGTTAATTTGACTTCAAGATAATAACAATTTTCAAATTGGATAACTATACATTATCTTTATGCTGAAAATAATTTGGAAAAATGAAACCGAAATTACTAAAAATGTAGCATTGAATTTATATTGCTTTAATGTTTTAAACTACGGTATTTGGTAATGTTTAAAAATTATATGGTTGATGTCTTTCGCGTATAGTAGGATCCTTAACATAAAGAAATAAATATTTTGTTCGTTTTCAATTACGATAATTCCATTTATTTCCATTTAATTTAGCGAAATTGAATTGTTATCTTAAGAATCATTATTTATATTCTAAAAAAGCAGCTTCATACCTGAAAAATTAACAATGGCGTCCAAGATGCTCATTATTAACGACGCACCTGTCGAGTCGATATTTAGTTTCTTCAAAGGTTCATGAAAAAGGAGACCGAACGAAGGATCCAAGGATCTTAAAGAAAGCTTAAAATAACGATAGAGAATTATTGCAGTTTCATCTGCAGCTGATTGTAAAATTATTGAGTTTTCTCATTGAACGAAGATGGGTGTTTTATATACTTTTTTAAGGTAGAAGAAGTATGATTAAAAAGTTTACATTGTAGGCATAGATATTGAATCAACTGGTTGTGATAACACGTGCTGGGATAATTAGATTAGATGGATCTGTCGACACGTACAAATTTCTTATCATAGTTACGAAATGTAAACATTGATCAAGATCAAGCCAAGACATTATTGGAATCAGACAATGTCAAACAATTATGCCTCGTTTATTTATATACTACAGATATATACATCGCATTTTTTTTTAAATAATTCAATCGAATTCTGACTTAATTTGATAACAACGAATCTGAGACCATATTTTTGATGAAAATATATAATTGTATAAATTTCCTTTATCAATAATGATAAAGGAAATTTATACAATTCCTGTAACAATGAATGTTCATTACATTAAATATGTTTAGGAAAGAAATTATTTTTAAGTATTTCATTTCGTGTTCATGTAAGGTCAACATAATTTATTTCAAATAGTTTTCGAATTTGAAATGATTCTTTCAATTTCAAGTTTGCTCCAAGTATTTTCGAATCTATTATATTTACTACGAAAAAATCGAGTTATTAACTGACAGTCCATTTTTTGTATATTATTTATTTATTTTAGTTCACTAAAATTTCGTTTCTTATATAGTTTATGTTATAAAGTTCATGTATCTTGATTAAATATTCATGTTACAGTCATAAAAAGTTAATGAGAGTTGCATAAGATTGTGAGCGCAAGGTATTCCTTGAAAATATATGTAAATAAATGCAAGAATGATGAACGGCCATGACTTTGAATAGTCTATTTCCAACCTTCGAATGTATATCAACCTGTTATTAAAGACGCGTAGTTAAATGTTTAACATTTTCAATAAAAAGAGAGATATTCTCATAAACAAACTTTGTCATATTCTGCTGCAGTGAACTTTTACGATTCCTTTGAATTATTTCCCGAATTATTTTCTTCTCACTATAAAATTGTACAATATCTGAGACTTCGAAGAATTTTCCTTAAATGTAAACGCAAATTGCTTCCAATATTTTTTCAATAGAGTACCAAATATGTACAACTAATAACCAACCAGTTCATAGTGTAAACAAATAATACTCCATTCACAGATTCTTAATAAATATTCCACATTCGTCCAGTAAACAATGCAACGAATAATTAATTTTAAGCATTATCCGTTGTTGTTCGTTAAAAAATAATAATTACCGTTATTAGGCTGGTACCAAGGCACACAAACCATCCCCATCCACCGTCAGGCGCTTTCTTCTTAACGTCTTTAACATTCGGCATCTTTGTTGTCACTATCGTCCCACATAAGATCGAGATTGATCAACGATTTGATGAGACTTCAGCAGAGAAGTCGGCTGCCCGTGAAACGTATTTCGCTATCGCTATCATATATCGCAAGGTATAGTTTAATTACTTGCGTTTCCATTCACTGGTTAACGAACCGATACATTATACCGATAGACGGTTTTCCTTGCTTCTTGCCTCGGTTATGGCCGATGAGACACTGTCACTTGCCGGCAAACCGTTTCGTTCTTTGCTGCCCCTCTTTGTTCTTCCAGCCCATGCAAATCTACACTACTGTCAATATTGGTTTTATCGTCCATAAACCCGTCCGGGGCCCAAAATTGTCGTGGTTTTCCGATTATCAAAGATGTTCAATAGAGAAATGGATCCACTTCGACCGAGATAGAAAATTGTACACTATTATCACGTAGAATTAGTTTACTAGATTCTGTTTCCGTAATTAAGTAGGTTAAATAATCTTCTGAACACTAGGACTAATCAAGAAAGTAAAACGATTCGTTGTATGTTTATTGTTTTCATTGATTGTAAATATGAAATTCCTTTATATTTTTTATCCCGTATTTATTTTGTTTTGCAATGATTAAAAACTGAAAAGTCTTCCTTTATTTTACAGTCTGTGTACACTGCTTTATCAACGATTGAAAATATAAAAATTTTTTATATTTTATATTTTGTATTCTGTGTTTATTGCTACGTAATAAGTGAAAATATGAAAATCTTCTACTGAGCAAATCGTGATAAATGTACTTCTTGTGTTATATGAACGATAATACATTTTATTTTATTTTATTTTAATTCTTGCTATTAGCTGCAATATGGCTTCCAGCACTTATCGCAATTACTTTTGCAAAAAGGTTCACTCGAATCAATGCAGTATGTTTTTCTACTGGATGCCGATTCAACGTGCATGGCGAAAATTAGCTTACTTAACTTGCTGGTGTTAAGTGTCGAAACTGTAGAACTTAAGCATTTAAACGCGTATTTGTCGAGAATTACTCAACATCGTGACATCCTTAGCGCGTAGCAAGGAACGCTGACTTTCCACCATATCAATATTCAGTAATAGTTGCTGTAAAAATTCCGTCGATGGAATTTTCTCCTCACGTTCACTTGTAATATCTAATAGTCCTCAGGAAAACAGCAATATTGACTTGTGGTTATCAAATAATACGTTGTTTTGCATTTATTTATAACTTTATGCGAAATAATTTCATTTAAAAAAAATTTTTAATCTACAAAATGCATTTTTTCAATTTTCGTTATATAAAAAAGATAAAAACGTTGAAAAGACATAATTTTTTAATTTTTTTACCATGCCAACGAATTGCAATTTTTCCAGACAATTGTTAGCCGTTGTCTAGTGAACTAATCCCTTTAACATTCGAAAAAAATTTATTATAATTAACTCAATTATAAAAAAATTATTCTTTTTTAAAAGATGTACGAATAATTTGTTAACGATTGGTCCTACGTTCAAAATCATTATATTTATATATCGCGAGTGTCTGATCAGACCGTGAATACCTATCTTGCAACAGATGTTCAGCAGAATGTCAAATACAGATAAAAATTGATAATTTTATTAACAGTCGGTTTGGCGTTAAGTAAAAATCGATACAAAAGTGAAATAAAATAAAATCGGAAAGTTAAGAATGATCTATTCTTTATAATGATAGTGTGGTATGGTTAATAATAAAAATGTTTTGCCTTTAATTGTAAATGGAATGGAAGTTTTTCGAATGAGACGCAAATCCAGATATGCACAGATTTATTTAATATTTAGTCGATAGAAAATGAAATGTTTATGAAGTCGTTAATCCATTGGCAGTTGCTGTTTTATGTTGACATATTGTTATTTTTAGAATGTATTGCAAATTTTCGATAAGGTCAGTTGTTCATAAATCTTCAGACCACAAAACTCAGATAGTAGTATTGTTTTTCTCCTTCATATACATATAGTAATGGTCAATAGGTGTTTACTTTAATGATTCCGATCAACAGGGAACAAAAAAGTCAAAAGCGTCTAAAGTAGTTTAATTTTCTGAATTAGTCATGAAAATGTAGTTTATCTTAAATATTTAAAATATACCGATTGCGTGCTTATGCATATGGAAAGATAATTTCCCCTATTTAAAATTGATAAATGAAATATCTGTTATACAGGGTGTCCTAAAAGTCACTCGTAATAGGGAAATGAGGAGTTCCTGAGGTCATTCTTGTTTCAGTTTTGTTTATGCGTTGTTAATGAGAACCAATGACCAATGAGAGACGAGATCGGCTGGCGAGAGGCGGTCGAGCCAATCCACGGAACTGTGTTTCTGCTGCTCGTTGGCTCGGTCGTCTTGCGCCAATCAAGCTAGCCTCTCATTGGTCAAAGTTTTTTTTTTTTGTTAATAACTCGTTAACGATGCTTCGAAGAAAATTTTTGTAAAAGAAAAAGTTGCTACGAATGACCTCAGAAACCCCCCGTTTCCCTATTGCGAGTGACTTTTGCGACACCCTGAATATTAATGTTCTTAACAGCTGCTTGGTGTGTAATTTTCCTACTATATTTCATTTAAATATTTTTAGAACGTTTGTAGAATATATGACGACACGTATGTCTAAATATTCCTGAATACACCACCGTTCACAAATACAAAACTATTCAGAACAGTCATTATTAATATTAGAAAAAATTTGCAGTAACATTTAGTATCTTTAACTAAATGTGCTAACTACAATTATAAAAATATTTCGAACTTCTATTTGGAATTCGTTCCACAGTAACTGTAATATTTGTTTAAATACTTTTAAGTAGAGATGTATATTAAAAAAGTGTACACATTACAACATTTTCAAAAGTCAAAGGAAAATTATTCGTATAGTTTTAAAAATATTTATTACAATAAATTCATCAGATGGAGATTTATCCTTGAATAATCATTTTGAATTAGACAGTTAAAGTGTTGCTAACTACGATAAAAACTATTTTCAATTTAGCAACATATGCTATTATTTGACACACAACGTAGAAATATTTCGTAGTGAAAACATTTTAGCTTCTACGTTATCGCTACACCTCGAGTCTCTAAAGTGAGTCAAAGAGAACTACATATTTGTCCAAGAAGTTCAAGATTTTTCCGTTGGTTTTTACGTAATTCCCTTATGACACTAATCCCTTTACAACATGGTAATAGTACTTCTCTTTAAGAGTTAGTCAATATCTAATCATACAGTACACTCTAAAGGATATACGATCCAGTTACTGATTATGTTTGACAAATAGAATCTCTCCGAAATTTTGAACGTTTATTCTTTTTTTAATTTCTCGACTGACGCCCATATATGGGTGACGCAATTATTTGACCAGCTATAAGCATTAATTTTTGTGTTAGGATTTGTGAAACATGAAGGAGATAAGAACATAAATGATAAATCTATAATTCTCTTTTTAGTTTTTTTCTGGTTTCTCTTCAGCTTTTGTTTCATTAAGTAAATTAAATTACTCATTGCATTGACTTGTTAAAAGAAATTGATATCATTTGTGATACCGTCATTTGTATCAATTTTGTTGTCATACCTCCATCGTTAAGAAGAAATGACGATTTATGTTCATAGAGTCCATAAATATGTGCACATTTTTATTAAAATTTTCTTCGATACTGTCTTCTATAAATAGTACGTGATTCTATACTTACAAATTGATGGAGTTCTGTTAACAAAATAGCCTTGACCTTGGACTTTAAGCGAATGATATTTAAATTTCAGCAACATTTTTTGATCAAATCTCTATGGATCCATAGGTGTCTTATTACTAATTAGTGATTAGTACTAAGCTAACTTTTTTTTCGTTAGCACTTCATCTATTAACATTAGTTACTAATATCACTGGATTAAATCAAAAAGATCTTTATTAAAGAAGTATATCGACGTTATTTATAACTGCATGAGTAAATAATCTGGTCATAAATCGATGGAAAAATCTGTTTTTCGTTATCTACTGCTTTGTGATTAATAAGTACCAATTATGACAATATCGTTTTATTATCAGTAGGTTGTGGATGTTTATGCAATTTCTAATTTTCGTACGTCATTTTATAATAATTGGAGTTAAGATAAGGTTTCCTTTATCAATTAAAAGTTTACTCATAAAAAACAATAAATACGCCATTAGATCTTCTTCATTTTTATGTATCTTTTTGCATTTTAAAAATTTGCACGTGCCTTAAAAATAATGCATAAGAATTCGCAATCTATTAATTGAGAATAGCAATAATTCGATAAACAAATAGATGATCTTTACGTAATCTTCTACTGGCTATCTTTTTGATAAAGCATCAGTACGGCCGAAAAGTATTCGTTAGCTTATTGAATCCTTCATTATCTCTGTTTTTACATAATGTCTGCAACATGACATAGGCTTGGATACATTTTTGTGGATAAAGCCTCGGTAGTTGTAGTAACACTAGATAATTGTTGTTGCACTCGTAGGAATAAGCGATCATAAATTGCAATCATTATCCATATCAATGAATCGTGAATTTCCGGAATTTGTGTAAGAAATGAAGTACAAGAATTGCTAATAGCAAAAGAACATCATTAGATACTACTGCGATTATGATTTACTCGAATAATTACTTCGAAGAAATTTCCAGTCATTGATGTTATTATCGTTATTAACTGAATACAGTAACGTTTCTCTTATACGCAGCTTTAAAAAATGATGTAACAATCTTAACAAAATACTGTGATAAATACGGTGTCGACATCATGTCTGGTATCACCTCGGCATGAAAATTTGATTTTGATACTGATAGATTCGATAACCTAATTAACTTATCGAATTGAATTGTTGGATTAATAATGCAGAACACGGCCACTTTAATATCGTGTTGTCTACACTTTTGACAAATCAATTATGGTTACTAGTTTGTATTTTGAAACTGTTCTGTGCATAGAAAAAACTTTTGATTAACTATAAGTCATTGATTTGTTTACATCAATGTATTCCACTTTCACCTTATTTTCATTTCGAAAAGATATTTGCCAAATATGAAACAGTTCGACATCCAATTTATTATGGAAACCATTACCAAAATTTGATTATTTCATCATATGACATTGTTCCGACATCCATGTAGATATTTATAGACGTTCATAGAACGTTGCATTTTTATAAACAAACTTAAGAAATTTAAAAAATTAGGTAGCATGTTATATTTCATATTCGTAGGTTTAATAGATTATAATGTATTACTGCATCAGTTTCTTAAACATTTCATGTTAGACTGATTCTTTCAAACATTTAGAAAGTACAAGTGCATTAAGATTCACAATTAATTGATAATGACACGTTCCGTAAGATATTTCTAAAGATTTGTTAACTATATCGATAAGTTGTGAGTGTATCTTGGTTAATCTTATCTGCGATTGAGCACTGGGAATGCTAATTCGCCCGCAGATTACGCTCGCGGCGCAAGTAACGACTTCCATTTAACTGATATTAGATTAGATTGACTAATATGGTAAAATGCTGTAACGAGGCCCATAAAGGCACAGAAAGTCTAGTCGTAAAAGAACTTTAAAATGTATTTATTGGGCAGTTGGGAAAAATTTAAGTCGTTTCATATCCTAAACTTCTAAGAGTGTTTCATGTTGGTTTTCTATATACATACGTTTAGTTTGCTGTTAATTTATTATATTTAATTACAATTACAGTTCCTTAAGGTTATAGAAAATGTGTAAAATCGTGGTTGATCAGATGTGGCTAGCATTCACTTTAAACAGGTGTATCTACTGGTACAGCTTATCTAACGATAACATTCATCACACTCTATATGTCTTTAACTTCTTGAATGTTCTATGGAAAATTGTATTGTACACATGCTACGTGTGTACCGAAATAAGTAACATATGATGTATTTATGAACTATTTGACGACAATTTAGTAGACATTTCTGTTGATATTATACTATATTATATTATAATTATATTATAATTGTATTATAATTGTACTATAATTGTACTATAACTGTATTATATTTGTATTATAATTGTATTATATTTGAATTATAGTTGTATTATATTTGTATTATATTATATTATATTTGTATTAGTTAACTTTAATGTGATAAAAAATGACATGGAACAGTTCAAATTATAGTACGTTAATTTGATAGAGAAAACTTTTCAAACCACGATTATACTTATTAGATATTATTCTGATAAATATGAATCATTAACAAAATTAAAAATTTGTAAAATATTTAATAATGTCTACAATCAGACTTCATGGATAAGGATTTTTCTCCTTTTTCTCCTATTTCTCCTATTTCTATTAAAATATCGTATCTAGAATTGTTTGTTTTTGAGCAAGATTAGGTAGCAAAATTCAAAAAGTATAACAGCACTTTCCCATGTTAAAAACTATACCTAGGATGGAGTATACAATAAGTTTTCATACAGATCTACGACAAATGCACATACCCGCAAAGTACACCTATGCATATATTGTTACACGTTTTTATCATATTAATTAATGACTGGATTGCGGATGTTATACACCTATAATCTTATTAAGTTCATCAAAATTTGTATTCGCATAAAGATTCACAGTCTAGAAGTAAAAAGTTCAAGAACTGGATACAAGCGTACCTCACATGTCAAATAATTGCATCGCACCAGTTGCAACGACTGTCAAACAGAAATTCTCGAAAAATATATCGTCACAGTTAACAAATCTTCTGTGTTTCAAGTAATAAATAAAAAAGAACATCTCGCATAAAATCCACTTTAATTAAAGTATCGGTCGAATTCACAAATGTTGACTCACTGCAAGTGGCGATGGTAACGAACAACACAGTCCAGTTCCAGGTTGAAAACTATACACTCGAGTTCGAAAATACCCGCTCTCCACCGCAGTCGGTCGATATTCCATTATCAGTATCGCGGTTATCAGTCTCCACTGATTCTACTTAAAAAAAAAAAAAGATATTAACGTAATTCGACAAGAATTGTAATGAATCATAGGTCGACGTCCTCTTGAAAATCTGTATCCTTCCATATTTTTTATAGCACAGCTAAATAAACAGTGAAGATTCGTTTCACCAGAAACGTTCGAACTCAGAAGAGTTCGAACTGAATGACACATGGAGCTTTCCGAACTGTGAAATTGTTATGAAAAATGTAACGTAATTAAAGTGCTAAGTTCCGAGAATAGTTTGTTAAAATTTATTAGTATCTATCAAAGAATGTGGCATTTGAAATTTTAATCTGAAGTTAAGAATTTTAATTTCAACGGTATTTCAATTTGAAATTTCAATGAAGCAATCAATCGAAACACCTCAATCTAAAAATGTGGTTTAAAGAAAAATCTTAAGGTTTTCAATTTTTCGAGGTATTTATATTAAGAGATATTGTTACAAGAGATATAGATTAAATGAGTTAGTGACTACAGGACCACTTAATAAATGTTTCTTTAAACGCGCAACGGGGAAGCAAAATAAATTAATAAAAGATTGTTTTAGACAGTATAAACTTGATTAAATTTCTCCTTATGGGAATCAGTAAATATTTCAACTCATTATTGCTCGGATTTACGGATGTATCTATGTTTCGAGTATTTGATTCTTAGATACTAAAAGTCGATTTCTATCGAAAGGATTGACTTTCGGACCCCTCTTGATTCAACATTTTTGATTCCTCTCGATAAGTACTATAAATCCTTACAGTCTCGAATCATATTTTTAACACTGCATAATGTTATAGCAAATTATGAAATGAAAGGAAGAATATACTTTGGTGGTGAAACGGTCGAGAAGGAAAAGAAAAAGGCTTCGAGGACAGTAGCTAAATGTCGCCCATGGAAATGACGACTGAACCGTGTTTGTTGTCATTCCGGGGTAAATCTTTCAATTGCAAGGAAGAAAGAAAATGGCGGTGAAAGAGAGATAACAGATTGCCGATATCTCTGGTCACTGGTTCGGCCGCGATCGTCATTGCCGCGCATTTCATAGCCAAAGTAGACGCGGCCGATTTAAGTCGAGCTTCATTCGTCGATGGTTTTCGTTTTTCGAAGAAACGCGACTAACTGAAATTAGTCCTGTAGTAATGTATCACGATACGTTTAATTTCACCATAGACTCGTCGCTAATCAAGTTCTGCCGCGTGTCCGTGTGACAGTGAACGCGACGTTCAATCAATTTTTCTTCCAAGTGTCGCACACATTCTTACTAGGATAATAATATGCTAATGTCAATGACAAAGGCTGATGGTAACACTCGCGTCAAAGCCGATAATGTGCGTCCCCGTGATTCTCGTTTGATGGAAAGACGGTTCGCAACGGGCGTTCAAACTCTCGTCAATTTGGATCGAGAGTTGGATTGATCGAGGACGCAATAGAGAGATGCTTAAGCTCGTTTCCATCGAGATAACAATGGCAACGTTTATGTTAGTAATATGTCAAGAATTTCTTAACTTCACTGATTTCACGTACAGTGTTGTGCAAAAACTTTAGTCCATCTAGTACTTTTTTAAAGTGAAGATAGTAAGCCTCAAGTTTAGTATACGTACATTAATACTAAGTCTGCTTTTGTCTTGATGATTTTCCCTGTGTGGCTTTAATATGTACTTTTGATTTAATAAAGCGTGTATTTATTAAAATAACTGATTTTATTCACTTGTTAACGATATGAAATGTTTCTTCACTTTTGCCGGTAAGTGTATTTATATAAATTTATTTAAGAGACAAAAGCAGAGTAAACATGTTGGTACTTGTATTTTGCACACTACTGTTAGTGAATAAAAACAGAAATAACGAAGATCAAAATCTATAGATCGATACTAACAGTAATATAGCGGTATAGAACAGAAAATCTGAATTATCTTTATGTAAACAGGTTAAAGTTATTCATTTTTGTTTAATTCTTTCAATTTAGTGCGAAGAGAACTTTAGATATTAAAGAGTATTCGACGCCGTAAAAACTGATCATCTTATAATTAGTCCGATCTATAAATATCGGAAGAATATGAAATTCTAATTAATGTGAGAGTCTCGAGTTAAATAATCATAAAAGAGATTCCGTTATCATCGTCGTCGTTGACATTATTACCATTATCTTAAGTTACTCTAATTTCTCTTCTTAGATCCACTTCAATTAGAGTCTGCAACTGGAAGTCTTCAGACATTCTATGTAGTAAGTTTGAACTCAGTACCTTTAACTAAATATGGTAGTTCCCATTACGGTATCAAAAGTTTCATTGTGGCATTTCTGCTAACTGGAATTTTTATGGAATTATTTGATGTTCGAAGTTTCACAATTTGTTCAAATTAATTAGATAATACTGTATAGCGTTAATGATGACGGTACACTACAAATCACACCTCTATTAATGAAACACTAACACTTAAATTGTCTAAAGATATTGAAATCTATTTAAACACATTCTCTTTCGAAATATGAAATAGCTTTTTATATAGAATAATTAAAAATATAGAAAAATGTATAAACATGTGATGGTATTGACTGACAAGTCGTTACACTCGCGTTAAATTCTTCTGATTTATACTTTTCTCGATTTAAGAAAATATAATGTTGCAATATTCGCCATGCAGTATCAAGCAGTGTCCCATTGTTAAACAAATATAAATGGTCACTTCATTCAGAATGGTGAAAATATTAAAACCGTCTGCATCGATACTAGAAGAGTTTGCATTCTGTCGTATCAAAGAAGGAAACCTACTTCGGAAAATTTCTTCGCTATCGCTGTTTTTTAATTTATGATTCTTATCATATTATATCGCACAATCTACTGTACACATTGCTTCCAAGTCGCATCACAGTCCAATACAAGATACACATGCACGTAGCCGTACGAGTATGGCTATTATTCAAATCGTAGTAAAATATACACACCAAGCTTCTACACATAATTATCGTATCTGTAGCTATTTCATAATGTATCGTAACGACTTTAGTAGTAACGCTAAAGTATCGTTCAGATATTTATATATAAGAAATCGAATGATAGTAGGAGCTTCACAGAGTGCACGCCCTCAATAGAGCACATCATTATGCATACCAACAACCAGTTACGCAATAATTTGTAGCATTTTTCATACAGCAGTATTGTCAATCATGAATTAAAGCGTCTACTAAAATATTTCGATAACGCCAAATGGAATTTTTAAGTAACAAAACTGTTTCTTATAAATTGAAGGAATTTAATTAAAAATGGAATTAATTAGAATATACTTCGATTAGATAATCATACGAATGATTTTATTCTGTAATAATACAAAGATTTATTTTTCTTCTATTTATAAATTTCAATGAGCCTAGTTAGTAATATAGATTTAATGTTAATTGTATAATTTCAAATAGTGTTTTAGGTAAAATCATGTGTCGAAAAATTTGTCAAATTTTGAAAAGGTCGAATGTTTAAGTGAATTCATTTATATATCGGTAACGTGTTCCTGCTTAATTTGCAAAACATCGGACTGAGAAAATGCCGCTTGAAGTGTTACATGGAAATTAACACAGGCGTCAGGAATACGTGTTACTAATGGGTTAAATTACCTGTGGTGTACAGTAGCTGCGGTTTGAATATTTATTTTTAATCTACTCTGGTGACAATCAGAAATTTGAAACCCGTTTCTACACATATTTTAATGAGCACACTAGACTTATTGTCCACTTAGAAACAGTGTAACAGAAAAACAAAGTAATAATGCTCCTTATAGAATAACATATTTTACAAGAAACTATACACAATAAATCTAATGTTTTGCTATCTACAATGCATATTTTAACAATGAAATTAATAATGCTGCTGCGACAAAATCTATCTGCGCAAATACATATACAATCCATCAAATATATTCATATATTCATCAAATATAAATATGTTCAAATATTTTCATAATTCTGCTATTGATTATACACAAATTGTTAGTACTATTTAACCTTGGTTGTATATAAATAGTAAAAAGAGAAAATTGAATGTTTGCTAACGAGTAAGTTGTTTAATAATATAGTAAGCAGTTCATATTTCTCGTAAAGGAGATCTATCAAACATTTGAGTCATATGTATTGTCTTTTATCACATTCAAACATGATAAACGGATTCGGAACGCATAAACGGTATTGCTAAAAGCGTCGCAAAATGCAGTTTTATTGCTGACGTAACACAGAAGATTATTGCTGAACTGAAATTTATATTTCAGCTAAAAGATATTGGAGCATAATTTTTTAACGCGAATTGCGACCAAGTAAGAGGGGTTGGAAGGGGATGAATGTTAATATTTTACTGTAAGATCCTAATGTGGTCCAGAAAATTAAGCTGATATTTATTAAAAATTATTAATTGTAACAAAAATTAATTTCTTCAAAGAATCAAGCTCTGGAACTTGCAAAATACAATAACTCGAACTAATTGTACTCCACGGTGCAAAATGTATACAAAGGATATAAAATAACAAACATGCGGTGACTAATGTAATTTGTTAACATGTAAAATCAAATACCTCGATATTTTAATTTACATGAAAAATTAAATATGGCAAAGAGAAAAATATTCTTGATTCAGACTATTTCTTATTGTAAATAAATTACAAGAAAAGAAGAAATTAACTAAAGACTGGAATTAAAAGTAGATCATTTGTGTAATCGATAATATAGAAAACTGTTTTATCAGTTGCAAGAAACTACGATGTGTGCAGAGGTACAATTACACTAATCCCGGAAACTACTGAGACTTCGATGTGTGTGCGCCTTAAAGACTGCAACCAAATGCTTGGACTGACTACTATAGACGATATTTCAGGGGTCATACTAGGAATAGCAGTGGAGCGATGCGATAAAAATTGGAAACAATGTTAATGTCTTAGGAAGTGGGAAAATGATGCGAAAACGCAATGCCGATGACTATGATAGCGAGGACCTAAGGAGCATTATTTTCTTATTCTTTCCCTATACTGCCACTAGCTGACGCTATCTAGTTCTTCATTCAATAGGCTAGTAACGAATAATTATACTTCTTAACTAACGACTGATGTCGTCAGGTGTTTACGAATGACTAATGACTAATGTGGCTAATATAATTATCTCTCATAAATGACTATTGATTAATACTTTGTAATCATTAGTCAGTGTTACAGTATAGTGATTGTAATCAGAATTCTTGCGACGCGTATATGGTCGCACCGTCTCTCTTTCTGTTTGGATATAGGCTGCGGTCGATTTGGTCGATGCCATTTTGAGAGTCTGTTTAGTATGTCTGACGAATTTATTAGTTTACGACTCTAGTACTGCCGAAGGGTATTGGTTGACTTTCCCGGGAGAGTCAGTGTGGCCGTACCGTTCTCAATGCCACTTGACGTGGCCTAATCTCGCACAGGGCGCCAAGAGAGTTCCATAGTTTATTTCGCGTAATTTCCATGGGGTACAACGAGTATCGTTGTCGGCGGAGTCACGATAAGTTGTTTCTGATTACTTTTTCTGATTACATAAGTTGTTTATTACAGTTTTTAAAATACACGTATTTATTTTAATCTACTGTTTCACTTCCTTTGCGTTACCTTCCGACACCATCGATGAATATTGGGTTCAGTTGAGGTCGTACATTCATCCGTGAATATTCCCCGCGGAACTGTACGTACCAGTACAATAATCATAAGGCATTTTTTCGATTACATTTTGCTCAACTCGACTGCAAAGAGTTTTCGTTAGCGGCCTCGTCCATACTGGTGGCTCCACCAAACACATGCACACCCACACATATACACATACAACACTCGTCTTCTCCTTTTATTTTCTAACTGCAGATGGTACAGTAGCCATATTTCATTCTTCTTAAGGACCAGTACTTAGTGCGATGGCATTGTGTACATAGATAAGAGAGTCTTCGAATTCGTTTGATTCTTGTTTCGTTCAGTCAAAAACCACCCAGGAGTCTGACGTACAGTGTGCAGAATTAGATAATTAAAGGTGCTATTTTTCTATTCTATGTCCGAGAAATAGATTTTCATCGGTAAGCTTTTGTAATAACAAGTTCTGCGACCCAAGAAATTTTGCAAAGTAGAAAAATTAAAAGTTTATGGATCCAGTTGTATTTACATAGTGTTCATTTTGACGTTAATTATATGATTCGTGCGATTTCAATCATTTTATAAAAGTATCTATGTTGTAAAAGTTGTTATAAAAGTGTCTACATTGTGCTTGATTTGTGTTGACATTATCTGCCACCAGTTCGAATGAAAAGTGACACTGTTTTTAATACTGTACAACAAATTTCAAACTATTTTAGAACATACAAATTGCAAAGAGCTTGTTTTATAAACATTTACGTATATTATTATAATTTTTCTTATTTCTTACATGTGGTTTTTAAATGATCAATTCTTAACATTCTGCAGACATTTAACTTTGAGGATGTCTGGTATTTGAGCATTATTCTATGAATTCTTTTTAACCGCATGATGCTGTATAACATTATATTATTCATATGTAAATATACTTAAAAAGTGATTAAAGGAATAGCATTTACTTCGAAAATTGAAGAAGTTTAAAGGAATCTAATTACGTTAGTAATTTTCACTGAAGTTTTGATTTACAGTAGTCGTCAGACAAGTAGGAATCACATTTTATTTTGTGCATTTCGTGAAACTCGGCCATTTTTAATATAACAAACACGGCCTGACATTTAAAAGGTTACAGATGGTAAGAGTATGCCAAACTTAAAAACGAGAAACATTGTCCTAAAATAAAGGTTTCAGACTTTAATTTTAAAAATGTCATCATCCAACCATGATTTTTCGTGAAGTTATCGTCGGTCAAAGTTAACCAATTTTTATCGAAAATTTGTCTGTGCCATAATCTTTTTGAGCAGTTTATCTTAGGATGCGCGTGTCCAGTAACAGCACTATTTCGAGATAATTATGTTTCAGATATTAATTAGAACACGTAGTCGACAATGTTCTTTTCTTATAGTACTATTGCAAAGATATCGTGTAACTTGAAATTAGGTTTATTATTATTTTGGTGCATAAAATCGCGAGAGATATGATACCTAGTGACGCTGTGATTACAGAGTGAAGAATGTGTGCCTTTACATGGAAAAAGAATAAAGCAAAAGAGAATTAAATGTCATAATCGTAAAGAAACGAAGAAATAATGAGAGGAGACTTAGTATTTCTGTATCAAATAGTTCCCGTGCAATGTGTGTAGACTCTACAAAAATAATATGGTAACTAAGACCAACGGGACATCTACGATGACGACGATGAAGGAGACGTTCGTTGAGGACCGAAAGAAGTCACGAAATAGTAGATTGCTCTATGAAGATGAAGACAACGAAGAGGAACTCACGCTGGAAGACTTGGCTCCTGATGGTGGTTGGGGCTGGATGGTGATGTTTGCCATGATATTAATATTCGTAAGTACTGCAAATTAAATAAACAGCTAACCACGTAAAAATCTTGACAAAGCCTACATACGTGGCTAGACACAGAATTTCATGCATTTATGACAGAAATTAATAGATGAAGCAGTGACACTATTCGAAGAATTTCGCAATTTGATAATATTATAACTTAACAAAATTATTCTACGCAGTTCTTGTTTTTCACAATTGGTGTATAAAGGTCCGCAGTCTACTTATGACTCATAATGTGGATTTCATACATAATGTAAATGATCCTACGTTCTCCTTAATTTATTGAAGTTACTCACGGAAGCGAAACATTTTTATTTTTTCAGTCATTAAAACTACTGTCTCAATCAACGTCTATTTCTTATAATTTATTAAGAAAATGTTTATTTTCTTAATGATCCGCAGTCTACTCATAAGTTATAATCAGTATATCAAGTGTATTATACAATAGCCAAAATTTTGGAGGAATTTAAAGGTACTATTATATTCCTTGCAACCTGTCCAAATTAATAAAAAGAAATATAAATCTCTGTACAATATAAAACAGTTACAAACACTGAAAACTGCAACACACGTTTCTCACGTTATTACATAACTTGAAAATAAAACAGTCTTGAAGATAGCACGTGAACAGTTAAAGGTTAAATTTGATCCTGATCGTAAATTAAAATTCATTTTTCAAGTTACCGAGATAAATTATCGAAACTGATTTTGAATAATTTCATTTGGTAAACAAGATACGTTTTTGGGATTTATAATTATTGGCAATCTTCGATCAAGTTGCGGATTTTTTAGTAAAATAGAGCAGCTTGTCTGTAGTTCGGTAGAACTCGACTGCTAATTATAAGTTTTATATTAATTCCAAGATGCAGGAGCTATAGAAATATTAATTTTCTTTCTTAATTATTTTTCTGAGCAATCATCGACATC
Source organism: Augochlorella aurata (assembly GCA_028455555.1). Classification (NCBI taxonomy): domain Eukaryota; kingdom Metazoa; phylum Arthropoda; class Insecta; order Hymenoptera; family Halictidae; genus Augochlorella; species Augochlorella aurata. The sequence goes on along the minus strand of CM052166.1, from coordinate 261,779 downwards.
CCTAAATCCTTGAAACGCTTTTACTGTTTTGCAACTGATGAATTCATTTTTCTCGTAAATGCATAGAATTCGCAGTTTACTGATAAAATCATCGTGTTAAGCTATTTGGTTTGTTGTGTCCCAGGTTACGATATTTGGACCATCTTCGTCGTTTGCAATTATATATGCTGACCTCCTTGAGGCGACAGGTCAGCCTGGCACTGCCTTGACCGTGTTCAATTCAGTTTTTATGATCACGTTCTCCATTGCTGGTAAATCAACATTTTCCTTATTTCTTTGAATCTACATTAATTTGGTTCTATCTCAATATTTTAATGATGTTTTCAATATGTTTTATTATTATAACTAAGAAAATAAGGATGTTTGATGCTTAACAAGACTAACTTATTATTATAAATTTTCTTATAAATATTATAAGAATTTAAGTCTTACGTTGCATTGGGTAATATTTATTTTTCTTATGGAATAATCATGTTTATAGTTGTGATAATTGCATATTGAAAATTGAGCTCGCAGGTGCTTACTTCGAGATTACGATGAATTCGTGTCTTGTCCGATTATTTTTATGTCGTCTATAAGAAATTTAAGAATATTTACTTGTTTGTGAAAATTACCTACGAAATGAAGACACATATTTAATATGCATAATGTCGGAAAATACAAATATATATATAAATATACTAATAGCGATAATATAAATGCCACTGTTTCCAGTAATAAAGCAACAATAGTAAATATGATAAAATTAAGTGCAATAAATTGTACACAAATTAAGGAGCTAATTTCGTGATAACTGCGATATTGATTAAAACTTACATAACAACGTCTCCTTGTTTTAGAACTTGTCATATCTCTTCCACGTGAGTATACGCAGTGACGCTCATAATTATGCGAATGATAGGGCATTGATAATTTTTTATATCGAAGTAATTAACTAAATCCCTATAAATAACTGCGGCTTCTTAAAAGCGAATTAACCATTTTTTTACAATAAATGAGAATTTCTTAAAGAAATGATAAATAAAACAGTAACGGAAACATTGATAAAATGAGTTCGACAAGCACTTGTTAAAACAATAATCGAAGTAAACCATGGACATATCGGTTAGCTTCATGTTTACACGCAAGTTTACTATATAAAAAGTTTCCATTTTTTTAGTATAATATTCTATTATACTACATACTAAAATATATACTCTGTTATACTGAATACTAAAATATTAAATTCCTCGAACAACTATTGATAGCAATCTGTTTATCGAACGATTGTATACGTCTTTTTTACATAACAGGCATAAATACACATCAATTTCTTCGTGTTTGTCCTAGATGGGTACCCTCACAGCGATAACACGTCATTAAATAATTTCGTCTGACGAACAATTTATTTGTAGACAAACTTACGCGCGTCGCATTCAGGAATTGATTACACGTGACTAATGATAGTAATAGCAGTCATAAACTAAATTACTTAGTTCAACGATGTGACGATATATTCATGTCAATATTGTTATTCAACTATATAGTTTCTAGCGATTAATTTCAATTTTGAATTTCAATTTCAATTATAAACAAAATCATAAATACTTAAATTATATTTTTATCAACAAAGGCCACTCGTTCGAGTATTAAATGTTAAATTTACTGTTGCCAAATTGTGTTTTCTTGTATTACTCTATAATTTGTACAGTTTTAGCATTATTGATTTGCAAACATTTTGACGGAACTTCTGCATAATAATTCTGTTTATACCACTCAATACTTTAACTATCTGGTACTATCAATAAATTGCATTCACATGTAACGTGAATCTTCGTGAATTCAGTATTAACGCGCTCAATATTATAATACTTTACCTAGTATACAGGCTTTGCATTCCGAATTCATTCTCTTGTAAAATATATTCACTTCTTTTTAAATAGTAGCATTCCAATTTCATCCTTCCGCAAATTATATTTACCTTTTTGCAAATCCAGTTCATCATTTCGCATATCAAATCAACCCTTTCAATTTTTTAAGAAATTTCATTATTGACCTTATGGAGGCTGGAATTGTTCAAGACTAATTATATAGTTCGTAGAGTTGGCTTCGTTTATTTTATTTATTAAATTTGAATATGGCTTAGTGAATATGAGAAAAGTTGAAATAGAGAAAAGTTGAATATGGCTTATAAAAGGATGAATTCAGAATTTTCGGCATATCTCAGGCGTATACATTTATAAGTCAACAAAAACGCTAACTTATCAAGATGTTGTTATGTCGCCGCTGAACATCCCCCCCCCCCCCCGCTCTGCCAGAAATTCAATGTCTTCTGGTATCAAATCGTGCTCAAATATGACACATAGTCTGACACAGCCATATACATATATATTTTCAGCTGTCAGATGCTGAGAAGATTGCCGATAAGAGGCAGCACTAATTCAGAAATAGTTATTAATGTAAATGCCACGCAGCTCTCTGGGCGCCAGATAACAATGACACGCATTTTTTGTCTTGGCTTGAACAATACATTTATAAAAATTTGATTCGGGGATCATAATATGACATAGCAAAAAATTATCTGGCATAATTGCTTGCCGCACGTGACGATTTCATGATGTCAGTGTTTGTATTAAATACAGCGAACTGAGGAAATCAGTTACTTGGAATTGTATGCATGCATGAATAATAATTCATTCACAGAAAGAGTGTACTATGAATTTTCTTGTCATGCCATATAACATATTTACACAAATAGACTTCACATTTGTCTGACCAAACATACTTCTTAAATGCGACATTAGATAAATATTGTATTTTAAAAATAAAATAATGATGGTTTCGTTAATATATTTTTAATATATTAACATATTAATCTCCTATAAAAGTACTTACTTTTATATTTTTATATAAAATCATGCAGATTAATAATTACAATAATATTAACATAATTTTATTTAGAAATTTATTATAAATACATAATCAAATTTGATTCTGTTGTAAACTTATTTATCAATTTTATATTTTTATATAATTTAATACAGAATATTGCATGTTTTCAAAACTACATTTAGAATTTATTCAAACAAACCAATCAAATATCTTCTTTCACTATTGAATCTGCAGATGCCTGCAGATAAAGTATAAATAAATAAATAATTAAAACAAAAGACTGAAGAGTAATACTTTTACGTTTTTGCAACAGGCTTAATTACAAACACGTTGCTGAAGAGGTACGCGATGAGGCCGGTAGGTATGTTCGGCGCTGTGATTTTCTCGGTGTCGAACACTGCGATGGCTTTTGTCACCAACTTCTACGAAATGGCTTGTCTCAATTTATTTCAAGGGCTAGGCTTAGGGCTGATCGTCACGATCTGTAACACGAATTTCAACGCTTACTTCGTGAAGAAACGAGCACCAGTACGTAAACACAAAGCCGATGACCGGCGCGCTTTCAGATACTTATATTAATTATAATTTTTCAGAGAAACTCTTGTTTTCCAGGTAATGAGCGTGGCCCAAGTTATTATTGCTTTAGGCGGGATTGTATATCCCATACTCATAGAGAAGTTAATGACGGCTTATGGATTTCGTGGTGAGTTTGATGAACACTCTTTTTCAGTTTAATTACACAAGGAAAGAAAGTTGAAACAAACGTTCACGTTTTACCAGGCACTGCATTAATAACGGGCGCCATGAGTTCAAACTGCATCGTTGGCATGACTATGATGCATCCGGTTGAATGGCACGCAAGGAACCCAAAAGATGTCCGAGCAGAAAGGGCGCGTGAAAGGGAAGAACGAAAGCTATGTGGAGTAGTATCGGTGAATCGTCGTTCCGTAGACATCTGCCACTTTTCCATTTCCGCGAAAACAAGATGCAGTAGCTTGACAAGTCTGAAGGGTGATGGCGAGAAACAAATCCCGCTTTTAATTGAAACGTTGAAGGTACATTTTGAAAACCACACTTGTGTTTCAACAATTTTTTAACATTTTTTTTGCTAACATCTTTCTATGTCAAGGTGTTTAATAATTAATTGCTCGTTATTCATTATTTATTCGGCACTTGTAATTTGTTATTTATTATTTAAAATAATATTTGTCGAGTTCTGCATACATTGTAACATACATAAGAACTCGTTAAAATTCATACCGGACAATCGAGGTTTTTTGTAAGCTGATTCACGATCGTTTCAAGACGTTTACTCTCTCTCTCTCTCTCTCTAATTGTTAACGCAGGAGCCAGCAAAAAGAGTAGCCTCAATTTCAGAACTCGAGAGCAAGATTCACAATCGAATGAAGTCGGGCTCGATGCGAGAACTTTTGACGAGACGTATGTCGGCGCTCTCGTCCACCAGTGTGACGAATTTGGTGACGAGTATCGGGGCGTTCGGTGACAGGAATCATTTTGAGAAAAATAAGGAGAAGAGAAATGAAAAAGGCGTGCAAGTGTCCATGAATGACGAGAGTAACGAGAAAGGTCCTTTAAAGTACGTTGCGTGTAGACTGTCGTTCGAAAGTTTGGAGCAACCTTCCTTTCTTTAAAAAGTTACTCTTCCCGAAGAATATTTACAACTATTTAGTGGACTCGAATGAATTTTCTATAAAATTCAAGAAACGAATGATATAACACAGAACTACTTCATTGTATAGAAAGAACGAAGAATGCTCTTAAACTTTTGGACTCTTTGAATTTTCGTAATGCTTGCATGCAAGAAAAGTCGAACATTTAATAACAAGATGGTAAATACTACTAAAATAAATTAAAGTTAGATCGTGGATTTTATAAAGTTCAATATCTGTGTGCAAAAGTTATAGAAACACCCTGTATACAATATTTGTGTTACGTTCTATTTAAACGATTTCTTTTTTTATCGATTTCTACAGAGAAATTCTGGGGGACCTTCTGGATATGTCACTATTAAAGAACTTATGTTTTTTAAATATGTGTTTCGGTGTTAGTTTTGTGTTGGCGAGCGACTTCACGTTTTCTTGCCTGGTGCCGCTAATGATGGCGAATTCCGGTTATAATAAGGCACAGGCGGCGCTTGCAATTACTATCAGCGCATCTGCGGAATTAGCGTCGAAAATTCTGCTCGCGATTTTCACTCTGGTGGTGAATGTCAAGTCGAAATACATATTCTTCATTGCGATGATTGCCATGGCGTTCGCAAAGTTTGGTTAGTAGAACAATATGTTACATAGATCACATAATAGAACCAAGTTCTGAACATGATTACACTGATTACAATAATTACACCGATTAAGTGTGAAGTCGTTAAATGAAGGTCAGTTTTATTTTTATTGTTGATGTATTCATACGTTATATGGCTCTCTTTATTTCCTTCAGTTGATGCAAACTGTATTCTCATCGATTGGTGTAAATAAATAAAAATTAGTTAAACTTCGTTCTCATATGCTCAGAATTGAATATAATATATAAAGGAAATATAATTTTCCCGATCGGTTTCTTTTCCAGGTTACTTGTTTTATAGCAGTTCCTTATCCGGCACGTATATCATGATTGCAGTGATAGGAATAGTTCGATCATGGTTGTTAGTTCCTCAAGCATTGGTTGTCATAGAAGACATCAGTATTGAAAAATTCGCGTCCGCGTATGGAATCTGCGGTGCCATTAGTGGCATCATCAATATTCTATTTGGTCCAATTGTTGGTGAGTGCATGGAAATAGCGTTATATTATAACAACAAAAGTGTTCATACATAAACTTACCTTTTTGAAAGAAAAATATGTAACACGATATTCATACACAACAATGGAGCATTTTAACGATTATCATAATCTAAATTGTGGATTTTATGCATTCATAACAACAATTAATTAATCGAACATAAAATATTAAAAACACTTTTAAAATTTCAAAGAACTTCGGCATTATTTTCAACTCATTCGAGTGATTAAAGAGTAAAATAAATATTTATGCAGCCCCTGTATCTTGCAATTAATGCGAACAATTATGATTTTGCATGAAGAATTGCAGTATTATTATATTTATTGTCTCGTTCACGCGTAATTAATGATTCCTATTTATATAGACCATATCATTTGAACCTGAAGTAATTATAAAATCAAATAACGCGTTCTTTAAAATAATGTTTAAAATAATAATAGAATAAAATAACACATCATTTGAAATAATAATTCATACAACGTTATTTAAAAAATGATTACATGTATTATTGTTTCAAATCTGTCCAAGTCTGATTGGTCCAACAATTTCGATTTTTGTTGTATAATTTGTTAAAATGAGTCATCTGTATGCCTGCTAATAAATGCGTTAAGAACATAAATTGTGGGAATATCTTGTGCCAACTGATTTTGCGTCCGAAAAGGCCGTCCGTATTTATAGACATTAATGAATGGTTTTAGGGTTGATGAAGGATTGGACCAATAGTTTCGTGGTCTGTCAGCTTGCACTTATAGCAATGAACGTCCTGTTCGTTATTCCATGGGCAATACAGTTCCTTTCAGTGGAATTACCAAAGAGAAGAAAGGGACGGGCGGATAAAATGGCTGCCCAATCTTCCGGTTTCACCCCGAATTGATGTACACCCACAGAAATACGGAAGCATGAAGAATTCGTAAGCGCACGCAAGATGAAAGTATCTACTTCGAGTGCAAATTTTTGCACAAAGCAAAAACATTCCCGTAAAGTTTAATAACACAGCTATACAAATGTGTGATCTAAATGCGTCATTCGCGAAATGAAAGTTTTGGAAGTGCATTGTACGTTAGTAATTCTGCATTAGTAATTTAACAGCAACCATACGGTGAAACAGAGTAGATGTTTTAAAATTGACACTTTGTCAATTTAGGCGAATGTAATGTCAACGAAATATTGTAACGATTGTAGATATATAATTAGATAAAGATTTAAACTAGAGATTTTTATATTGACAGTGCTATTATTAAAGGTAAAAATAAAAAGAATTATAACTTGGAATGTGACATTTACTTGTGTTGAAAGCTTACAATAGTATTTCACGTAATATAATAATTTATCTTTCATTATTCATAAGTCACCTTTATTTATATTATATTAGTTCGCTGATAATTATAGCAAATATTTGTGCAAGTCTATCTTTCTGTACATCACAAGAATTAAATAAAAGTTTATGTTTTTTAGGAGGGTCTTATTCAGTTGCGTGCCAAACAAGATCATTAATAACCATTAATTTCAATAAATTATTGTAAAGTATTAGCCGAAATTTAATTACTTACGTAAATTCAAAAAATTGATAATTCAATAATTTTGAATGAAATACAGTAGAAGATTTATTAAACAATCCTACGCGTATGGTATTATTTTCCAGGCTTCCACTTTCGGGAGAAGACACTTGTGCATGCATGTATTATCTCTAATAAAACTGTAAAACAGAGCCGTTAAAAAACTAAAGACAAAAGTATTGTCTGATGAAAATTAATTATTAATTTAATTCAAATAATAAAAGCAATTTATTTGGTATTATAAGAGAGTCACACACAAATATATTTCAACAATTACAAAGCAGTGTATAACATACGTATTTTATGCCTTAGCCAACACAAACTTTAAATGTTAATTAATTATAATATAGATTCAGATCAATTTTGCAGAATTGTATAAGATTGTGAAAAATAAATTAGGAACCATGGTAAATCTTGCTTCGCACGGTATTCAAAACGCTAAACAATGCGTTTCTGTTCATTTGCGTATCCACCAATCCACTAACGAATATATCATTTGGAGTTTTAAAGGACTCCATCTCAAATACCAACTCCTGAATTGCCTTTGTTTCGCGGCTCAATTTTTATTCGGAAGCCGTCCACCCTCTTGAGAATAATATCAACCTTCAGCCGGAAGTCCTTTTCTGTGAGATCCGACAGGATCCTGTAGTTCCGCAGGATTGTCGACAATAAAACCTTCAACTTTAACATCGCATATTTCCTTCCCACGCACGACCTACGAAAAAAAAAAGAACGCAATTTAATCGTCTCATGCCTCATGAGATCTCACTTCGAAAGAATAAGATATTTCGGAAAGAGTATCAGTTTACGTGAGTATTTGATCAAATATTCTAATGATCTTGTACGCGTTAACCGAATGTGTAATTTGCATTTTCGAATGTATTAAGAAAATTGTCGAAATTATGAAATATTTTTGACGAAAATTGTCGAAATAATAATTATTTATAATTTTCTTAAGTGTACGTGTGTCTTTCACAATAAGTAATATTAAACGCGTCAGTTTGAATATCATCAAATAGAATAAACAAATTAAAAGGCAATTTCACTTTGAATAATATAAAGTTTTAAAATTTTCCGCATCTATTCTGGTGCAAAGAGATTTATATTTCTTTACATCGAATCGTCGTAATTCAGGACATATATTTGTAAATTATTCTTTCGAATATTTGATTCGTTCTCTTTGTATACTTTATTTTTCGGTAAATGTAAGCAACGAAATTATGATTCAAAGATATGTCTTAATTGTAATTTAAAAGCACGTCGACTTTCAAGTCATATTAAATTGCAATTACAAGATAAAATTAAGGACATCTGTTGACGGAACGAAACATTAATTCGTTCTCATAAATTCAAACATACTGTAGGTAACAGTGGTAAAACGATAATATTAGGCAAAACGTAGAACTTTGCTGTAGAATGGTTGCTCTACTGCAGGCGTCATCCTTGGATATAAAATGGAGATCGATCATTTGAAAACAGAATGTTATACAAAGTTCCATTGGTTTACTAAATGATATAAGCCTGTTGTCCTTGCATTAAAAAATCGTATTCTTTAATAAATAAACAACGGAATTAATTACTTACCTCGGACCAGCACTGAACGGAACAAAGGCGTAATAATGCCTATTTTGCATCCGTTCCGGTAAGAAGTTATCAGGATTAAATTGTTCAGGATTTGGATAGTATTCTTCTAACCGATGTATCATGTATTGCGGAATTAATACTGTACAACCCTTTGGTAACACGTAGTTGTTGGTAACTAGAACAAAACGACATTGCGAAGTAAATGCTGCAATTCCTTTTTTTTTATATTTATATTCAAATAATAACGAAATGATGATCATCGAAGCAATAAGTGATCAAATAATGATCTTCAAAGCAGTAATGGAAATAATAATTCGAATACTAATTCAAAATATAACACACTTCGAATATCATTATATAAATATCGTACGTTTGCATTACTATTTTGAACATTATTACATGATTATTATCTAAATATAAATAAATTTGTTCTATTCGGTAACCATGGTTTAAAATGATTCAATCGTTTCCTAAAGTAGGTGTAAAGAATTTACCAATTTTGACGTCCTCTTTTAGTAGTCTAGCAATGGCAGGCACTGGCGGGAAAAGTCGTAAAGTTTCAAGGATGACCCGTTCCAGGTATTTCATTTCTAAAGTATCTTGGAAAGTGCAAGGGCGATTGGATCCTTGGAAAATCTGATTTAGCTCCTCGTATACTCGTTCCTAAAGTAGGAGTATTGTAAAATCTGTTTATTTTATTACTTCGTATCATCCAATTATGTGAAACGTACAAAGTGTGTAATCTTATTGTATATATACTTCTGCAAACAAGCAAGTGTTATATCAGTTCTTTAAACTGTAGTTGTTGACATTCGGACCAATAGAGGAGTGTAAAAATGTTTCTATTACGCTGTCAGATCGTGTAATCACTTATTTTGTAAGTGAAAGATAATTGATTAATTACAATAATATAAAATAAGACCAGATGGACAAGATAATAGTCACCAAATAATAATCACCACTTCTAATTATTGTGTAATGTTATATATATATATATATATATATATGTATGTATGTATGTATGTATGTATATGTATGTATAATACAACTGAGATTATATATAACTGATACTAATAACCGTTTTTGATATAAATAAGACTAATAACTTCGGGCTTTGCCTTTTCATTATATAATAGGATCAGTATCTTCACAACTATAATTGTCAATAATTAATCATACTAATATCATAATTTCTACAATTAATGAAATAAAAGATATTATATTAGAGAAACAAAATAACGATATTAATAATGTTCGTTTAATTATATAATTAATTGTCTCTTTATTTATTAATATTAACCCTCTATTACTCAAAACTGTCATGTGATTGCACTCATAATTTAAAAAAGAATGAAAACGAATCTATAACTTTAATTAATCTACAATGAAACAAATGTTACAAACAAGTAGATCCTATACGAAAAACAATTTCAGTCGAAACACCCACGAAATTTGTTTGTATTCGTAACATGATCGTGTATCAATTCGAAAATGACAGTCTACAAACGTAGCAGTAGTGTGAAATCAGTTATTATTTCATAAGAAAATTCAATCGCTGCAAGAATCGATTTGTGCCCAGTGGCAGAAATGTTATTGGAGATATATATATATATAGTTGACATAACCTCCGATTTTAGAAATAACAAATATTTTTATAGAAAATGGGGGACCCTGTAAAAGGAAAGGCATTATTCGTAAAAATGTGCTCAATGTGTCACACGCCTAATGAAGGTGGTCCTAGCAAATTAGGTCCAAATTTATTTGGCGTAATTGGCAAAGTTTCTGGTAGTACGTATATTTATCATAATTTTATAATAAATTCTCTACTAATTTCGACGAGACCAATATCAATGTTCAGAAATACGTCGAATAGAAAATTGAAAATATGATAGTGAAAGTAATTTTGGGTGATAGCAACTTGTAGCGAGAGGCAAATTAATATCCGATCGAGTAATAACTGAAAATTTATCATTTTTATCTTTAATGTAGCCAATACCAATTTCAAGTATACGCAGCAAATGAAGGACAAGGCCGTCACGTGGGACCAGTCAACATTAGATCAGTATTTGGAGTTCCCCAAACAGTATGTTCCTGGCACAAGAATGGTATTTAATGGTGTTAAGAAGGCGGAGGATCGGAAAGATATAATAGCTTATTTATACACATTGAAATAAATACGTTCCCATTATATTGTACAGTGTGGAATATATATGTATACACGCGAAGTAATATGCAGTAGTAATCTCATAGCATTAAAATAATAAAAGCTCTATGTCATCGTATTCTCCCGCAGATATGTTATTATACTAATAATGCTAAACTGTATCTCGATACAAAATTTGATGATTTCGAGAATAGATTTTGGTGAAATGATTGTCTTCGACAGGTAATAACCTTTCTAATTAGATTAAATTTAAATAGTGAAAAGATAGGCATTCAGCATATATGTCATGTAATCGATGCAGATCATTTGTATTTCTATACTATTTTTCTGTAACACGCAAGGTAAATCATATTTAATTTTCCTTTAAATGTTGTCTTATTCAGTCGCATCAATATTAATCGGAATTTAATTGTTGAATACGAACGTTATTTATTCAACAAGAGAATGTATAAGGTTGGTATATTTACCTGGATATCTTGATGAATACCGAGCACACATAGAACAAAGCTGGAACCAGCAGCAGTGGTATCGTGTCCCTAAAAATCATGAAATGCAATCTGGATACAGAAGCTTTTCACTTATATGTGCTAATTTTGAAAATTATATTTCATTTTTTCAATTCAATTTTAAATGTCTCTGCAGAAAGAAAATTCGTTCTAAACGACTTCAAATTAATTATTTAGATGAGTATTATAATGCACTTTCATTATGCTAAAACTAAGTTGCGAATCTTTAAGCGGCTGCGTTTACGAGAGTTATTGACGAAAAACATTGACCAATGAGAGGCTGGCGCAAGGCGGCCAATTCTCGAGCGGACGAAGCTCAATTCTGCTCATTGGCTCGGCCGTATCTGATCTCACCTCTCATTGGTCACTGCTCTTCGTTAATAACTCGTAAACGAAGCCGCGGATTGCATTTGCGTTAAGGAAAAAGTTACTTCAAATGATCTCAGAAACTCCTCGTGTCGCCCAAGTACCATAATTTTGGGACATCCTATATATTCCCATGGTCTACTTACATTTACGATATTCACTAAACCTACCGATACAGCCAAATGGACTTGTTTCATATATTTTAAAGTTGCCGCAAATTATTAAAGTCTTTCATAGAATAGGGTTGTATGAGTTTCTTAATTCAAGCGTACATTACAATAAAAATGGCAAAAGCTCTAAATAAATAGTCTCGTCATTCTTGTAAAGCAACACACACGTTAATTAGTTTTGGGGCTCGGTAGGTTTAGTCTTAATTTTTAAGTATGAAATCAAGTTACCTCAAACATTATAGTGTCTACTTCCTCCTGAATTTCCTCGTCAGTTAACGGTGCGCCAGTTTTCCTAATCTCCAGTAAAAGATCCAAGAAAGCGTATCTCTTTTTCTCACCTACGTCATTGTCATCGAGATCGTCGAGATCGTCCCTGACATAGTGTAGTTTTGTGGTTTCTTCCTTTTTCTTGTCGCCGGATTTGTCTTCCTGGTTGATTTCATCCAAATTTTTGTTCGACTTTGTAGTGTCTTCAATTTCTGAGCAGACTTTTTTGTAAGCTGCTTCCTTCTTCTTCCGAAGAACATTCGACGTTAAATTGTGAATAATGCCGATTTGCTCTTTTTGCATTTGCGAAAACTTTGAAAACTTGAAGAGCGTGTCGAATCGCAGATTTACGTTGTACTGGCGACGGTGAATTATGTCGCACATGCTATTTTAATTACAAAATACAGCAAAGAATTAATGAAAATTGGGGGCTTCACTCGTACATTGTTCGTTTTTTAGCAAAGTATTTTAAATCGAAGATGATATTCCAATCGAGGAAAACAATTTTTCTACGAGTCAATTACGATAGTGTAAAATATTTGAAACATTTTTTTCCAAGATTTTTTCAAATATTTTATATTCATATTCCATGCATCTTACAATATATCTAATATTTAATTGCCTAAGATTGTTTTTAGTTTACAGAAGAATTAAGCAAAACATATTGTCATATTTTTAATATTAACGACCATGTAAAGTCGGGCCAATTTGATCCAACTATGTACCATTGTCTCAATTACGGTTTTTAAAATATTTGATCAATTACAATAAAATATTGTAAAATATATTGTAATTGATATTTAAAATGATTGTCAATATAAAAAATGTGACAATGTTTCCAGCTTAATTTTGTCTTTAAACTAAAAGCGATTATAGGTAATTAAATTATAAATCACAAAATCTATGAAATATGAATAGAAAAGGAATAAAATCTTGGAGAAAATAATGAAAAAATTAACAATCTTACTTCATCACAGCCATGGCGTATTCATATCCAGATTTCTGTTTCTCAGACTCCCTTAGACCCATCGCTGTCTCCAATAAAATATCAACTGTCACTGCTGCCATATAGTCGTGACAATCGAATTCTTTCCCCACTTGATCACGTAATCGAACCACTAAGTCTTTACTGTTTTCATAGAACAACGGAACGAATGATTTCAACACGTTCAGATGGAAGGTGGGTGCTATGATCTTCCTGTGTGATCTCCATTTTTCACCTGAACTGATCAACAGTCCATCACCCAGCCATGGCTTAAAGAACCTGTAATGGGTTCGTAAACATGATATCTCAATTTTTGTCCTAACGTTTCTATTAAATTATTATTTCTATTAATCATTCTAAAAATCGTGTGTTTGACGAATAAATGTAGACCATACGTCCATGTAAGTCTTAATTTTTCGTTTTCATGTGTCGTCTAAAAATTTCAGATATCTAGTGTTAATTTTTTCTATCAAAAATTTGTCTCCCAAGATATTCTGCTTTGAGAAACATTTCAATTATGCTGAAAACATTTCTCATAATATTAAAAACAACGAAAATATTTGGTTGGTCTGTTGTGTAGCTGGAGCACCCTTTATTTTGCATACGTACACGTATTTTCTTCTGTTACACATGTACGCATTCAGTTATTTTGCTAGGCACGTAACAATTTCTATATACGCCTGTACTCATGGTCTCATTCATTAAACACTTCCTGCAGCTTCTTGTAGCTATGACATTATGCTACATTGCTGTGACGAGTCCTTCTGTTTCTGGGATAAGTACCCTGCCGCGAGCCATTTATATCAGAGCACCTTGTCTATGTTTCAGTTTGTACAGTGGCATAACGTTTGCCATGTGGCGCTTTCTTAAACCGTATTCGCTTTATCTTTTCTATTCTTAGTTAACATATGTCGTTCTGTATGATTTCGTGTTTTAATTTGCTCAGTACGTACGTATTGTTTGTCTTGTTTGATGACAGCTCGGTGAAGAAGCAATGTTACTTCACTATGGAAATATTTGATTTATATATTTTTTAAATACGTCATCAAATATTTTGTCAAAATAAATAATTTAAATACTTCAAACGCGATAATGTAACTAATCATTGCGAAGAAAAAAGTTCTCAAATCAATTTAAAGCATTTTAATTGAAAAACGTATCTAAACCAATAATTGCCTTCGGTTTTGATTATGTTCTCTTATCTTGATTATTCATTTGAAACTATTAGGGCAAAATGGTTAATACAATTATATATAAGAGTTATTATTGCAATTGCTACTGCGAATCAGTCACAGTCAAAGTGTCAAATGTAGTTACATGAAATATTTAACCCTTAATGGTCGTAAGTCACCTCTGACGTGACATTATACATTAAGCCTGAATACATGACACGTCCGATACGGGTTAATTTTTCTCAACTACTTTGTACAAAAAGGTGCCAGGTCGTCATGAAAACATGTTTGGTTGGTGTTGAAGTCGATAAAACACGGAATCACTTCGTACGAAATACTGTACAATTACCTGTATTCTGGAGCTTTGGTAATATGAACAGTACTGCTTAGAATAATTTCAACGTCACGAGGATGATATATGGCAACCACTACTTTCCGACCTAGGAAAGCACGAATTACAGGTCCGTAGTGATCGATCTTTAACAGCGTCTCCAACATGTCATCCGGATGCACACCAAGAGTTAATAACGCATTTCCTAATATTGGTATTGGTTTGGGACCTAAATAACAAATAGGACAAGTCACGAACGAAACAATGCTAACGTAAACTAATAAATGCATCAATTATATGAAGATAGCTTTACGTACCTGGTAACTTATGGGCTAACCGAACTACCCGTGAACTTTCGATGTAGAAGTAAATGGTGAACAAGACTGTGGTGATAGCAACGAGTGAATAAAGAATTGCTGACTGAAAATAGGACGTTGTCAATATTTCGGCCTCCATTTTCAGTTTTTTCCTGGCGAACTGTAGAATTAATAAAGATAAATAATGTCTCTGAAGTGGTATAGATATGAGAATAAATAAACTTTCATAGACAATATCCAAATATGGGACAAACTGTAGAGATTCTAGGGTATTAAATTCTAGCATATAATAATTCTAGCTAATATAAGTTATACTCTATATATATATATTCTAGATATACTCTATATCTAATTCTAGCATATAAGTTATCGAGATCTACAAAACGCATTTTTTAAATTATCGATTATAGAGGCTCAGATGAAAATATTGAAAGAACATGTTTTTCATATTTTTTGTAAGTAATTTTCCAAGTAACAGCATAATTCCGAATAAGTATTTTAGTCACGATACGATAAACTAATCCTTTTATCAATAAAAAAGAATTCAAGTTATTTAATCCAATTTTTCGTCTTGCCAGGAATACTATAATAAGACGATTTTAAATAATCGACGCCAAAGAATGCAGAGAATGTTACAGAATAATTAAATTTTAGTCTGTTTCTGATAACCGCAATGAACCTAAATTATTTTATGCAACACGACGGTGGAGGAGGAATGGCTGAAAATTGTTTCAAGTTACTTATTTCCAAATACTAACGACGAAAACCTTTGTTTGCGTCTAATATTTTTCGGACTCGAGAAATCATTAAGAAGATCGAAGTAACTTCACTTCCAATAACCTAATCGTAAGCGATAAGTATTTTTAGTGATGATAAAGCGAAACTGGAGAAATTATTGTATACTAGATACCTCTTCGCGTGGACCAGGCTACGTGTCCACAAAACGTGAACCGTTGATAGGCCCGTCTTTTTATATACTCGATTGTGCGTACGCATGGTCGATATAGCATGCGCGAAAAATAAAAATTTCCATTCTTTGAAATTAATTCATGCGATGACCTTACGTTTTTCTCTCAAAATTTGCTTCACAAATTTTTGTTGCCACAGAGACATTAATATCGGGTTCAATAACATCATTTTACGTTCGAGGAAACTGAAAATGTGCTGACTTGAGAGAGCAATCACATTTTTCGGTAAATGTATATAGCGAACTTCGGGAATTTTTGAAGAAAACTAACATTTATCGATCTTTGGAAAAGTTATATCGGTTTTATCGATCTTTGGAAAAGTTGTGATTTGTATTTAAATTAATATTTAATAGTAAGTATAGTACGTATGATCGATCGATCATTTTACTACGGAATGATGTGCGGAAATCGAAAAATAAAACCGCGGTTTCCTTGTACAATACAATGAGTTGTTATTATTAGACTGCGGAAGTTTATGGATGTATGATATGTTTTAAATATTCGGACTATATTCAAGAATATGCAAACTGTACGCAAAGTATATACAAAGTGTATATACAGCAGTGATTTGGTAAATATACATCTACTAAGATACTAAAAACTTCGAAAAATTGTGTATAATCAATGTATTTAATACTATATACAATGTGATGTGAATAAAAACGTATTCAATATTACATAAATAATTCTCAAAAATAATTATGTTATACACATTCTGCATCTTATTCAAATATTAACTCTTTGTCATTAGAAACACAATATAATATTATACATGTTATATAAATATAATATTTGTACATGTTTACAACCATATTAAACTGTATTAACTTTGTCAATCTTTCAATTCTATAAATTTTTTAAGTATTAAATCATTAAGCATTATTGACTTTATAAACTTTTTAAATATTTGATTATGAATATTACACTATACATAATTCTTCTGCCTATAAAGTTTCATGCATAATTTAAGAGATAGTAAACTAGAGAAGAGCACACTTTCATTTTGAAGCTAGTTTCTCAAAAATATGCAAAATATGCAATACTCGTATCTTCTAATGATGCAGCGTATTTCAGTTAAAATTTTATTTGTTTAATTCTTTTTTCTAAAAGCAATAGCAATAATCTGCTAACAAGGGAAACTTGTGATTGTGGAAATTGCTTTGGAAACGAGAGCAGATTAAAGTTACAATGCATACCTAATTAAGTCTAATACGTAACTATCTAGATGACATATATTGGATTTGAAAACTTTAAATCTAAATGGCAGTCAAAATGTTAATATTCAAGAATCTGAATGGAATCATACGAAGACCGTGTTGGTCCGAAAAGAAATTGACTATTGTAACCATAAATAACGGTATTTGAGATTATCCGTTTGAATCTTCCACTGATGGAGCCACCTCCGCCTGAAATCTGTCCATATTTCGTACCAGTATAGGGGAACCGGATTTGCTGCAGGCGTTTATGCATGCGAAATACCAGGTCTAAGTTGATTCAAAGGGACTGAATAAAATAATTTGACCGAGTGTTTCAAGATCGAGACCTGCAAGACCTTGTAATACCATACTAAGAATAATCAAGTTCCATAAAACGTATTTTCAGAAGATACCACTTATAAATATACTGCTTCAGAAGACATTGCATCCAGGCACGTGGATCAGACACCTGCAGTATTTTTCGTGAACACACCAATGTGGACGAATAAATATAAACGTATACAGGGTGGGGCAATAAGCTTGACATAACCTTGAATATCTCCGTTGTTTGTAATAACATAGAAGTATGTTATAAACAAATCTTGCACGATATAGAGGGGTACATATTGTGATATGAACACTTTCCGTGTGGGTGGATGCGTAGGCAGATTTCAAGGTTATCTTTCATTTTTCCTTAATGTTATGCTGTATATTTTTGAACGGCCTATTATGAAGATCATTCAAGATCAGATATGGTGGCAAAACGAAATTTCTTATATTACAGTAAAAGTTGTTCGAACTGCTGACCGTTTGCAAAAATGCGAAGTTGCAACCTATCTTATCATCTCTCAGACTCGGACAAAAAAGTTGATATACCGTCATACCAACCAATTGAAGTCTAGAAACGTTTTTGTTTGTTCATTCTCTAACAAACTAATCGGTCTAACATCTCAAAAAAGATTCAAGTCGTCGGTACAACTTTTAAAAAGTCCCCCCCCCCACACACACACACACGCACACACTGTATGCAAAACGTTTCCATTATGTAATCGATACCGAACCCAATATAGAACAACAACGGATAATAATTAGTGGTTCTTGGTTACAGTTAATAAAAATGAAAATTTGTCATTACCTTTTTAAGAGTTTAAATCGATGTTGCAACAGATTCCAAGGCTCTTGTTTGAATTGATTAGAACATGTCTAAATGAATTACAACAGTGTTTCCTAAAGGATGAATAGACAAAAAGACGGTTACAACGATCCCTTGTTGATCGCTGAGGTGGAAACCAGTACTTCCGGAAATGACGTAGCAACCTGTTTCACCCCCTGCATAGAACGCATCCGGAAATCAGCCCTCGAGGATATTAAAAAAGTAACGGTGAGGGGCCAGCAGGCAGAAAGAGAAAGAGAGAGGGGGGGAGGAAGAGGGAGAGTAAAGTTCCCCATTCCAGTGAGACTAATTTCACGAAATTACGAAATTATCGATGCTAAATCGTCCACCCTTTGTTATTTACGCATACTTCCTGGCAGACTCGATTATTCATGGAAGACGAACACGCAACGATGAGAATTATCCAACAGTTTACCAAGGCATATTAACTAATTTATTATGTAACTGTGAGTACTGCATAGTTAATATATTTATTATGTATTTACCATATAATTCATGTCTAATATAAATGAGTATTTGAACGTTTAAAACAATGAAACAATAATTATATAAATTAATTCCAATGCACCCGTACGAATAATACAGTTTTATCGAATAATTTATACCAGTTTTATAGAATCTATGGTACAATTTGGATAAACAATAAGAAAAGATTGCTTGATATAACTCAAGCTGTGTTGTGATAGAAAGTATTTATTCCAAGCTAGTATTTTATTACTGTCTATTAAAACAGAAAATTTGTTTGTGCTTCCTAACACATCAATTTTCATTGAACAGTTAGCTTCCGTCAAAATACGACACCCAGACACTCAATTTTACTTGCAAAGCAAAAAATGTTTCGCGCATTTTAATATTTGGGTATAAATGGATGCAAAGTGCATTGTCTGTTCACCGGGAGCTGCCATCATCACGACCTTGGTCGTAAACGATACATTTCGCTATCAAACATATAAACTTTATGCAAACTGTACAATATTTTAGTTCAAAAATCGAGAAACGTATTAACTTTTTATGAACAAATTGGCGTCGCGGGTTTATTCAATCACTGAATAAAACAAGAAGTTAAAAAATGTATAATCTATTCAATTCGTGAATCATCATGACGTGACAGCAAATTTTAAGTAATTATGATAAAAATGAGTGGCTGAAATACGAAACTATGAAGACATTAAAGGAACTTATAAATACGTTGTATCATTATTATTAATATACTAATTATTAAAAGAGGAAATACATTTTTATTTATTTTTCTGTTGTTTTTTTTGACGATTCATTCCAAACATTTTTATTTTGGATAAAAATTCTTAGCCTAGTCACTAAATTTCTGAAGAGAAATATACTCGTTTTTAACGTTTTATAAATTTGTTTCGAAGCAGATATGTGAAAATATCAGTGACGTGTATTTTTATGACCCAAGTCGAGAACTTAAATCACGCATGTGTGTCATCCGACGCCAATATGTTAAATTAGGAGAAAAGAACACAATTTATGAGCAAGGATTTCAAATTAAAATTTGTCATATACATAATATTAACACTAAGAGAGATTGTTTTTATTAGTAGATGAAAAATAGAGCTTGAATACTATAGTTATGTTATTAACAGCAACAAATTCCTAGTGAAGGAATTAATTACTATTTACATCCTTACAAATTAATGCCTAAAGTTATGAATTGGTATAAACTTTCTTCGTATATTTATAACAATGGAATCTGCATATAATAATGTAACTTGTACCGCTTCCAGTGTTTGATTTTCAAATTCAAGCAAATCATGAATTGAATTAAGTACTTTTTATATACATTGATAACGTTCCTTTCAAACGTAATAAACATTTCACTTTATCAATACTCCATTTATTTTACAGTTCAAGTTCGAGAAATATTTTTGCGAGCAGTGACTGGATTAAGATAACGAAATTCATGGAAGATCTTTGCTCTTAATTACCATGGGGGTCGTAACTCGTGAGAAAGAGACCTTAATTCACCGAAAAATTGCGGTCATAAGATATGTTCGCAGAGGTGAACAACTTGCTGTTAAAATAACCTATAATAAATGGAAAATAAAAATGAAATTTTAATTAGACCCGCTATGTTAATTGTCTACTTCAAGAAATATTGCTTAAATGACAATATAAACGGTATTTATATTTACTAGCTAGCCTTAATCAAAAACTTACTTTCTATTTTGATTTGAACAAGAAGCAAATAATAAATAATTTAACAAATTTTCTTGTATTTACTTTTGTTTATTTAAAGCGCACAGAATCGGTAGAAGATTCACCATAATTTTACTGGTATGCTGCTATTTGGTTATCCGTCTAACGCAACATTTTAAAATTAAAGCAAAATTATATGTAAATAATATATAATAATAGAAAATCGTAAAGTGTAGAACAACGTCCACGTTACATTGACATAAGTGGCGCAAATAATTATTCTTATACAGTAAAAGTAAATTGATTCTTTAATTGTCACACAACTCATAACTTGATATTAATCACTTTGTATGATAATGAATTGTACAGAGTGCTACATAATTATATATCTGGACTATCGTAACGGATGATAAATATTTCGAAATTTTAGGATATCATAAATGAATAAGAACGAGGTCGTATAAATAATAAAATGTATTTTAAATATTTCATAAAAAGTATTACAGATGTTTATAAGTAAAAAATGCTTATCATAGACTTAATCAAGGCACTTGTATTTACAGAGTTCTACTCATTGTACTGTTTTGCATGTCGAATAATTTACGATGTTCCGTTTCCGTTATCGCGTCAACTTATAATTAAGTCGGAGGCACGTCGGCACGACGTTGTTAACGTTACTTCTCGTTTAATTAAATTAAATTGATCAAGTACTTCGTGCTAGCGCAAAATCTAATTGACTTCGTTTAAATTAAATGGCAATAAAAATGGTACGATGTACGTATTCGATACCGCAAATAGGTTAAAATAATCGGCAAATCGACGCATGATTTATAACAATATTATACAGATTAAGTAAGTCCTCTCGTTTTATGTATGTACTGCTAATACTGAACTAATGAGAAGTAGACATTTGTACAGTAGCTCGTTTCAATTTTATCCGCAACGTTGTAGATAACACATTTACCACCATGATATTCATGCGCAGCTGACGCTAACGTCAAATAATTACATTTAACACAATTATCGTATTAAACAATTATCTATAAATATAAATTTTGGAAGAGTAATTCTAAAAATATGGTTTTCTGGAATATTGACGGTCCACGTATCAATTAAATACTCGGAAGTACAAACTGGTTTTCCTTGGCATGCAAATTTGATTCTTCAAACGTGTCGCTTTCACTTGCGCCGATCAAACTTTCAACAATTTAAGGATGTAATTGAAAAAAACTAGATGATAATTCGAAACTTTCTAATTATGTTTATAAATACTTTGCTAAGCTGTACGAATTATTTTCATGAAGAAGAGTACTATTCTGGTCTGAAATATATAAGCTGCGTCACACACGCGTATGACAAACATTATGATAATATAAATACACTGTAAAAAATAATACTATATTTATATAAATATGAAATTTCGAAAATTAACGAACTGACAATGTTTGAAGATTGTCGGGATTGTTCGAGAAATTGTTAGTTAAAAATGTTTAAGTTTTCCAGTGAGCTATTTAAATAATATATAATATTACTATCACTTTCTTTTATTTTTAACAATGATGTAAATGGCAGTAACGATATGAATATTTATATTTTCAGCAAGTTCTACTTTTCTACCTCTTTATTATTGTATAAATAACTGTAACACCAATGTTTATACTAAGGGGAAGTTAAAGAATGCAACAACGTAGCAATCACGCCAACTTCATAATTAAACGTGAAACTTATAATTCCGGTTAGACTGATGCACAACGAAAGTTGCTACAAGTTGAAATTTCTTCCACTTTATGTTTATATTTAAATTCTGCGAGTTATTTAATTATGAAATGTAAGATAAGTAAAACGCGTTCAACTTTGTTACAAGTGTCTGTATAGTTTATGCTCGATAAAGTTATTCTGAAAATATACAAACTGACTAGAATTATAAAATTTTCTGTGGCAGCTTACATCCTTCAACGTGTTCCATACTTTTCCATGAAAACAATTGTACAACTTGGATGGCTATGCATATATACAGGTACCAAAATGCTACGTACGCATTGTGTTTAAATACAAAGTTGAAAATTAATATCTGAAGTTGTTCCTCTCTTTAGCAATGGACGACATCAGATACGGTTAGTAGTTATAAATAACAAAATGTTGCTTAAATATTCCTTAAAAACCGCCTGGAGTAGAAAAAATAGTTTCGCCGCTTTTGTAAAGATCGTCTTAAATTCGGTTAAGGCACGTTTACATATTAATATCCTTTGATTTTGTTCCGCGACGACAATACTCTCGCTTCGCGGTCCGATGAAAAACATTAGAATTAACTATTAACACATTGACGCAGGTCGCGTAAAACTACGTATTTGGTAGACTTGCGCTGGTAGAGGGGGTATCGTATAAATATGGATGCGAATATATCCTAGAAGCGCAGTAAATCGCACGTTAATCGGAAATTGTTGAGCATCGCGTAAAACAAAAAAGTTTCGTTAAAATTCCCGCGAAATTCGCCCACTGCACGCTTAAATCCGCGGCGGAATCCACCCCCAGTCAATGTGTTAATTGTACGCGTAATTAACATAATCCTTTTTTTTTAGGAGAACATCAATGCAGACCGAGTTTATTGCTTTCTTCGTCCTATCATTATCATTATTATTATCATTACCATTATTAATATTATTATTATTCGTAGTAGTAGTAGTAGCAGTAGTAGTAGTAATAGTAGTAGTAGTAGTAGTATTGTTATCATAAAAGGCACCTACTAACGAGAAATATGATATTAAAAGTTACCGTCTTGCCATCCTATTAGAACGTCCGACAAAATGAAACCTTTTTCTGATTTCCTACAGTCGCTATGAGATCTTTGAGCTTCACTCTTCAAACAAAAATCCGGAAACCGCACTGCTACATCTTCCTCAGTTTTCGAAAAACACGAACTTTTTTATACATGTGGTGTAGAAGTAAAAATTATATTAGTACTCGAACCCTTTCGTTATCCACTGCAAATACTCTAGTGTGACTTTACGTCACAGTTTGGTGATTAGTAACCAGAGAAATATATGGAAAGAACAACGGAACAGTGAAGTATTAAAAAAAAATCAAGTATTAGTTATACAAAGTGGGTGCCCCAGTGGATCCCTCCTTGATCTTGATTACGTATAGTTTCAGCCCTGTCTAGCTGAGTGAAGCAAACATAGGAGCACGTGGCGGCAAAACGTCGTATACGCGTTGCCGATGAATATTTTCTCGGCCTGCTCGAAATGTAAATCGTTTCGACACTTCTACCGGGTAGTTTCTTCTTCAGAAATATCTACAGAATCCGACTCAGGGCAAAGTTTTTGTGCTAGATAAAGAACTTTCCGTAAAAATAAAAAAAATATTGCGGAGAAACTACGCACATCGGCACTTTTTTAAACTTTGGCAATAATTCATAACTATTTAGGACGAAAAACAATTAATAAATTGTACGCTACTGTATTCGGAAAACTCTCCTCTATCCTGTAAGGCCGTCTAAAACTTTCTAATGTTTTTACTTTTCATGGAATGCCGCATTTTGTTAGCAAATTCTGGGTTGTTACAAAAGCTCATGTTCTTTGAAAACAACATGGAGCAATTCGATTTCCGGATTCTTGATTGGGAAGTGAAATCAAAAATCGTGTCGAACATTCTATACACATTTTACGAAATTCATAAAATATCATTTTCGAATTGTAATATTTTCCTAAAACAACTGTCCACTTAGAATAAGGTTGAGTCTGATACGATAAATTCACGTGACTTCTTTAACAAAAATAGACATAACCATGTATCGAAGATACTTCCATTACGTTTCTACTTAATTTTTTATTATTTAGTCGAACATTGAGCAATTTCTCCCGGAAAGAAGAACATTTAGAGATTAAGAAAACATGATGAATGACGCGTCCAAATAAATTGCTGTAAATGGTCACGTCAGGTCCAGCCTTATTCGCAACGAACAGTATAGTCAACAAGATTTTCAATTAAGACCACAGTGATTACGAACACCACCGATCTCGATAATTCCAAGACACCTACAAAAATCGACTTCTCGTAGATGTCTTGAAATTGAACTGAATGTTCATTGTCAGGTAGAGCTTACAAATATACGAATTAAATTTTCAGCAGCCGAAGGTGAGCAAATGCATCGTCAGATTATTTTTATAATGAACATGAATATTTCAGTTAAAAGTTTATTCAGAAAAATCAACGTTTTCGCCAAGGGAGAAGTTACTTCAAATCACCTCAGGAATCACACGTTTCAAGGATTTATGACTGTATAGATTTGAGTAAAAGTCACTAGCACTACTAGTTTTTCCCGAATGAAAAATTTTACCCATCTCTGCCGCGAGGTCAATTTTACAAGTGTGTAGTGTTTGCTCGACTTTACCACGGCGAGTTGAAAAGTCAAATAATTTACATAGCAAACTTGTCAATCGTATCAGTAATGGCAATGACTTCCTGGATGCTCAATCGGGAAGAAAAATCGGAAAGACGTCATAGGCAGTGCTGACTACCCTGAGCAAGTACTGTGTGCAGTAAGTACAGTTTGTTATCCTTTTTGAAAACATCCGATCCCGACCAAAGTCCCGTTCAATTCTTCATCCGTGCATCTTGAGATCGACCCTGCGAGACTCCAGCGTTTGAGCGAATCTGTAACAGAGAAGAAACACGTAAATCAACCTTAATGTAATTAAATCGCTTTCTAGTAACGACCTGTTAAGCATGACTATTGTTCCGTTATTTTAAGACAGGATAAAATTCTGTCCTCTTCTAATTAGTTGAATATAAAATCACTAGATTACTGATTTCATACATTTATGCAATAACTTCGATACTACATATTAACAAGAATTACTTCTAAATTCTTAAATTTTGTTAATCAATCATTCAATTTTGCTTTAAATGTATTTGTTTATAAAAAAAAAGGGAAACAAGTTTTTCTTACTAAACTATAAGTTTAATACATCGACGTTATTAATATCATCTTTAAGTTAAATGCAAGTTAACGATTTCTTGCACTTTAATATACCATAACAACTAATGTGTTCAAATATTTAATAAAATAAATGCTATCACGCAAATTCTAATAGTATGAATATTTAATTATTGTTATAGCATACATGCATATGGATAAGCATACATATATGTGCCCAACGATTTCTTACACAGCTAAGTTGATTAACATTTCTTCGTCCTTGATCATTTTCTTAATAGAACGAGCGAATTTTTGTTTCTTGTAAGTCATTTAGTATCATTCCGAAATTTTGATAGGAGAAGAATCAAATATTGCTTCGCTTTAAAATAAATGGATAATATTTAATAGATTATGCATGAAATCTTCATCAAGAGTCTGACGCGTTGTTATAGTTCAAGTGGTTCGTTCATGTATGGAACTGTAAAATAAATTAACAGAGGAAAGAAAATCGAATGGATAAGAACTTCCCCCAACACCTAACCGACTTTCTAAGAATAAAACGTCGCTACGGTTCCCAGAAATCTTCCCTTTGAAAATTTCCGAAATCAGTTTCCATATTCTCATGATTTCGGGATGCTTTGGGGGAAATAACCGGCACAAGGGACGCTACAGTATAATGCTGGGACATCGAGCCATCTGGCTATTGTGTTTCTCCCGCCGCGGAGATCTTTATTTACCTGGATCAGCAAGAATTAAATACGGAATCGAACGAATCTTGTAGGCACGGCCATGAAGATCGTGGGAAAAACCGCTGTTTTCCGGAAAAGAGCGGGAAAATTCCCGCCACGTCGTGACAAAAATGGTATTGCTTAAGTGAAACAAGTTCCTGTGGATGTGTTCCTAATTCTCCCGAACCGAAAAATTAAAATGTTAATGATACCTTCCTTTGATATTTACCGTAAGAAGTCGCCTGATCGGAAAAATAAATTTTTGCTTTACTTGAATTTCTGTACATATTTCTCTATATAATATACATATATGAAAATAATCTGCAGAAACATACACCACAGAGACATAATAGTTACGTTACGTTTATTAAGTATACAATTTAATCAAGACATGTGAAAACTTTCACTGCCTAGTGTACACACTTTCCATTAAATTCCTAAATTTGTCAATGACCATTACGGTTCGTTTTATATTCTCTTAATAGTTCTGCAGGTACAAGTAAGAAGAATCCATCATGTTTCTTCAACTGAAGGAACAAAACCCCGACGTAAAAATAGATAAGTGGTTAGAATGGTTCTTCTCCTTCGACTTGCTTCGTAACGACCAAATAAAATTTAAAGGACTGTCATGCTGGTAACCCGCATCCGTGCTATCTTATCAATAAACATTACCAGCATGGAAATGGGACTGCGTTCGCATAAACACTGACGCGCCAGTTCAGGATGATTATACGTACCGTAGATTAAACGTTTTCAGCACAAAACAAGAAATTCGAAGGCGGGACTTTATCACGTAGTTTCCAATATTGTTGACATTTCAATGTGTGTTTTTCATAAACGGTAGGTACAGTATTATTGTAAATAAATACTACAATTTTTTTAAATTACCCGCGACAAAGATATTCGTTGTAAGCACACCATATTTACAATACATATTTAAAATTAACGGTCTGAAATAAATTACTTCAAATAGTTAATTTTTATTCTAACTTCAAATACAATTTGCCTAGGTTACTGAGAAATTACCAGTATTTATGTTGCAAGTGCAGTCGTTTGACTATTTCATTTATTATGAAACGTATTCCTAAAGACACATTAGAATAACTTTAGAACGATTTGTAACAAAATGTATAATATTTCTTTAAAAGTAGTCCACACAGCTAAGAGGTTAATTATTCTACAGAAGTAGCATCATTCTGCTCCGTAAATATGTAGATTACGGCTAATAAACCTAATTTTAGAATCTCTTAATTTGGATCGATCGTCATTAACGTATTCCTAGTTATACTCGCAGAATATTCATATATGACAGATCACTGTACTCGAAAACTACTAACTTTCAAAAAAATTATGCAAACTTAAATTTTGCTAATGTAAAATTCGATTTACGCAAGAACTACCAAGGCCTAACCGCGACTGATTGTACAGCCGGTGTACAAAGTATTCGTATACCTTTTAAATCAAAATACCTTTCTTATAATTGATCCAAGCAATCTAAATTTTTTTTCGTTGATGTCAAAGGGATTGGGAATAACGAAAATTTAAAATAAAAAATCAGCCATTCTTACAGATTTGGTAGTTCTAGTGTTAATAGTGTTAATATTATAGTAATAATATAAGACCATATAATTAGTATTGATAATATAAAATAATATAATACACGCCTCATTTAATAATAAAAAAGAGTATAAACTAGAATTATTTGTCGTATTTGCAATAAACAAAGAGCTGTCAACACGTATTGTAGATTCATGTAGGAATTGATCGGCAAAGTCGATTCAATTAGTTGAGAAAGTATATTACGCAATAGTATATTACCACTTCGTTAAAGGTTACCGATATTGTTAAATTTTCGAAAGTTTTACACGCGATAACATAAACCACTACGTATTAAATGAATTAACGCGATGATCGGTTAACGGTGAAACTTAATCGACCACATTTTTGTACGACCAAGACAAACACACTGACACGATTTCGTTACACTTTCCTGCAACAGCATCCATTACGATCGTCCGTGTAACATTTGTAACTATCATTTACAAGTAAATGTAATCGCGTGCTGTATGTCACGTGTCCCGAAGAAAAATATGGCCGATTAACGGCAGGGTTAATGCGCCGCTGTACTTTTACCAACGACGAGAAATTTCACTGGGCGCACGAAACGACACGAGATCATTAGTTAAGGAAGAAATTTTGTCGTGTCGCTTCCGGCTTTTCGAGAAGTAATGGAGAATGATATTTTTAGCAATAATGTCGCTACGATATCGTAAATCATAAGCATTACTCAATGTTTCTATTTTTCTGATCGGTGATGCTACACATCGCATATCAATATTTCAATATTTGTAAAATATAAATCGACATTTCTGTAAACAAAAATAAAAGATATGTTTGCATTGCGCTCTTTATCAAAAGGTGTATGCTTCAGTACGCAAATTAAATCTTTTGTTTATTCCGTGTTCAGAAATATAAATTTAATTATTTATTAAAATATAAATTTATGTAGATTATATTTTTGTAGATTATAATTTCAAATATTACATTTGCATATGGCGTTTTGCGGAACTGAGGTTATGGCGTTCCCATGCAGAAAATGAAAAAAAGTCGGGTAGTTAGGGAGCCACAAATAGAAATCATGCTTTCGTTAGAATTGTGCGCTGCCCACGTGCCATGCAGCCATTCAGATATAATATTTGATGCATGTGCACGTATCGACTTGCAACTCGGTTGTCTGAAGGCTACCATAAGGCGCCCCGGAGTTTTCTTCAACATATGGGCAGCGAGCGAATGTTCACCGAAAAAACTTCCAGACAATCATTTCAAACCTAAAAACTATGACTTCGCGAATGTTCTGTATTTAAAGTGGCGTTTAATCGTTATAATAATTTCATGCGTTCAATTTTATTAAAATATAATTACAAAAATCTGTTTCCTATAATCGTTTTAGAAAAGTTCAATTTTAGTCCGCAAGCTGTTAAACGTCATTACACTTATTGTGTAACGAGTTTCAAAAAGGTGTACGATATCGTTTGATCTTTAATTTTTGTTCTAGTCCTTTTATTACCATAATGTTTATGTTGATTCCATCGTTATATCAACGAAACAGCAGTATTTTATATTGTACAATGATTAAAAACGAACTACAAAACACTAAATAATAGGTGGTTCAAAACATGAAAAATTGACGATTGTGATAAAGTACACAAGGAAATAAACAATTTCGTTTCTACATATTCTAAGATATAGCTTTAGAAACAGTTGGAAATTAATTCATAACAATATTAACACTGTCAACATAAAATCAAAACAGCGATACCAAAAAGAATCACACGATTAGCAAGAAAGAAGCATTTTAAATTGTTCGCATATTCGTAACCTTGTTATGGAAAGCATAAGTTTTGAAGACAGACTTTCGTTGCCATGTGGCTAGCATTGCGATTAAGAAGTACGAGTGGACGGCTACCATATGTCACATAGGAAACTGGAGAATAGGGCTCCACTTTAGAAATCGTTCCAATTTTTCGTTTTAATAGACTGGAATAAAATGAAATCGATGATCGTACTTTTTCATTTCATTTATCGACACACACAATTTACAAAACATTTTGGAATAACCTTCAAAAACTTGTTAACAAACAATTGTCTCGATCTAAATGTAATCATTATGCTTCGCAAAGTTAATTAAATTTTAAAGAAAAATTTTAGATTTTCATAGATTTCCTATAGAAATTTAAATTAATTTTATATTATAAGATTGTTTGATACTAATAATAAATACTTGTAATTTCTCAATGACCTAGGCAAATTGTATTTGAAATTAAAGTAATTTATTTCAGACCGTTAATTTTAAATATGTATTGTAAATATGGTGTGCTTATAACGAATATCTTTGTTGAATGAACACATCCTAGTGAATGAACATTTCTGGTATTATAAGAAAAAATAACGCTCATCAATGCTTATCAATAATGCTCATCAATGCTTATCAATGCTTATCAAGCGTAACTGTAGTGTGAACAACAACACTCAATTTAAGATATGCATAAAATGCACTAAGTTATACAAAATGGAAATACTTAGGTCAGATAAACTGCTTTAGATTTAAAATTACAACGATTTCGAGTGCAAAGGGTAAATTGTTCATTTACCGGACAGGTTAGCCTGCATAACTATAAACACTTCCACATTCTCCTATACTAAATTCCCGCGCATGCTCGATTCTTGTAATGAAACCACAGTCGAACAGAAATGAGCAACATGTTTACACTACTCGGGCACGTATAACCTCCCTTTCTTTCATCCGTCTCTCCTCTTATCCCGTTCAACTGGTCCGGCTTTAAAAGGAATTCTCTTTGTCAATCATACAAATTAAAATAATGTTCCGCTTCTGGCAATGCTCGAGAGCCACCTACTTTAATGGGCCCACAGAGACGAGGATCGTTTCACAAGAAATTTCGGAATACCAGAAGCGTAGTTCCCGAAGAAAGTACTAATAAAAATGTACTTCCTAGGGAGCAGCAAGTCTCACGCGAGACCGAACAAGCGACCGAGCAATTCTCGACAATTATAAAGTGAGGTCATCTACGAAATTTACGAGATGCGTCGCCGCGGCAAATTAATTTAATAAATTCGTTCCTTGGCTCCCGGTCACGTTGATATCGTCCTGTTAGCCGCGCGACCATCATCGACGTGCTTCTTTCAATACTTTTTACTTATCCTCACCTTATATAATATTAATATTTTCAACGTATACTTTAATTAACCCTAGAATGACTTTCGCCTACTTTTCGTCATAAGTAACATTGTAAGATTGCGTTCTATTAAATAATGTTGTATAATAATGATATAAATATAGTATATAATGATATGTATAATATAATATATTTTTATATACATATAGTATATAATATCATTATATACTATATTTATATAAATTTTATTATAAATTCTATATAGACGTTATTATTATATGATAATAATAATCGTTGCATACAAAGGAATTAAAAAATTAACATCTCCTTTGCGTTTATGTAAATTCGTTGGCAATTTAAAAAGGTTCATTTTGTGTCAATAAAGGAAGTCGTAAACTGTTTCAGTCGGGAATAAAAATACAAAATCTGACGAAAAAATGTTCGGTTAATTATAATTGTCGTTTAGTACATGAACCTGGTATGTACAATATATTTAGGAGATTTTACACTAAACAGTGTATTGAACCGCAAAATGTATAAATCAAATAAAAATGTATTAAATCGAATTTAAAAATATAAAAACCACCGTTTATTTTTATTCTAATAAGTAGTAAAGTTGATTTGTTGACAATGTCACGAACTCCGCTATAAATCGGGCTAAATTTTTCTGTTGCACTAACCTAAATAGAAAATAGAAAAAGACTGTTCACCGGAGAAGCGACATATGTGTGATCCATAAGGAGGAAGCGGATCAATAGCGGGCAATTGGAAACCCAAAAGATTAAGAAAGGTCTAGAAGCGAGATATTTCGGGAATACCTAGCATATGGCAAAACGGTGAGCCACTTCCGTTTATGGCTGCCCACTTGTCTTTAATGTAGCGCCACACGCTGAAATGGATCAAGCCAGCGTGAACTTGAAATCTCTCTGTCACATGTTCTCCCGAACAACAGCTTACTTCTTGGGCAGCAGTACAAGTACGCACTTGCGTTTAATCTTATCGCGAGATAAAAACCGGGGACATGTACTTTAAGAAGTCCCTCCACTTCGGTGCCATCAAGATTCTGAATGGTCTATTTGGTATAATCTTGACGCTTTCACAGTTTTATATATGAAAAATATAATACATTCTCGACGCATTAAAAACAAATTCAGAGAACTGCCGCCGCTGTTGCTCTTGAAATCGAACGCCTCCCGTTTTCCTTGAGACGAGATTTTCCGAGCTAGTGAACACAGTACATCGAAAACCAATAAGCTGATTAACAACAGACTCGGCAAACCTCTTCGGTAGCTGTTCATTGTCCGATCGTGAGCTACAAGTGAGTCAGTATTTGCAAAACTCGATTTATACAAATTAAACCACGAACAGGTTTCTTGCAAAAATCTAGATTTTATTTTTATAATACTTCTGCGTTTTTAATTTTGACTACTGTTTACGATGTGTGTGCGATATTGAATTTCTAATTTTTGTATTGTGTTTAAATGGCGCGTTTTAGGCGACTATTTTATAATTTCCAGCAGTTTTCAATTTTCCTTAATTTGCATGGGAAAAATTAATTTACTAATTCAATTATGAATGTTGTTCAACTGATACATGTGTATCACCGATGACGTAAATAAACTAGAAAACAGTGACTAAAAATATAGGGTAATATTTACTGATATCCAAAATATTTATTAAGCTACAAATGATCAGAATTCATTTTCTAAGATAAAAAGTAATTTCTCCATTACTTCTGCTGCCATTTGTACAAATGATTGAATTTTTTATAAACTGTATGCTACATTTTCAACAATACCTTCTAGTTAAAAAATAAAACAAAGTTATTACCAATAAAATACCATATTAAAAAAAATTGAAAGTCAGGGTAAACGTTATGTTAATATTATCTATGAAAAACCGAAGCACTACACTTATTAATTACTTTAAGAAAAAGTGCAAAGAGGTAGCACATTTGAAGACAGTCAAGATGGTTTACCCTCTTGAGTAGCTTTTTCGGTTAAAATGGAAAGGTGACGTGGTAAGAGGTTAACACTCTTTTGTCTGTCGTACGGAATAATTACAGGCAGCCAAGTGTTACGTCGCCATGCACTTCGCAAAGTGGTTACAACGCGTAAAGTTTATTTTCGGGAGCGTCGCCGATAGAGCACGTGTTCGAGAGGAAGCGCAGCGGTGAACACGAGTTTCCACTTCGCGACGCTTCCTCCGGAGTCCGGAGTACAGTAGTTGTCACGTGCGCCGTGGCGTTTCGATCAGCATCCCTACTGCTCGTTTCACTCCACTTAAATTACTATGGGCCTCATCTCTCAAGAGTATGCGAGGACAACGAACAATTGCGGCACTTTTCTATTCTCGCTCATCCGGTTCGCCGGTCGATCACTTTTTAAACAAAATCCGAGTTATCGAATGAGTTCACCCTTCAGAGATGATTTGTTTCTTCCGAAAATAACAATAATTCGTATTATATAATCTTTGTGTATGCTGTTATTGATTATAGTAAAAGAAGATCAATTTTCTCGTAAAATCACACTATGGAACATCAGTTAATGAGACTTTGTTTAGGACACGCAGGGAGTTAAAAAAAGTGGTTCAAGGCTTTAAGGTGTTATAATGCTTACCGCGAGAATTAACAAATGTCGAATCAACATGGGTCCAGAAATCAATCGTTTCGACGGAAAAAAATCGACTGTTAGTATCTAAAAATATTTAATAATGTGACCAAGTTCGTTTCTGACGCGACACAATGAATGTAAATAAAGAAATTGATTAAGACGTTCATTAACACAGGATTATTACACCAACATCAACAAGAATTCTTTCATAACTATAAACCTACTTTGTCGCAGGAAGTAAGTAGTAAATTGGTGAATAAAGCGAAGAGGTTCAGTAAAATAGCCAGATTTAAATCAACCTGATTTAAATCAACCTCCTGGCTTAAAAACAATGATCTATTCACCACCCATAATTAATGTAGAAGAATTACGAAAAAAATCAGAAAATGCGTATCAAACAATACGATATTTGGGAGGAATACTTGCAAACGTCAATCGATGCTCCGTAGATGTGAACTTTACATTGCAACAGAGGGATGACACGTGGAAAACTTACTGTGACAAAAATTGTTTGTTTTACATTTATAAAAGAACTCTTGTCGATGCTAGTCTAATAACATTATTGCGTATCGAATATTCATAGATACTAAAAGTCGATTTGCTATCGTAAGGGTTGACCTTTGAACTCATGTTAATTAGACATTTTTTACTCCCCTCGGGGACTACTATAAAACCTGAAAGTCTTGACTAGCTGATTTTTAACACCCTGTTTATAGACATAAACAATCGTGAAAAATATCGAGCGTTTCGTTCTTTTGCCCAGCAATTTAACATTAATAGAAAAAAAGTACGAGCCTTACCGTTCTGATTAGACATGCGTGAGACGTTGCGTGTGTTGTTGATGAACTATCTTGGTCTGCTCCTGTTCCCACCAGCTAACTACATCCATGAATTCACCTGACTCGGTGATCTCCTGTTTATAATACAGCGCGCCGGAAAAGGTTTCCGGGCTCGCTGCGAAAACGGTGGCTGCACCCTCTTCACTGTCTCCGCCACTGTAAGGCGACAGGATTTGCGGCTCCAGATTCTCCTCGTTCTGGCCGTAATACTCCGAAGGCGGAGATGCCACCGAGTTAGGCGAGAGTCGAGAAAAATTATGCGTGCTCGACCGGGTCCTCGGCTCCAGGTTCTCCTCGTCTCCCACCGAAGAAGCGTAATAATCGTGCGGCGAGGGGACTGCTCTTCGATTAGGCGACAATCTGAAAAATCAAACGGAAGTTTGAACTCTGGACAGATACACTGGAACGCTTGGATAGTTAAACAGTTATTTACAAGAGTCGTTTGTGAGCCTGCAAAATGCAAACATCATGAAACATTTTGTAATACAATGTTTAATACGAAGGTATACTTTTTGCTGATGATGCACGGTTTAAAGAGATAGACGTAGTCCTTCAATTTCAATATTTTCTTTTCCGCGAAATATTTCAAAAATGGTAAAAATGTTAAAACAAAAATTGCATTCTTTTATTGTGTCTATCGAACTATGTAGACAAGTTTCCCAAATAAAAGAATTAAATCTAACATTGAGTTAAAAAGTTTCTTTAATGCTAAACCTACCGAACATTAAGAGCGACTTGCATTGCCGTAATAAGATTGAATTTTCCTAGACTTTTCGTCATTTTTATCGTAATGAATGCTTGAATTAATAAATTACGTGATGCATTTCCTAGGAAAGCATCGTACAATCTCAATAATTTTAAAATAAAACTTGTGAAACCGATCATTTTGTTATGGTATGGTTTACTGTTAATATTTGCTGTTCTTTAGATATTTCGCGAAGAAGAAAACACAGAAATAGTTTCTAGGGCTTCTGTCACCCCTTCCAGCTGTGTACAATTGCCAAAAGAATATACAGTTGTAAAAATATATGCACAGTGTACTCCACGCAACTTCCCATAATTTTTGAATGCTACAGTTTTACAAACGTCCCTTGTTACCAGATTTTTACATTAAATCGTTTTGCACAAGTTCTGCCTCGGATAGTATCGATTGCCGGTGAAATGCATTTGGTCAGAAGAGAACTCTGATATCGAAGGATATAATGCAGGTTCTACTGCATACGGCCAACCCGAATTTCTGTGAGCCAACATCTGCCGCAGCGAACTTACCTAGACTGTTTCTGCTTCCTGTTGTCCTCGTCCTCGTCCAGCTGCTCTCCGTTATCCTCATCGCCGGCGAGTACGTCGTCCTCGAGGATCAGTCTCTCCCCGGATCCGTTGTGACTGGAGGAAATGACGCTACTCGTGGGCGAAGGTACACATTGACCGACGCCGACAGAACTGTCGTATTCAACGCCGTCAGCTTCCGCCAGTAGCCTCTGAAGCCCCCTGATGTACTCGACGGCCATTCTCAAGGTCTCCACCTTCGACAGCTTCTTCCCCCTGTCTCCGTAACCTGCGGCGATGTGGCTCGGTATGTGTTGTCTCAGCGTTGCGAACCCGTTGTTCACTTGTTTCACGCGATTCCTCTCGCGAGCGTTCCTCCTCGCGACTGCGACCGGCGGCGGTTGCCCATTTTTCCCATGTTTCTTCAGCCTGGATGGATCGTAAGGCGGCAGAACCGAGTTCGAGTTCATGTTGCTGGTGTTGTTGTTGTTGTTCTTGGGGACGATCAAGTGAGACTGATTGCCGATTATGTTGCTCTCGTTGTCCTGCA
Source organism: Augochlorella aurata (assembly GCA_028455555.1). Classification (NCBI taxonomy): domain Eukaryota; kingdom Metazoa; phylum Arthropoda; class Insecta; order Hymenoptera; family Halictidae; genus Augochlorella; species Augochlorella aurata. Next base: position 225,589 of record CM052166.1, on the reverse strand, counting down.
GTGTCCTCAGAAGCATCACTTGTTCCTGGTCGCTGCCGTTCAGTTGCACTCGGTTGCAAAACACCGTGACACCCATGGTCGTCATCGTGACTCGTTTTTCTTGGCGACGGGGAGCCGGGAACTCATTCAAGGGTTCACTCCGCGAACGATATTCGGCATAAAATGGTTCTTCTTAAAATCTAGTGCCTTCTGCCCGCGAAAGCTATGGAAGAAGCTTGTAACGTGAGAATGGTAACGAGTCGATGGGTAGTTTATCGGCTCTAATGCTTTTCGAGGACGAGTTTAATTGACGGAATTATAAATAACACGCTCTCTTCCCTTGATCATCGCGGCTATCGTCGACGCAGACGTTTCGACGACTGTTCGATTTCAAGCTTCGATCTGGGTCAGAGGATCTATCGATCGCGTAGAGAACGATCGTTTCTAAAAGATTGTTTGCGACTTATTATCCTACAACAACGACGCGCGTCGAAAAATATATTCAGCAAAGGCTGATTCTTTGGGAGACTATAAAAACGCTCTTAAACATTGGAAACGACGCTAACGAACCTGTCGCTAATCGGTTTCATTAATCCGCGCCGTTCAAGCTTCAGCCGTGGGTCGGTCGTTGAAACGCATGATAGATTTTAAGTTTCAATGGGCCACGGCTTCTGTACCAAACGACGAAGCTGCCGACCCGAACCAAGATCCAATTGTCTCGCTGCCGGTTAAGACTTAAGTAAAGCATGAGGTCACCGTCTATTCTCTTCCACTCGGTCGTCGACTTCGTTGGAAGTTATTCTTCAGAATTTCTTCGAATTACCGCCGGTTTCGCGATCGTAATTGTTAATGCGGTTGAACGGCGCCGGTAGTCGAAACTTTAGCAAATTCCTGCCGCGACACGGCTCGGTTGAATCGATATCACACACGCTCTTCGACGGATACACGTATTCAGTGTATGCAGCACCAGATGAAAGCACATGTGAACAATTCTAAGTAGAAGATTCAAACGACCTTAATGATCTGTAACGACACAAACAAACGTCGTTCACGTCTTAGCACTATTATTAAGGCACTTGCAACCAATTTCCTTCGTACGTCTAAGGTCACTCGCTGGTCGAGTATAAGGCACAAATCTATTATGGCTCACGAGCGACGAAGCTGTCCGAGAGATCGTTACCATTCAGCCGAGTCGTACGAAAGTTTCCGAAGCGGCAAACGTCACACTGTCACAGTACGTCCGTTCACATCGAGCGAGTCGAGATTACCGATAATCTGCTATCGATCGGAAAGGTATTCTTCAAACATGAGCCGTGCCGGGTTAAGCATGGTGACGATCCTGAACGGAAATGCCGGGAACTGTGGTGCGCGGAGAACTATGGCCGATATGTCATCGGATGCTGGAGCGATAGAAAAAGGACGAAAGGTGAGTTCGGGTCGATGGTGGGGGTAAGCACGCGCCGCGGCCGGTGACGCGACAAAGGATCGAACGATGCGAGATCGACGATTTCGAGGCGGAATTTCCACGAGTTTCATTCACTTTCTTCGTCCAGTGTTCGGGTCGATCTCCAAGGTTCGCCGTGGTCCATTTGCTCGTTGGTTCGATCGCACTTGGAAACCGCGCGCGCGGATCGTCAACAACGCCACCGGTCCTCCTCGATTTCGAATTCCTTCGCGCTATCGGGTCCTTCTGCGACACCCGAACCGATCGACGTGTACCTCGGTCACTTTTTCACGGAACTTCTCCCGAGGAATGCCTGCAGCTCGTGATCAGACCTCCGTGCTACGCACCGCATGGCGTCCGCGTTCAGAATGAGCGCGCGCGGACATCCGATAGATGGGTTACGTTTCAGCATTTTGCCGCAGTATAGAGTGACGAGGGGCTGGTTCGAGGGGGCACAGGGGGAATTAGGACCTACGAGGGACAGAAACCGAGAGAAAGATAAGAGGAGCGAGTGAGACGAAGGGTGGAACCAGAAAGAGAGGGAGAAAGAGAAAGAGCGAGAGCGAGAAGGAGGGAGAAACGGAAAGGGAGACGCGTGTTGTGTGAAGAGGAAAAGGTGGTGGGGATTTTGAGCACGCGCCGCAGCCCCCTCGTTTCTTCTCCCCCGGAACTGAAAAGGGGGACCTAACCATGCACCATATGCTGAGGGGAGCGTGTGCCAGTTGCGTATATGCGAGCGAGCGCGCACGCGCGAACGCGCGCACGCTTACTTTATGCACGGAATCCATCGGGGCGGCCAATGTTTCACGAGCAATCATTCTTCAAAGTCCTTTATTGCACAGGCTTTCGCGTTTATGGCAAATTTATGGATCACGCTTTGAGCCCGCTACAACGATCTCCGAATCTTGTCTATTCCCTTTATGCGACCCCGTTGGCTTCCTCCGGGTTCCGACACCTATTTACAAAAAGATATGTGTACTTTATTTACAAGAACGGTCTTATATTTATAAGACTGGTCCATTATTTATAAGAACCGTCTTTACAAACAAGTTTAATTGTTTTGACATCTTGTTGTATTTTAAACGCCTTCGTCATGTTTGTAACACAGTCTTCCAATTCGTCTTCACTAGTTTAAAGTAGATCTATACATTGACATAAACCTATCGACAGTAAAACAAGATTTATTTTCGCAAAGGCTTGTACTCGAAGGATCCGGAAGTTTCCCTTTTCTGAAAACAATGATAAGAATCAATGACCGTAGATCGGATCGATCGTATTTAAGAATTCTGGTTACGGCGTAATCTGCTGCTTGTGTCAATCGCAGATTATGCAGATGATCCTTAAAGCACTTAAGCCTGAGAAACGTATTTTCTGACCTGTATTTTCCAAAGCACCTACTCGAGTTTGCATTTCACGTTTCCCTCCCTAAATAGTTTTTCAGTCAGTAAAAGGATTACTACTTCGTTGATCCGATTCTTTATGTCCCTTTGTACGTTTTGCTGACATCAGTTGCGTCTAACGGGAGAACAATATTTTTCAACGCATCTGCCGTTTGCAACGATTTCACAATGATCGAGATTCGGATGGGATTAAGAGATATCTTGCGTTTACAGATTAACTAACTGCATTCCCAGAGAAGTATACATCGGTTAAACGGCAGTGAAGCGTGAATACAAGACTGCGGACTTTTATGCAAAATAACAATTGTTCGCGTCAATTACACGCAACGAAGGGTTAAACAAAGATGCACTCGTTCTTCTAATAGTATTAATAAATTAAAAATAACGTAACAAGATTCTTAAATTCTTCTGATGTCTTCATTGGTCATTGAAATGTACTTCTTTTCTTAATCATTTTAATAGATTGGGACTAATATGATGGTCCTATTAAATTCTTAAAATGTTTTTATTGCTCTGTATTTCATCTACTTATTTTTGTGACAAGTGCATGAAATCTACAGTCTTGTCTAGTCATAAGAATATTCCATTATCAGTGAAAAAATTAAAAGAAACTGTACATATGAGGTCTGTAAATCAATTTTTAGGCTAATTCCTTAAGAAATCAATTTTTACAAAACCTTGATCATTGATTTTTACAACTTTCAAATAGAGATTCAATTATATGGTGGAACTACATATCTACTTTTATTTGAACAAACGGATATATTAATAACTTTTTTAATGATCTTGTATCTGCATTAATACCAGTTTCGAAACACTGTTCAACTGTTTTCAAGTTACTCCAGAATTTTGTATACTACACATAATTTTTTAATTCATTTGACGTGGAGTACATTCCAGTTGTGATATAAAGTTTAAAGATTTCTTACGGCCTTTATAGTTTATTTCTCATTTGACTTTGCTCTAATATTTGCCACATGATTTCCAAACTCACGTATTGTCTTTTAGTGAGGTAAGAATTCACGAGTCTTGCTCACTCTTCTGGCATATAGTTTCAGCGATATACCTACAACATGCACTTCGTAAAACTTCCTTCTTTACTCGTAGTTCTGTGGTACGTGGCAGACAGGACAGGAAAAACGACATTCAGTTCAGCGCGGAAGTTTCGAGTTTCGGGGCGGTGCACTTGTGTAGATCGATAATGTTCTAGGTTCAAATTAAAATTTCTGGCACGGATAAATTGTTCTTCATTTTCAACAGAATATCAACATACAAACTTTATTAATATTCATCTTTTATTACAATATACATTATCACTGAACATCGTAAAATGTTAACGTGCTTCAATGTGAACTTGCTAAAGCCGATTTTTAGGTTTCGTAAATAAATAGCTCAACTATTCTTTGTACAAATTGTTTAATTCTATATTGTTTAATTCTATATTGTTCACAAGTGTAGCATGAACATGGCTTTTCAAAAGGTTCACTGTACATTTCTATTACGAACACTTCCAATACGGTTGTCAAACATTGTATTTACTAAACAAGAACCACATTAATTTAGTTTTGACAGAGCTTGCGCGGTGTAAATAAATATATTTAATATAATACAATGAAAACGATAAATAGTAGGTACAAACATTATACGCTGGACGATGACGAACGAATATAATATTGATAACGAAGATGGCGTATAGATAATTTATAATCGACGATAATAGGCCACACATTGATCATGCAACAACGTTATAACTAATTCCAGCTAATGAATCTCTCTGTCAATATCTAGACACATTCGATAATATTAATCGTTGCATGAAATTTTCTTATATTCATTATAAGAAAACGGTTCCCATTCGTTATACGTTATTCGCAGAAAAAATACCATCAAACGAGCTTTCTCATAATTTGTTTAAGTACGTTACTGTCGTACTTGAGCCGCAGGAACGCAGGGTTCGGACGGATTTGGCCTAGATCTAGTTTATATTCTGTATACCTAAGCCTGAGAGCGACCCAACCCTACATAATAGGGGGCACGATTCAATTTATAGCGTGAAATATACGGACAACACGCAATCCCTTACGGTTCTCATTATAATAATAATTTGCGACCGGATTTTACCATTAGAATTCAGACTGGTCCCGTTTGTGCATTTGAAAATCAATCCTTCCTGCCAAACAATGTATCAATTTAAAATACTTGCATTCGGTGGACTGAACATTTTTTTAAAATGAAAAGGTACCCTTTTAAATGCCGCTACGCTCCATAATATTATGCACTCAATCTTTTATGGAAAAATAAACAAAATTAATGTAAAGATTATGTTCATATGGTATATAAAATGAAAGAGAGCACAAAAATTGCTATGGAATCATAAGTACACGAGTATAAATTGTATATAAAAATAAAATACTATGCAAAAATGAAACAAAAATTTACAATCAGAGCTCAGAGGCGCCTGACCGTTCTTGGAATTTCCATTCAAGACCAGTGGTGTCTAGTGTGTCGAATGGTGTCAGAGATTCTGCTCGGAATGTGCTCCAAGTGGCGGAAAAGAGGCCTCACAAATGGGATTGGATGATTCCAATGGATTGTGAATGGAAATCCATTGGCGTCATCCAGTCTCATTTGCGATGGGTAATTCTTCCACTCTTACTTTCCTGGAAGAAAGTCGTAAATCGGTCAGGTATCTGAGAGCTCTGTGTACAATATACCCTTAAATAATTACATATGCATTATAAAATATTTAATATTTCTACAGTTTTTTACAAATTTAGAACGTTCTTGAAATTACAATTACACCTATTTTCGATGATTTATTTAACAGAATATTTCTAGCAATTTCAAAACATCAATACAAAATCTAATTAAATGATCAAATTCCTTAAAATTATAAAGCCACGTTGGTGATTTTCATTATCAAGTAAATTAATTCGAATATACTATTATTGATCAGGTGTGAGTTTTTATTCAAATTTAATTAACTTTAGCGCACTCCGTTCAGCGACAGACTTGTCACCGATAAAAACACCGATTTTACCGGTCGCAATTCGTAAGTTTACGAGATGACCTAATACTACAGTTTATTTATATTGTTTCACGTCTGAATCGTACGATCAGGTCCAGCCACGCAATCACATCGATAAACTTCGATAAAATCGTGGACCCACAATGGCGTCGATAAAGCCGCGTAACATGTTGGTCCAGCAACGACAAACAAAATGAAACATTTCTAAAGGCTCGACTAATTCTTGCCACCGTGGACGTTGAACGCCGCGCTGCTGCGCCGGCGAAAAAAGATATTCCCAGAGGCAACAGTCGAGTAAAAAAGGGTCTTTCGATAAATTATTATCATCCGGATTTACGTATCCAGACAAACAAACTCGAGAATCCGATCGGAGTTACGAAGCTAAGGCCTCGTTCACACCACGTTATATATTATGGAATTTCGGTATTATCCGCGGAGTATCGATACGATTATTTGGCCGTTCCGAGTTTGAGAACTTTATATGCATGTAACATCGGGCTTATTCAGCTCGCACGAAAACATACCGAGCCCCGGAACATCTCCTGGCTTCCACCGACAATGCAACCGCAGCATTTTAAAATTCGTCCGCGTGCATAATCCTCAGAAAGTGCGGCGACGTTCCTCGTTTTTCCCTCCTGCGTCCGATCCGACTCGAGATTAAAGATTCTCTATTGGGATCCGTCACTATACTGGGTGATTGGAAAAACCGCAGCAGTACTGTACGACCGTATTTCCACCGAAAGTTCAAGAATAAATAGGTTGTCTCGAACATTTCGTTTTCGACTAATGCAAATAATCAGAATTCATGATTACTGTTTTGGACTAATGGAGATTTTTGGTAAATCGTTGAATAAATGTGATATAGGGGGTAAGGAAATGTTACCGACCAAACGTACAGTACGTTTCTGTAAGCTCCTGATTACGAAAAGTATGTTCGAAAATTGACCCATGTTTATGGTGTTTACCAAGCATGTATGATTAACATGACACCAAACTACATATTAGATACTAAATTATATGTATTATAGATACATAATAGATACTATTATATATTAATGTTATTGCACACTCTCTTGCATTATAATGTATACATATTATGGATAGAAATAAATTATTAGACTTGATATATTTCTAGCGTTTTGTTGCTAGTTTTCGAGTAACGTTGTTCGTAAGTTTTCTACGTAAATCTGAAATCACCGTGTATATTCTTGCAGCTCCCTCAACGGCTTTGACCTAGGGTCCACTTATTGTCAGGCTCCCTAGTTTTTGATTCACCGAACTAGATCAGATCTAAATCGGATTTCCCATAGATCTCCGATCTTAGGCTTTACAAACGTTTTTTGCTGAATGTTGCAAGATAAATTTAAATGAATTTGTAATTCACAATTTTATAACATGCATTTCAACAATAAACTATATGCATTTATAACGGAAACATTAAATTGCGAAGACGAAAGGAGAATCGAATAATATTGTTACTCTCTTTCCAATTTATTGTAAACATGAAGTGTAACAATAGAAACTAGGTATCTGTATTTATTTCTATGTATTTTATTTCTTAATTTCCTGTGTAAGAGCCTTTATAGGTTTCACCATCCTTAATTGAAAAATGTGAAATCAGTGATTCTGATCGGCAGATTTGCTGTTACAGAATGAATAACGGTAGATTCACTGTTAAACATGAATTGATATATTACGTGATAAAATTCGTTCGCAGCGGAATGAAAGAATTCCAGTGATTCGAACTACGAGTAATTGTGAAAGGTTAGCCAGTGAGTAACCCCGAATGGCATAATCTGTTGCTTCTTCACGATAGTGGACACGATGGAAAGCGCCGCCGCGGGAGCCTGAACGGTGAAAAAGCGATAATAACGAGTGTGGCTCGGACTGTATAGGCTGTGTCAAGCGACGGATGCGAATAGTCAACAGGGTCCTAGGCACGATAGAAGGAGAAAGGGATGGATAAAGCTGGGCAGAAAGGGGGTGGGCCGGTGCGGGCCCTTTGTTAGGACGCGTGCCCTTGCACGTGTGCACGACTAATGCATACGCACTTCTGTTATACACCATACCATGATGCAGGGGCGGATTTCGAAGCCATAAATTTTTTTTCAAATCGCTGTCGCTACCGAAACTTCGTTACTATGGTCCGGAAAAGCAACAAGTTTGCCGGCGATCCGATTTCAACGGAAATAGTTGTGTATTCCTTAGAAATACGGTTGACAATTAATACTTCCTTGCCGGATGTTTATTAAGTATCCTTCGAACGAACAGTAGAAAGATTTGTCAGTGTTGATTGTTGATAAATGATAGTTTATGAAGTATTAAAAAGTTAATTTGAGCAATTTAGCATTTTAAAATTGTAAACTATAATTCAGCTATGATTTATTAGATAAATTGTTATAAGCAAAATATTAGAAATACTTGACATATACTAAGCACAGTAGAAATAACGTTTTAAAAGCTATACAGAACTTATGGTTTTAATGTAATTATCTAATATTTCAATACATGTGCGACAGAAAAATTGTTACAGGTTCAGGTTACACACAGTTTAACACAGTTTTACACATAGTTACAACGTAGTTTAAAAGTATACGCCATATTTTGAAATAAGTATTATTATATTGTAGAGTACACACAAATTAAAGCTTATATAACTGAATTAAATCAGATAATTGTTAGTAAAGTGTAGTAACAACTGACGAAATTGTTCCAAATATACAGATTTACAACATGATTATATCATGACTAGTCTGCGGATTTTTAAGCATGATAAAAATTGCCTACATTATTTGCAAGATATGGAAGAAACATAGACACTTCTTTCTTTCATTAATTAATTATTTATTTAGAACTAATTACTAAATTACTAAATTACTGAATACGTTAATTTGTTTATTTAGAATAAAGTCGTTCGAAATCTGAATAAACTAAGAAATGGCCGTTCTACTTTCTTCCATAGAGATTAGTGTTTGTCATAAAAGTAATTTACGCATGATATGCAACGTACTTCCGAGGATTATTTACAGGTATCATTTGTTTCGTCAGATATATTTCTTCTGAAACTTGAAGTTCGGATGAAAATAATCCACGGCGGAGGCTGCTCAAGTGATCGGCATCCGGCTAGAGTCTGGCTCGCTTGATTATTATCATTAGTCACGTACCCTCGCACAGAATTTTGTCGCATATGCGTCATATTTCTTCGCAGAAGCCCGGCTTCTGCTTCGCGGTGGTATTTTAACCGTAACTGCAAAAAACTCGCGTTAGATCCGTTCGCGTGAATTAAACCGTATAGCTTGGGCTACGCCGCGCAAAAAAGTATTCTGTTCTTCTGGTCGTTTTGCGGTCGGACAAATCCTGGGAGAGGAAACGCCTCAGATTTTTAGCTTCTGCCGATTCGTGACTATGCCGACCGATTGCTTCGCCGAAATCAAATATTTTCGGCAGTGTTTACTAACTGTCGAGCTACGTAAGATTCCAACGGATAAGTGAACGTTGGTAGCAGCGAGTGTAGCTTACGCCGAATCGCATTGTGCTAATTCAAATCATGATCGTCCTTCAGATTTTCGTTCTGTTACATACTTCTTTATTCTACACCTTTTGCTTCTTTTCATATTTGTGTAGCGTTTTTATTACTCTTTTATTTTATTGCTTATCTCATTGTTTTGTAATTTGTAAAGGTTACGCTCCATTGTTATTTTTATTTTTAATTGTTAGACTGTACAAAAATTCTGAAAATTCTAACTTAAACTTGACAGAAATGAAATGAAATGTTCAGATTTATCGCAGTAATGGTTTTTCTTTGGAATGTCGTAGATTCTAATCAAATTCGATACGTTTGCTATAGTATTAACGCCGAAGTTAAATTTTAGTTCTGAATAACCGATGGCGTCATATAAAAATGCCATAATATTATAATCCGAACGTGGATGCTGTAATTCCTTGTTCTTTAATCAGGATGATTTCATTGTCTAATAATAAGTCATACAGTTTAGTATTAAACAACTATGACGTATTCAAATCATTAAGTGCAATAAAGCATTGCAGCAACAAAGAAGTGAGACACAATGTGCACGGCTAGTCCAACGATTCTATAAAGCATTGTTTACTACTGATGTACAAAAAATTGACAAATGTATAGTTGTAGCAAGAGATTATGTTGAAAAATAAAAAAATTATTTTAATGTCTCAACAATATTAGAATAACAGTTGTTTAGCTCTTCACTTATGAAATACGAGTTTCTTATTTGTTTTTGGATTTCAAAATTTTGTAGATATTTCATAGTAAATTAGTTTCTATAATAATTAAAAAAAAAAAAGAGAGAGAAATACGAGTCATTTCGTCCACTTTTAATAAAGTTAAGCTGTTCGAGAAGGTATCCGATTATTAATGAGAGTCGCTGTATGTACTGAAACAGTCTACGAATTCAGATGAAAGATAAACTGAGGTAGGCTGGGCAGATGTATGACACTGATACTTCGTATCTTACAATTTTATACTTTGATAGAAGTGCCTGGTTGCGTTGTCAATTTTCCAGATCGGGAAATTAGTGGTGTCAGTTGGTGGCGTGAAGACAGTCTCGCGACTGTCCACAGGATCAGGTACGGAACACGTACGTCCATACGTTAACGTATATTAAATGAACGGTATTTCATACGGTTTACCATCAAGAAGGCTCGAGTCAACTGTTATCGAGAATCACCTAGTGCCGCAGGGTCCACTTACGACTTACAACCGCACGGTACAAGAAAGAGAGACTTCTATATCGATTGGAGTCGCGTGGCCGAAGCGTGGCTGCTGTACCGCCTCTCTTTCTTCAGCCTTCCGCGGTTCCCACTGATTCGAAAAAGACGGCGATACCAGGGAACGAACGACAAAGATGCTCGACCAGACGCTTGGGAACTGGCGAGGGCTAAAGCAAGAGGGACAAACGTTTCAGACACGCTTCGTTCGTGTGCCTGAAACGTCTGACGCGAGACCAGCTGCCCTTTGGCGTGCTGTTTCCTCCAAACGGAATCTCGTTTGGTTCACGACAATGCGATCATCGTCCTTCCCTTCTGACACCAGAAAGTTTAAAGGGAACCAGACAGGGTGCTCGTCTTGGTCATTCAGGGGACATCTGATCGACAATGCATTGACATATTCTACCGAAAATAGCCGAAACCGAAAGTACCATTCAGCCGATGGCTTCCTTTCGATTAGGCTTGTGGTCAGATATCGCGGATTAAATAATCAGATACCATCGACCACCGCTAATGGAGACCATAGTCAGCCCGCAACACGGTTCACAAACTCAATTTTACCTGGAGACGTCCGGCCGTCCACTAGGGACGCTACCGAAAGTAGTGATGTGAACAATTTTCATGAAATCATTCAGTAAACAACTGTTCGTTGAAGCTATAAATTGCAAAATATTAACAAAATTGTTCAAACAACCACGTGATTAGAGGATTATAATTTCTTTGTTAAAAATAACGATTGAGAATTAACCGAAATTTTTATCGTTGCGATAATCATTTCTCTTTCCTATAGCTGGCATCTTCATCCATTACAGCGAATATAAGTCGAATTTCTTCATAATAAACTGAATAACAAATCAATGTTTTGTGTAACAATTTTATTGTTACTACTTCTACTATTTTGTACTTAATAAAATTCGACGTCAAGCTATCAGCATAAACGAATGTCCCTGCTGTTATTTACTATTATTTTTCGTGAAATTTAAAAGTGGCAGATATTAAGCAAGAGACTTTCTTTCTCATACAATATTCTCTGAAATAAACGGTTTCATACAGTATTCAAGTCTAATCGCATTATTTCGTTGTCTCTTTGTTCGTTGCGAACAAATGTTCCGTGTTTCTTGATTTATCGTTCTACATTTTCTCGGGTTCGACAGTTTAGAAAGCGAGGCATTATTGTGTCGCGCACGCACCCGTGAAAAGAAGAAATGGCTGTATTGTAACAGTTAATAAATCGCAGAAATGTGCCACCCAAAAGAAGACTAAAAGAACGGGGCTAAAAATATAGCGAGCTTTGCGCAATACCCTTTAACGAGCTCGAGTAATTTGCACTGATTTGAAGGCAGTTTATTCGCGGACGGCGTCGATAGTGAAACGTAATTTCGTGCATGGTGACTTGCAGGTACCTCGATGCAACGCAGGTGAGAGTGGCTTGCACCTGGATTCGACGAAATTAACCGGCATGCAAACGACGATCGCGCTGACGTTTCATTCAAAATACAATCGACTCGATTAATTAACTAATTAAATAATCGTGGTTGTTGTTGTATTTAAATTTTAACGCTGCCACGAAATTTGCATTTGCGCAATACCACTCGGTCGCAGGGGACACGCTTTCTTATCGCTCTCGGCGGGAGTTGCCACCACGGTTTTTAATTAAGTCGATGTCATTTGTTCGACGAAATTTCGTCGAGAAAATATTTTCGACTGGTATTTTTTAGTCACTTTTATTGGAACGGGGACTTTTCTTTCTTTGTTGAGCGGGTAAATGAGACGGGACACAGTGAAGACGTCGAAAGAACTTTAGAAAATTGTTACATTAATTTCAATTTGTTAAAATTATTAGATTATTTCTATTAAAAAGCCATTTTAATTTAAAATTTCTTTTCAAATTTCTATTTAAATTTCTACTAAATATCCATAAGTCATTTATGACATCTGATATTTTCCAAATGCAAGGAAACGTACAAATCGACAAGATTTAATAGCATTTTTATTTCCTTTTTGCAGTGATTAATCTTGTAATTGACAAGGAGACTTGTAAAATGACGTAGGAAAATGAGATTTTGCAGATGTAACGACTGGACGACAACGATGAAAACTCTTTATTAGAAATGTAGCAGTATGTTCCTTTCACGAGTTCGAAGTTCGGAACAGAAGTTCCGTCATCGGTTTCTCGAGGCCCAGTCGTATTTTTCTTCACGTCCACCCACAGAGTCGTGGCAGGCAGGGCCCGGGTCGGTGTTAAGTTCTCCAATTTTTCTTCGGGGCTTATTTCCTAATTACGAAAACACTCGTTTCCTCGTTTCCTCGTTTCCTCGTGTCACAGGGGGGTTCTCGTGGCTTCCGACTTCCTCCGTTAGGCCGGACAGATAGCCGATTTCTGGTTTCCACCGAGCGGTTCTCTCTTATTGCTTGCGTCCAATATCCATGGAGCATAACATATGCGGGCAGATGGTTTCTGCCCCCTTCCAGCTCCCTTTCTTCCACCAGACCTGGCCTCATACGATTTTGGTCTTCCTCTTTCTCTTCCTCCCCTTGGCCGGTCGCTCTGTCTCCCTCTCTCCCCCCTCGTCCTGTTTCCCTTCGTTCAATCGTACCCGATCCAAAAAAGCCGGAGGCACCCTCTACGTAGAGTGCTCTCGCCTGTTGCCCACCCCAAAAATATCCCGGGACTCATCCAACCACCCTGTGCACCCATCAGCCACGTGCACAGTGGTTCTCTCCTTCGCTGACAACCACTTGTAGAGTCCCGCTTTTTATAGATTCCGCTACATTCGCGATCTTCCTCCGATTAGGGACGGTGTAACGTAACGTTCGTTCCCGGGATCCAGGTATTCATACTTATTATTCGTTTTCAATGAAATTTTATGTTTTTCGTTTAACCTTCGTTATTATTTATTCATTAAATCGTATCAACTGTCCCGATATTTTGGAAAAATTAAATGTCTATACACCACGTCGTTCCCTTAGGCGCATTTCTACCCTTCTACCCGAAGTTCGTCGTTCGCTCTACAACTACCATAAATGCTTCAACCGTTTACTAATTAATGCAAATTGCTACTAATTAATTCAATTAGACTCGTAATTATTTTCACAGTTGACACATCTACCAGACGCATTGCTATTGTTACGGTTCTGGTTCGCTCTTCTACAACCTAATGTTTCTTTTTCTATCAGTAATTAAATATGAATTACACACTATTTGTATGAATAATAAAGCAATATATGAAATAATGTATTTATTAATCTCGTACTAATATTGTTTCATTTCCTAATGTGCACTTTAACACCCACATTCTAATCCGAAGACATTAACAAAGAATGACAACACTTACAGTCGATGGACGTAACTAGAAATATCCGAAGCCTGAAAAAAATTAATTTAGGCCAAGGGGGCCGATCTGCTAGGGGTCTCGAAGAGCATCCTTTTAAAATCCGTGCTTTAAATATCTGTCGTCGGAGGCACACGAACAAACCTCCTCGATGACGCTTCGAGCGAGATCATCGTGAATATCGGAACCGTTGCGCATTAGCGCAAGAGAAACAACAATTCGGAAAGTTCAATAGCCAAAATTTAACGTCTGAAATCGAGAAACGAGTCGGACGAGCTTCTCGTGTGCGTCTACTTGCAGTTTCTTCTCATAGCCGTGCAGTACAGTGTTAAGACAACCTTGCACGCGCGCAAGAGCCGCAAGAGAGTGAATTTAGGGGTGGATTCAGCCCCGTGGCATGCGACGTTATTCTTTTGTGTTTCCGACCCCGTACATTCGCACCAGCACACTCTTTTTCTCTTTCTCTCTTTCTCTCTTTCTCTCTTTCTCTTTCTCTGTCTCCCCCTCACCGTTACACTCGATATTTCTTTCTTTTCCCCGGGTGCCTGTCCTCTTCTGTTCAGCACGCTCGTGCGCGAGGGGTGGCGAGCAACCCTCCATTTATCTGGCCGACTGCCTGCACATGCGTGTTCCCTCGAGACCAGTGGTTTTCAAGCAATTAACGACCGCAGAAGTGTCTGCGATTTTTTCTTGATCCGGCCATTATGCAATCTGTTGACCGTATTCCCGTCGAAAATCCGATTCCTCCTCGGACGACGTCCGATCGTTAGGAATCAACCGGTTGCTGGCTTCGCGACTCTCGCGTTCGCGCGTCCGTCGCGTGTCAGCCATGGTTATAGCTCGTGTAAATACGGCTGAGAACCACCAGTTTATAGAAATGAATATAACAGTTTCTTTATTACGCGATGAACTTTTGTTCTTCCTCCGATAATGCACGAAACAGGAACGTGTCTAGCGGTGGTAGGTTGCGTTTGCTTTGTCACGTGATTCAGACATATTTTTGCAAAGTAATCAAAGTTAATATTGCTATGATATATTTAAACATTCAATTTATTATTAAATAAAATTTAATCAGATGAAAATTAAATATTTCTTATTATTTACGCAAACTCCTTCATAGAGTATTGTCAAACCAAATATGAATTTTTAATGCAGTTATTTTTGTTCAATTCATTTTTTTAATTTTGTATATTCATACAATGTTGAAAATGTTACGTGATACACTACATTTTCTGAGATTAGAGGCGCATAATGATTAACAGAAAAAATGAACCTTGACTGGGGTCACTAGATCCAGATTTATGTTTCACATTTGCTCCACCCTCGATAGTGTCTCCTTCCTACACTCTATTATGACGAATCAGTATATACTGCCAGTGACCGTAATAAGTATAGCGTAGACGTCTATTGATATCCGGATTTCTCTGATGTATATTATAAAATCAAAAGTACAAAGAAAAATAGTCAATTCATACAGTAAGATATTAAGGAGGACAGAAATAAAATATAATCATCACAGTCTCGTTACTAGATCGCGAATGCTATTCTTTTATACTAAAACTGAGTAAATCGCTATAAAATAAACGCAAGAACATAAGTAAATGTCCGTGTGATTATAAAATTACAGTTATCCGATATATCATTCGGTATACTACTACTTACCATAATAAGTATATCATAAGCATTTATTGAAATTTTGGCTTCTCTGACACATACTAGAAAATAAAAGTAAAAGGTAAAATAAGATCTTCGTACTCTCGTTATCGGATTGCAAAGTACGTGCGTCTCCATTCACCTCATTAGTAAAAATAATTCCACTGTATTAAACCAATCTTTATGATGATACGATCGAGAGTTACGCTTGCACGGTAATTTGTAAGTCATAAATGAAAGAGTTTCCATGTCGCCTTAGCAACGTGGTTATTAAGTTACAGCTAAACGTTTAAGGCATCAACGTTCGACTGGTAAGTCTCGTAACGGTCGTATTCGGTTGAGGATCACTGTGTCAGCGCACGAGATCAGTGCAGTTATGCCGGATCATGGTCCCCGTATGGTAGATTTCGGCCGTAAGTTCTGGCAGGGGCAACATATGCCACCTGAATGCCGAAAATCAGGGGAGCAGTCAGGTTTCTGGATCAAGTCGAAGTTCGGGGATGCAAATTGGGATTAGCCCTCGCGCCGGTTTGCCCTGATATGCCTGCATACGTGCGTGTGCATTAGTCGCCTCGCGTATGCATACCTAATTTATCATTTTATGCGCCGATACGGTTCAAAGGGTTCCTCCTTTCTTCTTTTTATCTCCGGCCAGGCTCAATGGCTATTTCAATAGAATAATCGCGTGTATGTAGGTACACGGCCCGAAAAATGTGTCGGGTGAGTCGGTATGCGCAATGTCCATACAGGGTGTCCACGAACAAGAGGATGTCGGTTTAAGTTCTGTAAAAACTATGCTGTTAGACTGCGGATTTTATGCATTTATAACGAAAGCGAATGTCGGTAATCGTAATACTTTAATTACCACATGTGGGCGATGGAATTATTTACTCAGATTCGAAAATCAAGTTTTACATTAACGATGGACTATTAACAACATCGGTATATTGAAAAGTCAGTTGGTATTTGCAATATAAAAATATGTTTAGACGCGTAAATTATTGGGCTATTTATCAATTGTAATATAAATTTTATAATAATAATTTCATCACAATGTCGTTATTACAAAATAGTTTATTTGTACTTGTTTTATTTGGTATTAAAAAAGTTAATAAATACATAATACTTTTTAGTATTTATCTTAAAAGCAATTATTTAAATTTGAATATGTATAGATAAAAAATTTTGAAATATATTTATAATATTTTTAATATTAAAAATTTAAGGGATAATTTTTTAATTTATTTTTATAATTAAATTAAATTATTTAATATCATAGTTTGTTATATTTAATTTAAAAATACTGAAGATTAGGATTTGTTTATAACATCTTGCGCAGATTTATGATAATATAATATCTATGTGAACCATCGTGTAACTGACCAAACATGTAAAATGTGCATTTTATAAAATGTACATTCGAATAGTCACCAAAAAACTAATTGAGTTGATCAAATTTGGTAACCTAATGATAACGATACTAATTCATTTTAATGTAAAACAAGTTCAACCGTAAACGTACAGTATCTTGTGCTAGTATCTCGAATTCACTGGAATATTAAATAATTATATGCGGGCAATCGTGCATGCGTGAGTATGAATAGATAATTAGGGTTTTATCCATGTATATGAAGCAGAGAATCTGTAGGTCACGTCAGCATAGTATGATGCAGCTGGTATCGCAGACAAAATAACGGCTAAGTTAATTTATTCTTTAATATTTTAGAAAATTTCGTTCGATTTTAAGTAAAATTCCACCTTAACTATGTTTATGCACATCTATCCAGTTGACACATTACTTTTTGGAGTTATTGATAACAGCTCTATAATTCATACATTAATTTTTATTAAAATTTCCATAATTAAATCATAGCAGACTTTAGACAGTTTTCATAT